>CP092886.1:37918851-37990420 GCA_030710605.1 Cordylochernes scorpioides
TATTGCCTTCCTGTTTACGGATTATTCTAAGCCCAGCCGCAGTGGTGGTCGGACGAAAATTGGATTTTAACGTGGTCTGGCTGTAGGTACCATTAAAACCTTTTCCGCAAGATATTATATAGGAGAAGAAAGAAGTGTGTTATTTTCTCTCTTTGTACTCTCTTGTGCTATAGCATTTCAGTAAGTAATGTTATTCTCTCTGTTGTTCCTCATTATATATTATACCATTGCGTTAAAACAAAATATATTATTTTCTCTCTTGAATCTCTCTTGTGCTATAGCATTTCAGTAAGTAATGTTATTCTCTCTGTTGTTCCTCATTACATATTATACCATTGCGTTAAAACAAAATATATTATTTTTCTCTCTTGAATCTCTCTTGTGCTATAACATTTCAGTAAGTAATGTTATTCTCTCTATTGTTCCTCATTATATATTATAACATTGCGTTAAAACAAAATATATTATTTTATCTCTTTAATCTCTCTTGTGCTATAGCATTTCAGCAAGTAATGTTATTCTCTCTATTGTTCCTCATTATATACTATACCATAGCATTAAAACAAAATATATTATTTTCTCTCTTGGATCTCTCTTGTGATATAACATTTCAGCAAGCAATGTTATTCTCTCTATTGTTCCTCATTGCGTATTATGCCATAGAATTAAAACAAAATATATTATTTTCTCTCTTGTATTTCTCTTGTGCTATAGCATTTCAGCAAGTAATGTTGTTCTCTCTATTGTTCCTCATTGTGTATTATACCATAGCATTTAAACAAAATATATTATTTTCTCTCTTGAATCCCTCTTGTGCTATAGCATTTCAGCAAGTAATGTTGTTCTCTCTATTGTTCCTCATTGCGTATTATACCATAGCATTAAAACAAAAATATGTTATTTTCTCTCTTGAATCTCTCTTGTGCTATAGCATTTCAGCAAGTGATGTTATTCTCTCTGTTGTTCCTCATTACATATTATACCATAGCATTAAAGCAAAAATATGTTATTTTCTCTCTTGAATCTCTCTTGTGCTATAGCATTTCAGCAAGTAATGTTGTTCTCTCTATTGTTCCTCATTGCGTATTATACCATAGCATTTAAACAAAATATATTTTTTTCTCTCTTGAATCTCTCTTGTACTATAGCATTTCAGCAAGCAATGTTATTCTCTCTATTGTTCCTCATTGCGTATTATTCCATAGCATTTAAACAAAAATATGTTATTTTCTCTCTTGTATCTCTCTATATCACTACAGAATAACCGGAAAAAAAAGTTATTTTATCTGTTATACCTCTTTTGTGTCATAGCATTTCAGGAGGCGATATTATTATCTTTATTGTTCTTCTTTTATCCCATCACATTTCATGAATTTATTATTATTTTCTCTGTTGTATATCTTCTCTTTAAGACGAAAGGTTGTATTAAATTATGTTATTTTTTTATTTTTTAATTCTCTACTGTGCCATAGAATTTCAAAAAGCGATATTATTCTACCCCCCCCCCCCCTCCCTCCTCTCGCGGTGAAACGGAAGCCTGCTTTCGGCGTATTGATCAATTCTTTGTAAAGACTTAAAAATAAATATAGAAATTTGTTCATTCCTGGCCATTGCGAACACCCAGAAGTCTGAATATTTGTACACTACCATTGTTCATTGAACTGAGTGAGTGTTAAAAGTTTCATATTTCTAATGTGATCTGGAAATATATTACAATTAATTTACCAAATTTGAAAGGCGATTTGGAAATTTGTCCATTTCCCCCCACCTCGACAACACAGAAGTCTGAAATTTATCAAATTGCATTGTCATCGGGTTCTGAAAAGTGTACCAAATTTCAGATTAATACATGCTCTAGAAGTATATTAAAAATCGATATCAAGATTTGTGGACAGGCGGACAGACAGGGAAGCAAGTTAAATAAAAGCTTTTAATAATAAAAAGGATGATATCCGTCGTTAATGTGCTATAGTAATGGTGTTATTCTCTCAGTTATATCTCGCTTTGTGCTATAGTAATGATATTATTCTCTCAGTTATATCTCCCTTGTGATATAGTAATGATATTATTATCTTAGTTATATCTCGCTTGTGATATAGTAATGATATTATTATCTCAGTTATATCTCGCTTGTGATATAGTAATGATATTATTCTCTCAGTTATATCTCGCTTGTGATATAGTAATGATATTATTATCTCAGTTATATCTCGCTTGTGATATAGTAATGATATTATTATCTCAGTTATATCTCGCTTGTGCTATAGTAATGATATTATTCTCTCAGTTATATCTCGCTTGTGATATAGTAATGATATTATTATCTCAGTTATATCTCGCTTGTGATATAGTAATGATATTATTATCTCAGTTATATCTCGCTTGTGATATAGTAATGATATTATTATCTCAGTTATATCTCGCTTGTTATATAGTAATGATATTATTATCTCAGTAATATCTCGCTTGTGATATAGTAATGATATTATTATCTCAGTAATATCTCGCTTGTGATATAGTAATGATATTATTATCTCAGTTATATATCGCTTGTGCTATAGTAATGATATTATTCTCTCAGTTATATCTCGCTTGTGATATAGTAATGATATTATTATCTCAGTTATATCTCGCTTGTGATATAGTAATGATATTATTATCTCAGTTATATCTCGCTTGTGATATAGTAATGATATTATTATCTCAGTTATATCTCGCTTGTGATATAGTAATGGTGTTATTATTTCAGTTATATCTCGCTTGTGATATAGTAATGATATTATTATCTCAGTTATATCTCGCTTGTGATATAGTAATGGTGTTATTATCTCAGTTATATCTCGCTTGTGATATAGTAATGATATTATTAACTCAGTTATATCTCACTTGTGATATAGTAATGATATTATTAACTCAGTTATATCTCACTTGTGATATAGTAATGATATTATTCTCTCAATTAAATCTCGCTTGTGCTATAGTAATGATATAATTATCTCAGTTATATCTAAGTTGTGATATAGTAATGATATTATTCTCTCAGTTATATCTCGCTTGTGATATAGTAATGATATTATTATCTCAGTTATATCTCGCTTGTGATATAGTAATGATATTATTATCTTAGTTATATCTAAGTTGTGATATAGTAATGATATTTATATCTCAGTTATATCTCGCTTGTGATATAGTAATGATATTATTATCTCAGTTATATCTCGCTTGTGATATAGTAATGATATTATTATCTCAGTTATATCTCTCGCTTGTGATATAGTAATTATATTATTATCTCAGTTATATCTAAGTTGTGATATAGTAATGATATTATTATCTCAGTTATATCTCGCTTGTGATATAGTAATGATATTATTATCTCAGTTATATCTCTCTTGTGATATAGTAATGGTGTTATTCTCTCAGTTATATCACGCTTGTGCTAATTAATTTTAAAAAAGATTGTTATTTTCATATTGCACCTCCCTTGCGCAGTTCTGGCCATGATGGATGGACCCAACGGCGTTCACGCACATGTTAATTATGCAGGACCTCACTGCGGCCATGTTGTGTATGACGACACTATAATGCCCTTGTGTGAAGAATATGTTCCACATATCCTTCATTTGTGAATAAGATATTTGTTCATTTTAATGATCAAAATGTAATATTCAAATGTATATTTATCTCAAACTAGAGGCTCTATTGAAATAATCAAACCAATATAAGTTTTTTTATTCAAAAGGATTAGATGTAATTCACCAAACGTGCGCTATCTTTGTATGGGGCATTTCTTCTTACCAGCAATATTATTTTTCATGTGATTAAATATTAAAAGATGCATCATGAAAACTTCTTAAAGATATGGAAAGCCTTCGATGATGCCAGTCGTATATCCTTTTAAGGATACAGAGGCAATTTTTTCTTCACACTTGGGTATCTCGTGTGTCTTCAATAAAGGTCACTGTGTCCAAATAATTATTGACTGAATCCCGATATACATGCTAAAAGGTACAACTTCCTTAAGTTCTGTTCATGTGATTATACTTATTAACATCTTTCTTGAAATTAAAGATACTTCGGCCAGTAATTATTTTTTATTGTCTCGACGTTTCGACAAAAATATTTTTTCAAAAAGAATTTTGTCGAAACATCGAGACAATAAAAAAAATTTACTGATCGAAGTAACTTTAATTTGAAGAGCTATGAATTCCGGCCAGGCAGCTTCTATCTTTACGATTATTAACAACTATTGTGAGCAGCCGATTTGTAAGTACAATAGGTTTGAGTTATAAGCTGAAAAACCTATTACAATATTGAGGTGGTGTGGCGGATTAAACTGGCGAAACCGTTGGGAGGGTTCACCACTGATTAGCCAGGCCCTCTCAATATTATCTCATCTCAGTAAAGAGGTTAATAGGTTGTTTCATTCAAAAAAGAAAACGCGCTAGATAGTTGCATTTGTTATAGATAGCCTGTGAGTTTAAGGATAAGGCAATAAACGCTTCATTTACACTCGTGGACAAATATTAAGGAAGTTGTACCTTTTAGGATGTATATCGGGATTGAGAGAATAGCCCTGAGAGATATTTGCTACACAGTGATCTTTATTGAAGACACATTAGATAACCAAGTGTGAACTAAATTGCCTCCTTAAAAAAACAGGCACCCGGCGACATCAAGGACTTTCCACTTTAATCAAGTTTTTTTTTTGTCCACGAATGAAAAGATATGAAATAAAAATTTGTTAAATATAAGAAATGAAAAAATTAAGCACGTATTTACTTTTCAATTAAAAGAAACTTCCTAATTTCTTTATTTTAATGAAAAAATATTTGGAAGAAGGCTTGGCTTATTTATATGTAACGTGGCAAAGTTATACATAGTTCTAGTCTCGAAACATATGTGCATTGTTTTCTTATATAACACATAACCAATATTTCTCCCTTCAAATCGCCATATAAAATATTGGAACTCTAAAATTGAATTGACGAATTGGGAGTGTTCAGCACTGATGAGTTAAACCTTCGAAATATATTTCATTGCTGTTAACACAGAAAATGGGTGAATTATTTTTGAAACAAATTAAATATATCAAAGGTTTCCCCTTTTGTAATATCGACATTTTTTTCCGTGTTTAACTTTACGATACATAGTTCATAACAATTATATTATGATGCATTAGCGCGCCATATGTTATCAGAATTCGAAACTATTATAGACGCGTATGATTCTTTTATAATATAATAAGGACAGTATAAATCGTTTATTTTAAAAAAGAATCATACGCGTCTATAATAGTTTCGAATTTTGATAGTTCATAACAAATCACGGGAATATTAGAGGAATTTTGTCAACAATTGGAGCTGTTGTGGACTCTAGCTGTTACTGTGACAAGGAAACCCAGGACTCGAGACACCTACTGTTGGAATGCCCACTCCTCTATAGTGCTAGACAACAGAGAGTTACTAATGTTGAAGATCTGTATGAATTTGTAAATAGCAGACAGAATTGTCAGAGATTTAATCACTTTTGTAAATATTGTAATGACTATCTTCTTTAAATTAAAGATACTCGGCTAGAAAATTTTTTTTATTGTCTCGACGTTTCGACAAAAATATTTTGTCCTCGTCAGGAGCGAACAAAAATTAAAACATTTGGCAAAATTTTACAAATTTTGAAAGGCCGCGTGAGAACGCCCTTGCAGCGCTTTGCCAAATGTTTTAATTTTTATTCTCTACTGACGAGGACAAAAGATTTTTGTCTAAACGTCGAGGTAATAAAAAAGATTTACTGGCCGAAGTATCTTTAATTTAAAGAACTATGAATGCCGGCCAGGCAGCTTCTATCTTTACGATTATGACTATCTGTCTAAACTGAAAGTATCAGGGTCCTAATCATTGCTTTCTATTATTGTGTCTTTTGTTTTTCTCTTTCATAGTAATCTATATAACTGTCTCTGTTCAAAATTGTAATTTGATGCAATTATTCCTAGCAGGGTTATCGCGGTTTGTGGTGTTGGAATAAATAAATGGACAAAGATGTTTTTTAAAAAATAAAATTCGTGTTTCATGGTTCGATTTCTTAAATAGTGAGATTGGAAGAAATGGAACTAGAGAAATAGACAGTGAAGACACGATGTTATATAAAATATACTGCTACATACAAAACAATAGGAGATTACATCTTTTCAATAGGGTAACTTGAGTCCGATTCAAAGGATAACAAAATAAACCATATATTTTGTAAGGAAACAAATATATATCAAATATATATCGTTGCAGAGAACGAACAAAATCTCAGAAAGCAATCCTTAATATCAAACAAGAGCTTCCATCTATAATTATGTTATGGAGGTAATTATAGGAACATAATTGAGTTTTCTCTATCTCTCTCTCTAACATCTATAATTTATACTTTGAGATTTTTTTTTTTTAAAATTAGTATTTATTTGAAAATTTTGTTTCTATGGGGAATTTTAGAAAATGTGCACGAAAGTAATATTATACGTTGAGCTTTAAAAATGTCGTTTCTCGTATTTGCTACACAGTTACCTTTATTGAAGACATTGGAGATAACCAAGTGTAAACGAAATTGCTTCCTTAAAAAAAAACAGGCACCTGGCGACATCAAGGACTTTCAACTTCATAAAGTTTTTTTGTCCACGAATGAAAATATATGAAATAAAAATTTGTTGAATATAAGAAATGAAAAAATTAAGCACGTATTTACTTTTTCAATTAAAAGAAACTTCCTAATTTCTTTATTTTAATGAAAAAATATTTGGAGGAAGGCTTGGTTTATTTATATGTAACGTGGCAAAGTTATACATAGTTCTAGTCTCGAAGCATATGTGCATTGTTTTCTTATATATCATATAACCTATATTTCTCCCTTCAAATCGCCATATAAAATATTGGAACTCTAAAATTAAATTGACGAATTGGGAGTGTTCAGCACTGATGAGTTAAACCTTCGAAATATATTTCATTGCTGTTAACACAGAAAATGGATGAATTATTTTTGAAACAAATTAAATATATCAAAGGTTTCCCCTTTTGTAATATCGACATTTTTTCAGTTTAAACTTTACGATACATAGTTCATTACAATTATATTATGATGCATTAGCGCGCCAAATGTTATCAAAATTCGAAACTATTATAGACGCGTATGGTTATTTTTTAATATAATAAGGACAGTATAAATCGTTTATTTTAAAAAAGAATCATACGCGTCTATAATAGTTTCGAATTTTGATAGTTCATAACAAATCACGGGAATATTAGAGGAATTTTGTCAACAATTGGAGCTGTTGTGGACTAGATGTCACTGTGGCAAGGACACCCAGGACTTGAGACACCTACTGTTGGAATGCCCACTCCTCTATAGTGCTAGACAACAGAGAGTTACTAATGTTGAATATCTGTATTAATTTGTAAATAGCAGACAGAATTGTCAGATATTTAATCACTTTTGTAAATATTGTAATGACTATTTTCTTTAAATTAAAGATACTTCGGCCAGTAAATCTTTTTTATTGTCTCGACGTTTCGACAAAAATCTTTTGTCCTCGTCAGGAGCGAACAAAAATTAAAACATTTGGCAAAATTGTACAAAATTTGAAATGCCGAGTGAGAACGCCCTTGCAGCGCTTTGCCAAATGTTTTAATTTTTATTCTCTACTGACGAGGACAAAAGATTTTTGTCTAAACGTCGAGGTAATAAAAAAGATTTACTGGCCGAAGTATCTTTAATTTAAAGAACTATGAATGCCGGCCAGGCAGCTTCTATCTTTACGATTATGACTATCTGTCTAAACTGAAAGTATCAGGGTCCTAATCATTGCTTTCTATCATTGTGTCCTTTGTTTTTCTCTTTCATAGTAATCTATATAACTGTCTCTTTTCAAAATTGTAAATTGATGCAATTATTCCTAGCAGGGTTATCGCGGTTTGTGGTGTTGGAATAAATAAATGGATAAAGATGTTTTTTTTTTAAATAATATTCGTGTTTCATGGTTCGATTTCTTAAATAGTGAGTTTGGAAGAAATGGAACTAAGATAATTGTCTTTTCTATGAAGAAATCGCTATATAGATCTAGAGAATTTGACATATTTAATATATGGTTATTATATAGAGAATTTGCTGCTACGCACAAAACAATAGTAGATTATATCTTTTCAAAAGGGTAACTTGAGTCCGATTCAAAGGATAACAAAATAAACCATATATTTAGCTAGGAAACAAATATATATAAAATATATATCGCTGCAGAGAACGAACAAAATCTCAGAAAGCAATCCTTAATATCAAACCAGAGCTTCCATCTATAATTATGTTATGGAGGTAATTATAGGAACATAATTGAGTTTTCTCTATCTCTCTCTCTAACATCTATAATTTACACTTTGAGGTTTTTTGTTTTAAAAATTAGTATTTATTGAAAATTTCGGTTTCTATTTGGAATTTTAGAGAAATGTGCACGAAAGTAATATTATACGTTGAGCTTTAAAAATATCGCTTATTTATCAGTAATTAAAGAGAGCTAATGCGAGTCTGTTGTGTGAATAAATGTATAGAAAAGTGTATGTAAGTAAACACAAGGTAATAAGGCCAAATCCAAATAAATAAATATATTTATTTATTTATTTGTTTGGATTTGGTCTTATTACCTTGTGTTTATAATCTATAATCCAAATTGTGCCTTATTATGTATATTTAATTAAAAACAGAACAAAATCTATTAATAATCTATCGTCATCTATAAATAATAGCCTGTAGTTATACAAATATATAAATAATGTATGTATAAGAGGGAATATCGGTTATTATAAGAAGAACTAAGAAAAGTTAGAAGAGAACTCGAATAAATATTGTGCCTTGTCATGTATATAAGAAAATAAAGAAAAATTTCGTTGACACCTCTTGAATATAGGTTAATAAAAATATTTTTTACCAGGATATAAGTGAAAAAAGAACTTTTTCGTGGCCCTCTTGGGTTCATCACCGATGAGCCAGGCCCTCTCAATATTATCTCATCTCTCAGTAAAGAGGTTAATAAGTTGTTTCATTTAAAAAAGAAAACGCGCTAGATAGTTTCATTTGTTATAGATAGCCTGTGAGTTAAAGGATAAGGCAATAAACGCTTCATTCACACTCGTGGACAAATATTAAGGAAGTTGTACCTTTTAGTATGTATATCGGGATTCAGAGAATAGCCCTGAGAGATATTAGCTACATAGTGACCTTTATTGAAGACACATTAGATAACCAAGTGTGAACTAAATTGCCTCCTTAAAAAACAGGCACCCGGCGACATCATGGACTTTCCACTTTATCAAGTTTTTTTTTGTCCACGAATGAAAAGATATGAAATAAAAATTTGTTAAATATAAGAAATGAAAAATTAAGCATGTATTTACTTTTTCAATTAAAAGAAACTTCCTAATTTCTTTATTTTAATGAAAAAATATTTGGAGGAAGGCTTGGCTTATTTATATGTAACGTGGCAAATTTATACATAGTTCTAGTTTCGAAGCATATGTGCATTGTTTTCTTATATAACACATAACCAATATTTCTCCCTTCAAATCGCCATATAAAATATTGGAACTCTAAAATTAAATTGACGAATTGGGAGTGTTCAGCACTGAGGAGTTAAACCTTCGAAATTTATTTCATTGCTGTTAACATAGAAAATGGATGAATTATTTTTGAAACAAATTAAATATATCAAAGGTTTCCCCTTTTTTAATTTCGACATTTTTCCGTTTTAAAAAACTTTTACGATACATAGTTCATAACAATTATATTATGATGCATTAGCGCGCCACATGTTATCAAAATTCGAAACTATTATAGACGCGTATGATTATTTTTTAATATAATAAGGGTAGTAGAACTTATTTATTTTTAAAAAAGAATCATACGCGTCTATAATAGTTTCGAATTTTGATAGTTCATAACAAACCACGTTAATATTAGAAGAATTTTGTCAACAATTGGAGCTATTGAGGACTCTAGCTGTTACTGTGACAAGGAAACCCAGGACTCGAGACACCTACTGTTGGAATGCCCACTTCTCTATAGCGTTAGACAACAGAGAGTAATAATGTTGAATATCTGTATTAATTTGTAAATAGCAGACAGAATTGTCAGATATTTAATCACTTTTGTAAATATTGTAATGACTATCTTCTTTAAATTAAAGATACTCGGCTAGTAAATCTTTTTTATTGTCTCGACGTTTCGACAAAAATCTTTTGTCCTCGTCAGGAGCGAACAAAAATTAAAACATTTGGCAAAATTGTACAAAATTTGAAATGCCGCGTGAGAACGCCCTTGCAGCGCTTTGCCAAATGTTTTAATTTTTGTTCTCTACTGACGAGGACAAAAGATTTTTGTCTAAACGTCGAGGTAATAAAAAAGATTTACTGGCCGAATTATCTTCAATTTAAAGAACTATGAATGCCGGCCAGGCAGCTTCTATCTTTACGATTATGACTATCTGTCTAAACTGAAAGTATCAGGGTCCTAATCATTGCTTTCTATCATTGTGTCTTTTGTTTTTCTCTTTCATAGTAATCTATATAACTGTCTCTGTTCAAAATTGTAAATTGATGCAATTATTCCTAGCAGGGATATCGCGGTTTGTGGTGTTGGAATAAATAAATGGACAAAGATGTTTTTAAAAAAATAATATTCGTGCTTCATGGTTCGATTTCTTAAATAAATTGTGAGATTGGAAGAAATGGAACTAAGATAATTGTCGTTTCTATGAAGAAATCGCTTTATAGATCTAGAGAAATTGACATTTCTAATAGTTGGCTATTATATAGAATTTGCTGCTACGCATAAAACAATAGGAGATTATATCTTTTCAATAGGGTAACTTGAGTCTGATTCAAAGGATAACAAAATAAACCATATATTTAGCTAGGAAACAAATATATATCAAATATATATCGCTGCAGAGAACGAACAAAATCTCAGAAAGCAATCCTTAATATCAAACCAGAGCTTCCATCTATAATTATGTTATGGAGGTAATTATAGAAACATAATTGAGTTTTCTCTATCTCTCTCTCTAACATCTATAATTTATACTTTGAGGTTTTTTGTTTTAAAAATTAGTATTTTTTTGAAAATATTTTTTCTATGGGGAATTTTAGAAAAATATGCACAAAATTAATATTATACGTTGAGCTTTAAAAATGTCGCTTATATATCAGTAATTAAAAAGAACTAATGAGTCTGTTGTCTGAATAAATGTATAGAAAAGTGTATATAAGTAAACACAAGGTAATTAGAACAAATCCAAATAAATAAATATATTTATTTATTTATTTGTTTGGATTTGGTCTTATTACCTTGTGTTTATAATCTATAATCCAAATTGTGCCTTATTATGTCTATTTAATTAAAAGCAGAACAAAATCTATTAATAATCTATCGTTATCTATAAATAATAGCCTGTAGTTATACAAATGTATAAATAATGTATGTATAAGAGGGAATATCGGTTATTATAAGAAGAACTAAGAAAAGTTAGAAAAGAACTCGAATAAATATTGTACCTTATCATGTATATAAGAAAATAAAGAAAATTTTCGTTGACATCTCTTGAATAATGGTTAATAAAAATATTTTTTACCAGGATATAAATGGAAAAAATAACCTTTTCGTGGCCCCCTTGGGTTCATCACTGATGACCCAGGCCCTCTCAATATTATCTCATCTCAGTAAAGAGGTTAATAAGTTGTTTCATTCAAAAAAGAAAACGCGCTAGATAGTTTCATTTGTTATAGATAGCCTGTGAATTAAAGGATAAGGCAATAAACGCTTCATTCACACTCATGGACAAAAATTAAGGAATTTGTACCTTTTAGTATGTATATCGGGATTGAGAGAATAGCCCTGAGAGATATTTGCTACATAGTGTCCTTTATTGAAGACACATTAGATAACCAAGTGTGAACTAAATTGCCTCCTTAAAAAAACAGGCACCCGGCGACATCAAGGACTTTCCACTTTATCAAGTTTTTTTTGTCCACGAATGAAAAGATATGAAATAAAAATTTGTTAAATATAAGAAATGAAAAAATTAGGCACGTATTTACTTTTTCAATTAAAAGAAACTTCCTAATTTCTTTATTTTAATGAAAAAAATATTTGGAGGAAGGCTTGGCTTATTTATATGTAACGTGGCAAATTTATACATAGTTCTAGGCTCGAAGCATATGTGCATTGTTTTCTTATATAACACATAACCAATATTTCTCCCTTCAAATCGCCATATACAATATTGGAACTCTAAAATTAAATTGACGAATTGGGAGTGTTCACCACTAATATCGACATTTTTTTTTTTCAGTTTTTAACTTTACGATACATAGTTCATTACAATTATATTATGATGCATTAGCGCGCCAAATGTTATCAAAATTCGAAACTATTATAGACGCGTATGATTATTTTTTAATATAATAAGGGCAGTAGAAATTGTTTATTTTTAAAAAAGAATCATACGCGTCTATAATAGTTTCGAATTTTGATAGTTCATAACAAACCACGGGAATATTAGAGGAATTTTGTCAATAATTGGAGCTGTTGAGGACTCTAGATGTCACTGTGGCAAGGACACTCAGGACTTGAGACACCTACTGTTGGAATGCCCACTTCTCTATAGTGCTAGACAACAGAGAGTTACTAATGTTGAATATCTGTATTAATTTGTAAATAGCAGACAGAATTGTCAGAGATTTATTCACTTTTGTAAATATTGTAATGACTATCTTCTTTAAATTAAAGATACTCGGCTAGAAAATCTTTTTTATTGTCTGGACGTTTCGACAAAAATATTTTGTCCTCGTCAGGAGCGAACAAAAATTAAAACATTTGGCAAAATTGTACAAAATTTGAAATGCCGCGTGAGAACGCCCTTGCAGCGCTTTGCCAAATGTTTTAATTTTTATTCTCTACTGACGAGGACAAAAGATTTTTGTCTAAACGTCGAGGTAATAAAAAAATATTTACTGGCCGAAGTATCTTTAATTTAAAGAACTATGAATGCCGGCCAGGCAGCTTCTATCTTTACGATTATGACTATCTGTCTAAACTGAAAGTATCAGGGTCCTAATCATTGCTTTCTATCATTGTGTCTTTTGTTTTTCTCTTTCATAGTAATCTATATAACTGTCTCTGTTCAAAATTGTAAATTGATGCAATTATTCCTAGCAGGGATAACGCGGTTTGATGTGTTGGAATAAATGGACAAAGATGTTTTTAAAAAAATAATATTCGTGTTTCATGGTTCGATTTCTTAAATAGTGAGTTTGGAAGGAATGGAACTAAGATGATTGTCTTTTCTATGAAGAAATCGCTATATAGATCTAGAGAAATTGACAGGCCAAAGAAATATTAACATATAGAATATACTGCTACACACAGAACAATATGAGAATACATCTTTTCAATAGGGGTAACTTGAGTCTGATTCAAAGGATAACAAAATAAACTATATATTTAGCTAGGAAACAAATATATATCGAATATATATCGCTGCAGAGAACGAAAGAAATCTCAGAAAGCAATCCTTAATATCAAACCAGAGCTTCCATCTATAATTATGTTATGGAGGTAATTATAGGAACATAATTGAGTTTTCTCTATCTCTCTCTTTAACATCTATAATTTATACTTCGAGATTTTTTTTGTTTTAAAAATTAGTATTTTTTTGAAAATTTTGTTTCTATGGGGAATTTTAGAAAAATATGCACGAAAGTAATATTATACGTTGAGCTTATATACAGGGTGATCCAAAAGTCCCGCACTATTTTAAAAATTAATAACTCCGCGAATATTTGCGCTAGAGCAATGCGGTAAACACCATTGTATTCAGGATGCAATGGGATTTTTTATGGCAAATAATGAAAAATTCGAAATTGATTTTAGTTACAATTTTATTCGCCAGATGGCGCTCTACCAGAATCAGATATTCAGCGACCAAATTGTTTGATAAATTGAAAAATATAACTGATCGACACGTATTTTTCCTTTTTGAATACCAGGAAAGAACCCTAATAATATCAAATAACAAATTAATAAAACACCACTTCGCCAAAAGTATGAAGAATTGGTTAACGATTTTCAAATACAATCAGAGATATGTAAAATAGGTAAATGCAAATTAAAACATGTAGCAAAAATATTTCTATTTTATATGGAGTTTTGTGAAATAGATTGAATGTTTGAAAAGCACTGCTGATATCAATACACAATTTTCTGAAATGTTAATATAGTACAAAAAATTATGATGGCACTATTAATAGGATTTCTTGCTATAAGAAATGTGTAGTTTCTTGACTGATTGGCGACCCTTGACTATTTAACTGGATATTTGTCATGATCCCACAAATGAAATATAGAGGGGAGAGTGACAAAATATATTTGTCGTACTTTATTCCAAATATCCTATGGGCTTGTCAAATGTTATCATTGTTTATTATACTGTACACAATTTAAAAAATGTTTCCCCTCAAATAAAAATAATTTTTAAATCGACCTTTTGCGTTGAAAAACGTGGTAGTAAAATCATTTTGTATTTTTTTTTCACAAAATTTCTAAAGTTATTGGTGTACAGAAAATATTCCTTATGCTACTTCTCCTAATGAGCGAAAAGCGAAAAACTAAACATAAGGGGAAAAATTGTGTGTACCAGTGTTATTCGAGAAGTTATAACACTTTGGTCTGCACGACATAATATGTGAGCAAATGACAAACAAAAAATTACTGTTCACAAAAAAAAAATAGTCAAGATGTGAGGACAGCATTTATTATCCCCATAACCCAACACAAAGAGCTGCAAAATATGGTTAGATAATATAATACATGGCAGCTTATATAACACATTAGGTAACTTTCCTTCTCTCTTGTATTAGGTCACAATCCTTGCTCAATGTGGCGCCCTTCATTCTCAAACACCGCCTGCAGACGATAGATGACAGATTGGACAACATTAAATAACATATCTGTTGAAATTGATAAAACGTGCCATCTGATAGAAGCCTTCAACATGGCCAATGTGGTAGGCCAACATCGATAAACACAAGACCAAACCATAAATCGCAAGGTGTCAAGTCTGGTGATCTTGGAGGCCACTGGTATATAAAGTGGTGACTTATCACACGATTTTCACCGAACGTATCCTTCAGCAATTGTTTGGCACCTCGGGAGATATGAGGAGGTCCTCCATCTTTCATGAATGTTATTTCGTTTAGTACTTGTCTGCCCTGCGATATGCAAAACCCTTTTCTCCTAAAAGTTGAAATTAACGTTTCCCAGTTTTACAAAAACGGGTCTAAAAGTTCTTCCTTTGATATTTTCAAAGGAAAATGGCCCAATAATAAAAGAAGATGTGAACCCACACAAAACTGTAACTCTGGGCTGATAAAGTGGCATTTCTGTAAAATTCCTAGGGTTTTCTGTTGCCCAAATGCGGCTGTTTTGAATGTTAAATTCTCCGTTTATAGAAAAGTGAGCATCATCTGTCCACAGAACATTCGATAGCCAGTTTTCATCAATATCAATTTGCCGGAAAACCCATGCAGCGAATTCTTGACGCATCTCAAAATCGCCAACTTTTATCTCGGGAAATCTTTGAATTTTGTATGGGTACCCACAATAGAGACATTAAGTGAAGGGTCTTCGGATATCACAAACATACTCGGCGATTTTTACACCATTAAATAACGGAGAGAACACCTATCTATCCAAGTCCACAGGCACAGAATCCGCAATAGACATCACAGCGATAAATTTCAACATCTCACCCACAACACAATGGAAAAACCTGAGAGGTTAAATCAGTGACCACAGACCAATTTTAACAACCCTAAACTTTAAAATTGACAATGTCCAACAGAATAAAAGAACATGGAACTTTAGGAAAGCCGACTTGAAAAAATTCACAGAAAAGCTTGAAGAACTGTGCAACGAAGAATTGAATTTCAGAACGCTTGAGAAAAACTTGGAAAAATTCTCTTCGAACATATCCAAAGCTGCAAAAGCATCGATACCTAGAAGGAGACGTAAAGACCTGTGGATACCTTACTGGAAGGGCCACAACATCGAGGCAATGATTGCAGAGAGAGAAACAATATCAATGAACTTCTTAAAACAAATAGAACAGAAGAAAACAGAAAGGAACTCATTGATATTATTCAAAAAATATAACAAGAAATTTGGATATGCAAACAAGAAAAATGGCAGAATTCTGCGAAAAAATGGATCCAAGAAATGACAGCCAACACTGGAATATGATTAGAGTGTTTGAAAACAATCAAAACCAACACCAATCCTCCAATACTCTAACCGATATGAATAGAACAGCTAAAACGAGCAAACAGATGGCTGACATAATTGTTGAATATCTTTCAAGCACTTACAGACTCAACTACACGAATGAAGAAAGGACTATAAAAATAATATAAACAAGTTAGTTAAACACACACAAGCAAGAAACTACCATCAACAAGATATTTTCTCGAGAGACTTCACACTGAATGAGCTAAACTCATCAATAGAAAAGTTAGATCCAAGAGGTCACCAGGAGATGATTTAATCTTTGGTCAAATGATTAAACACTTTGGAGACAAAGCAAAAATTCAACTCCTACGAATACTGAATATTTCATGGCAAACTGGTAAACTACCAAAGAATTGGAAGATATCAATTATAGTGCCAATACTGAAACCAAACAAAGATGCCAAGGAAAGCAAGAATTATCGGCCAATTGCTCTCACCAGCATACTTTGTAAAATAACAGAACGAATTATCCACTCTAGGCTCATAGTCTGGCTCACTAACAATAATAAAATAAACTTATACCAAACTGACTATAGATCCAGACACTGTACACCTGATCAACTTTTCTACTTCTGCCAATCAATAATAGATTCTTTCCAGGAAAAACCGCCAAAGAAGACAACGGCCGTATTCCTGGATCCGACCTCAGCTTTTGACCGAGTGTAGAGGGAGAAATTATTTGAAAGGCTGCACAGCATCGGAGTAAGAGGAAAAACCATAATCTGGATTGCAGACTTCTTAAAGGGAAGAAGGATAAAGGTTCGGGTCAATGGAGAATTTTCCAAGGACCAAAGAACATGGGCTGGTGTACCTCAAGGATCTGTGCTCAGTCCTCTACTCTATCTGCTATATATTAACGACATCCATCCTTACCTCACTGAAGACACAAAGGTTGCCTGTTATGCAGATGATATAGCCATATGGCACACAAGTAGCAGTATAGAAAAATCAGACAAAATACTGAACACATCAATGAGAGGACTGGAAAAGTGGGCAATGGAACTCCAAATGACCATAAACCCAATAAAACCAAACCTATGCGTCTTCTCCACTGACAGGGAAAAAAGGCATAAAAATAACCCCAAAATAAGCATAAACAACCAAATAATTGATTATTAACTGGTAGTTTACCAGTTTGCCATGAATAATTAGAAATCCAAAATACCTATGTGGGATACTGCAGTCCTGGATCTTTCCAGTTGGTCTCGAGGACCACGCCATCACCATCTCCTCAGCGGGGAAGTACGCGATCTACGTATTCATCGTAGATCGCAAAATGCGTGGTGTCGCTGGAGACCCACTGGCGATTCTCCACCAAACTCTGCAGCGCTGGCAGAGGCGCCATATTCATTGTACATAGTGTATATAATGCATATTATCTTTTTTTAAATAGTGCAGACTGTGCACTTTGCATGTATTGACAAGATGTCAATAAAATTATTTTAATTGTCATTGATGAGGAATTGCTATTTACAGAACACATAATTAGCACCTCAAATAGAGCTACCAGAAAATTAAACATTCTGAGATGGCTATGTGGAACAAATTGGGGAGCAAAACCCAGAATTCTCAGAACAACATATAACACCTTAATAAGGCCGATAATGGAATATGCAACACTCGTCTGGGCTCCCTCAAGCTCATCACTAAAAGGAAGACTAGACAGTGTTCAAGCAAAAGCGGCCAAAATAATCACTGGTACTTTTTCATCCACCAACAATGAGAAAATTCAGAGAGAATGTGGTCTAGACCTACTCGCTCGAAAGCAGAAGACAAAATAAAAACAATAAAATTCACCAATAGCTTAAAAAGTAAAGTAACCTAACACATATCCCATAACACCTATTTAAACTGGACACAAAAGCAAGGACTCAAAAGATCTTCAACACTTCAGTACGACAACAATAATAGAAAGGGCATAAATATGAAACACAATGACTTTCAAATTCAAGAAGAACCAATTTTTCCTACCCCAGTGCCATCAAATGTAATCATCAATCTTAACTTGAATGAACCCTGCACAAAAAAAAGAGAACAAAAACATACTTAAAAAGAAAGGACTTGGCACAATTGGTTTAAACGATCAGAGAAATTATTTGTTGTTGTTTCTTATCCCCATGTGTAAAGTTTACACGAATTCCATGAGTTCATGCTCCTCGAGCTGTTTTATGATAAGCAGCGGCCTCTCCCAAAAGTCCTGTTTAGTGCATATAATGCAAACCACAATGTCTTCTGGAGCTGCAGGTGCCAAGCTACATTTTGGGCAAGTGGGGTAGATTTTGTTGTTATTTTCTATCTTCAATGGCTTGAGATGGCCTATTCTAAATCTTGTAAGTGTCGTTTGATGCTGTCTATTTCTGATGTTCAGAGATCCTCCTGGGTCCACTCCACTGTACCAACTGTGACGGTTTATGGACCGTAAGGTCTGGGTGGCCACTGCTTCTAGGATGTACCAACTGTGAGCCGGCTTGTGGACCTTTGTCTGGGTCTTGGTCTGGGTAGCCATTACTGCTCCAGGGATGTACCAACTGTGCTGGGCCCGGGGCCCTAGTTCTGAGCATGGACAGTGGGTAGGACTATGTGCCTGGCATCTGCAGCCCTTGGCACCCGACTCGCGGGTAGTAGCGGTCTGTACCTGGCTGCCTGAAAGAGGGTGGTAGGGGCTAACTGATCACGACAGACCATTGTGGAACTCAGTGGAAGAGTTAGCGATGCTAATAGGGGTCTGTGACAGGAGTGACGTCCAGTTGCAGATTACGCAAAGTAGGGAGGCTTGACGGCTACCTACATATGCTGATCAGCACCTTCCCGTGGTGCGTCCTGAGCATGTTTCTAACAAGAACGTGGCCAACGCTGACAGCTCGTCTGACAAGTCTGGAAAGACGGATATGCCCAGTTCAGCCTTGCGTGACATGGTGGCGTTCTGGTGTCATTATAATACAGGTCACACCCCCCCCCCCTCCCCAATAATGCCAATGCAAAATATAAAGATTGACATTACCAATGAGGCTCAGGTAGCGCCTGAGAACGGGTGGGAGGCAGATCCCTCTTGCCGTGGAGTGAACGACCTATACAGAGCTGATAGGCCAGCTCGACGTATTGGGTCTAGTAACTTCTCATGCATCCCTCTTGAAAAAACCCCTGAAGACAAGGGTAAGCCCGAGGACGCTCAAATTCCTTCGGGCTCCGAGCGTATGCCCAATAATACCTCGTTGGATATTTCTAATAATTCCCTGCCGCGCCCACTAATGGCCCAGGGAAGTCCCCTATGAAAGCAGGCAGCCTTCACACAGCGAGAGTCGACACGACTCGAGAGGATAGGCAGGGTGCCCACTTGAGTCCTCGAAAAGCGACGCGGCCGCCTGAGAATTTGAGCTCAGGTGCCTTCCGCACAGCTAGCTCTGGATACCCAGAGCGAGAGGATAGGAAGGATCGTCCACCCCCCCCCCCCTGATATCCCCCTCAACAGGATCATCAACATGGAGATCTCTGTGGATCCTTTCCTGTTGTTTGACCCTTCGTCTGAAACGAGAATCGGCTCAATAGTCCAGGAGTCGGGGGCTGCGATGGATGTCACCAAGGCAGTGTACCTCAATGACCTGAATGAAATGAATGAGTTTCTAAATAAGGCATTGACACCCCAGAAGTGGTGCACGAAGCTTAAGGGGCGACGAATTCAAGAAGAACCAATATTTCCTACCCCAGTGCCATCAAATGTAATAATCAATCTTAACTTGAATGAACCCTGCACAAAAAAAAAAGAGAACAAAAACATACTTAAAAAGAAAGGACTTGACACAATTGGTTTAAACGATCAGAGAAATTATTTGTTGTTGTTGTTGTTTATTATCCCCTTGTGTAAAGTTTACACGAATTCCATGAGTTCATGCTCCTCGAGCTGTTTTATGATAAGCAGCGGCCTCTCCCAAAGGTCCTGTTTAGTGCATCTAATGCAAGCCACAATGTCTTCTGGAGCTGCAGGTGCCAAGCTACATTTTAACGCGCGCACCCAGCTGTTTGGGGACAGGGAGGAAAATTCTAAAGGAAAGGCTTGGTCGATCTTGTTATTGGTCAGAGTCTGGAGATTTCGAACGTCTATGGTGAATCGACGTTTGCCACGGAAAACGGTGAAAACATCATAAACTTCTCCCTGGCAAGAACGAGCAGGATGCGGCGTTTGAGGTGGGAAACGGACCCCACAGACGTAAGCGACCACATACTCATCAGGTTTGAGACCAGTTGTGAAGTGGAACCGCCATCAGTGGAGAGAGTTCTTCGGTACAGCATCAGGGGGCTTAACCTTGAAAGATTCAGACGCCGGTTTGCTTGCACACTTGGGGATAGATTGGCTGGAGCAGTTGACAGAGTTTCTATTAATAGCATGTTCAATGAGCTCCACCAGGATATAACCAACGTGCAAAACCTTGGGGCCTGGATCTGGAAAGGTTACCGCATTTAAAAAGTTTAAACAGCCTTGGTGGACCGAGAAGCTGAAGATCGAGAGGAAGAGAGTCAGGGCCATGAGGAAGCTATTCCAGAATAGTACGGGCGAAGAGAGAGTTAGGAGAAGAATAGCTTTCCAGAAGGTCCTAGCAGGGTACAAGAGACACACCAAAAGGGCGAAGAGGAAACACTGGAGGGAGCAGTGCAAAACCGTACTGGAGATTAATCCATACGGTCTCCCTTACAGGGCTGTCTCTGGGAAGATAAGGTGCTCCGCTAACTTGAGGCTACTTGAAGGGGAAGATGGGTTCAAGACTCAGGACCTGAAGGAGACCTTGGACCTCATCTTGGATCGGAACTTCGGAAACGAGAATCAGAGGACGAGATCTCTCTGACCACTTGTAGTTTGGTGGATCCGCTCTTTTCTGAGAATGAGGTGAAACTGGCGGCTTTCAAGTTCGGGAACAGGAAATCTCCTGGTCCCGACGGGATCAATAACACGGTCGTGAAAGCCCTGGTGAGGATGCACCTATCGCTTCTTGCCAGGTTATTCTGAAAAAAGTTACCACTTTTGCAGGTTAACACACAAAAATAAAATAAGCTAGGGCCTAAATTAAAGTACCTTAATACACAGAAAAGCGTACACTCATGAATACAACACTAACAACAAAAGGGAGATAAAAACAACTCACGATTTGTTAAATAAAATAAAAAATGTTACTTAGCTTTATTGTAGCGTTGGGAGGGATCGGACTGGGAACACAGGGATGCCAAGAGAACAGCCAAACAGGGAAAACCGCCAGTAGAAAAACCACTATAAGTGGCTCCACGCCAATTATCCACGCACTCTCTGTCCTCACCGCACTCCCCTCGTCCCCATTATATACAAACATGGCCACATTCGTCCAATGAGAAGGCGTGAGAGATTGGTACACTAACAGACGAAGACAACATTCTTCCCTGTAAAACCTGATAAAAAAATATATGTTTGTCAATATAATTTGACAATTCAATAGGTGCCTGGACACTGGTACTTTTCCTGAGGCATGGAAGGTTGCCCGAGTAGTGCTTCTAGAAAACTCTGTTAGAAAGGGTAATTCTCCTAATGATTATCGTCCGCTTTCTTTACTAGCGTGTCTAGTAAAGGTCCTGGATAGCCTACTAGCTCAGCGACTGAAGCACTGGCTAGAGAGTAATGAGATCCTTTCCTCTTTCCAACATGGTTTTAGGGAAGGATAATCCACAACCACAGCTCTAAACGAGGTGTTAGAGGGGGTTGATATGGGCTTAAATAAGGGTGCTTGGGTTATTCTCGTGGCCCTGGACATTAATGGCGCGTTCAACTCCATGAGCTGGAACAAGCTGATGAGAAATATGATGGACATGGGTTGTCCTGATAATTTGTGCAGCTTGGTTCGTGTCTTCCTGAGGGATAGACGGATTAGCCTCAGTTTTGGTGGGCTGAAGTTGGAAAGAAACTGTGCTAAGGGTTGCCCCCAGGGCTCTTGCTGCGGACCTATTCTGTGGAATCTCCTGGTAAACACCGTTTTCCAAGAGGAGCTACCTGAGGGAGCCAGGCTGGTTCTCTATGCTGACAACCAGTTCCTCATCATTGAGGCTGCTTCGAGAGCGAAGGCTGAGAAGTGTGTTGAAACTTCATTCCAAATCCTCTCGAACTGGGCCCATGACTCTGGCCTTAAGTTCATTGTCTCCAAAACTAAAGCCCTCAGCTTTAAATCTAGGGAGATAAGAACTAAAAGGAAAGGGATAAAATGGGAACACAAGCCGGCTATCCGGATGGAAAACGGAGGGTAGCGTTGGTCAATAGGATGACCATCCTGGGGGTAGTCATTGATGACAAGATGGGTTGGCAATACCAGGCGGAGTAGATGGTGGCGAGAGGCAGGGAGGCCTTGTGCAGGCCTGTCCTGCTCTCAACGGGGGGAGGGGGGGAAGGAGGGTACTATTTTTAGGAACCTCTATCTCTCCTGTGTCGAGCCAATCGGGGGTTAAATTCTAATTTATGTTCATTACAAATTTTTCTAGATGGAGAAGAGTCTTGTTCGAATCCCTTTCAGCTTTTTTTCCAGTTAGTGCTGCTGCTCCATAGAATAATGTCATCAGCGAAAAGTCCAATATTGGTTTTATGTGAATTTTTTTCTTCTATGCCTGCATTAAATAGGGTGAAGAGATTTGGGCTAAGGACTGATCCTTGTGGTAATCCTTTAACAATTTGAAGGTTATAGATAGAGTGCCATTATATTTGACCCTGATGTATCTATTTTTAAGGAAATCATTAATCCAAGTGATAGCTTTTCCATCAATTTTGAAATGTTTGTATAATTGTGTAATTAACTTGTTTTTCCATACTTTATCAAAGGCTTGTGTAAGGTCTAAAAAAGCAGCTATGGTGTGGTTAGTTGGTTTTCTGTTTTGTGCATCTTTTACCTTTTGTGTGAAAATTTAGAGTTGGTCTATTGTCCCATGTCCTTTCCTAAATCCATATTGTTCTTATGGTAAGAGTTTTCTTGTATTGAGGTGGTAGGTGAGTCGTCTGAGTATAATTTTTTCCATTAATTTGCAGCAAATACTTGTGGGAGATAGGTCGGTAGTTTTTTGGGTCATCAGCAGATTTGTCAAGTTTTTTAATGGGAATTATTGTTGCAGTTTTTAGTCTTGAGGCAATTATCCAGTTTTCCAGGAGTTATTGAAAATATTAAGAAGTTTTTCTTTGCCAATTTTGCCCAAGTTTGATATCATTTGGCTATGGATTCCATCTGGCCCAAGAGTCTTGTTTAGGTCAGTGTTTTCTAATGCATAAGCTAGCTCTTTCATATTGAATTTTTTCATGGAAAAATTATTATGTGCTGGTGACATTTTTACAGTCATGAATAATCTTTCGGGCCTTTTTTCAACTTTCTTAACTTTTATTTCAAATTTGATTTTACTACTTATTTGATATGAATTACCTAGAAGATTGGCAGCATTTTTGTCATTAGTTGCTGGTGTACAACTGTATTCTTAATCATATTTGTTTTTTCAATTTGTGACTGGGATCTTTCAATTTGTTTTGCCAAATGCCAAAGTTTTGTATTTGGGTTTCTTGGTTTCAGGTTTTCACAAGTTTGTTTTCATTTTTCCCTTTTGACATTTACGTATAATCTTTTTATTTTTGCATTCACAATGTTCAGTTCAGTTCTACAATTTGTTTGGTTTTGGGTGCACCTTTCCGTAGTTCATTTCTTTTAGTTATAAGCGTTTGAATATTTTGGTGTGTATAATTTGGAATCCAATTCTTAATATTACCTCTTGATATTGAAACTTTGGCTGCTTTAATAATGGTGTTTTTGAAATATATCCAATTAGCCTTTTTGAAGTTCCAGAGTTTTTTTTAATTGAGCTGGTTTTGGTCTTGGTGCTAATTTCAATCAAATTAGGCAAATGATCACTTACAATACTTTTTAATATTTTCCATTTGCATTTGTGGAAAATTTCAGGATAGTAAAAACTTATATCAAGTGCTTGTGCAGTATTATAGCTGTAGGAATGATGGGTAGGATTCTCATCATTTAAGCACATGAAGGCATTGTCGTTAAATATGTTTGATAGTATTTTGCCTCTTGGGTTTGGCGTGGAACATCCCCATAGTTGATTTTTGGCATTAAGGTCACCTACAATAATAGTGTTGTCGGTAAGAAATTGAACCATTTTTTCATCGTCAATAAGTTTATTGTTTGTAGGGTGATACATATTGTATATGTTGATGGCTTTGTTTTGATTGAGGTAGACTTTGATACCTTGGGCTTCGAGGTCTGATGTGTTAACAGCTATGTCCTCATAGTACAAATCCTTGATTAAAAATGCTAGGTTACCCCCTTTAACAGCATATACAGATGGATCTACAGACCTTAGCCTGAGTAATGGAGGGGCCGGAATTAACATAATACTGCAAGATGGAACACACATCAAAATCAAAGAAGGAGCAGGACAGATTTCGTCAAACTTCACTTGTGAACTGACAGCTATCTGGAAAGCCTTTGATGTATGCCTTAACCAACCATCCCTGCATCAAGCAGAAGGAATTTTAATATACAGCGACTCAATATCCGCTCTAGAAGCAATTCAGAAAGGCAATACTAAAATCACACAGAAAATACACTCGTTACTTACCCAACTGGAACCATTGGAGAAGAACTGCATTCTACAATGGATTCCTGCCCATGTTGGGATCGGGGGTAATGAAATGGCATTTGAATTGGCTAAGGAAGCCAGAAAGTTGGGCCAAAGGAAAGAACAAATGTCATTATTTGACGCTGATGCTTTGCCAAAATACAAGATAATTAAACAAAAAATAAGAAAATATCAAAATGCGAAATAAACTCTGAGAGAAAAATGACAAAAACTATATCAAGACTTAGAACAAAACACTATAAAGGAATGACAATACATCCAATGGCACAAGAACCTATAGGACATGCAACAACTGTCCTTAGTGGAACCAGAAATGGCCGCAGCCTTGCAGAAAATTGACACAGACCCAGAGCAGCAGCTTTACACACCCAAGATAGTGGATATTGCTGTTGCTGTGATGGAGATGCATGGAGACATCTGAGGCTCTTTATTGGACACGACAACAACAACAACGGCATTCCAGATTAAAATAAATTATCAGGGATAGATACATATTTTTCAAATGAATTAAAATAAATATAATCGATACTAAGAGAGTTGAATTAAAAAAATTAGAAATTTATTATATTCTCGAAAACAAACCGTATCTAAAATATCTTTTTATTTTGCTACATGTTTTAATTTGCATATGCCTATTTTACATATCTCAGATTGTATTTAAAAATCGTTAACCATTTTTTCTAACTTTTGGCGAAATGGTGTTTTATTAATTTATCATTTGATATTATCAGGGTTCTTTCCTGGTATTCAAAAAGGAAAAATACGTGTCGTTCAGTTATATTTTTCAATTTATCAAACAATTTGGCAGCTGAATCGCCGATTCTGGTAGAGCGCCATCTAGTGAATAAAGTTGTAACTAAAATCAATTTCGAATTTTTCATTATTTGCCATAAAAAATCCCATTGCATCCTGAACACAATGGTGTTTACCGCATTGCTTTAGCGCAAATATTCGCGGAGTTATTAATTTTTAAAGTTGTGCGGGACTTTTGGATCACCCTGTATATTAGTAATTAAAAAGAACTAATGAGGATGTTGTCTGAATAAATGTATAGAAAAGTGTATACACAATAAAATCCTAAATAATTGCAATTAGATATTCAATGAATGAAAGGAAGAAAAAAATGCAACGAGTTTCTTTATTCTGAATGTTGGCGAGCTTTCAGGCGTTAGCCTATCTTCAGGCCGATTTCGCAAAAAAATATATATACAAATAACACAAAATCTAAACTATATATAAGGTGTAGAACTAATCCTACCGGAAGTAAATTAAACAAATTGTAATAAAATATATTGTATACAACGATACATGCAAATAAGCCAAAAACTTTAAATTAAAAATAAATTCTAAAAATTAAAAATAAATTCTAAAACTATGAAATTTGAGATACGCTAAAATTGCATAAAAAGGACTAAAATAAGTCTTGGCAATTACAATAAGGCAAAAATAAACAAACCAACTATGTATTTATACAACTAACATAATTCTATTCCAAATCTCCGGGTGAGAAACCATGAATTTAGCTATGGGATATATGAAGGTACTGCTGCGGTATATCGATCCTTCTATTAATGCTCTTTTTATCGTTCGAAATCAAGGATTCAAGAATAAGTCTATTATATTTAGAGAATATATTCCGGAAGTAACACTTGACATCTTGTAAGTTAAAATGATGGCCAGTAGAATCCTCATGCTGATAAATAAGGGATCTGCTATCTTGGTTCCTTACGTTCCTGATATGTTCTTTAACTCTAGTGCCGACTGTTCGGCCGGTTTCCCCATCGTAAGAAGCGGTACATTGTTGGCAAGATAATGAATAAACTGCATTTTGTTGGTCACTCGGTTCTGTCTTAACCTGAGATTTCGTAATTGGATATCTTACTATTTGGCCGATGGATCGAGAGCCTACAAAAATAGGCCTAATCCCAAATTTCTTCAATACCTCTGCTAGCCTTTGATTAGTAGGGGAATACTGCAAATAGCAATTAGATCGATATACCTGCCGGTTTTGGGGAGGGAACCCGTTATAAGTTTGTTTCATCACAAATGAGGCTGGGAATCCATATCTCTGGAGGTTTCGGATGATGTTGCTCATTTCAATCTTTTTGAAGCCTGGTAGGGAGCAATGCGTGATAATTCTTTTTGTCAATGTTTTAACTATGGAAATTTTGTGACTTATCGGGCCAAATGAGTTGAAATTGAGGTATGTGGGCTCTATTCCTTTCTTATAATAAACGGTTGAATGGAATCTGTGTTCGGTTCTGAGGATGAGTATGTCCAAATAAGGTAAGGCAGCCTCAGTTTCTGTCTCCATAGTAAATTTTATTTGGGGGTTGTAACTGTTCAGAGTGTTTAAAATCAGGTAACCCTTGTCTTCTTCAAACTCGCAAAAGATGTCATCAATATAGCGGTGCCATCTTTTTATGCCGAGGTGTTTGAAGGTAGTGATCCACTTGTCTATTTTTAACATGACTATTTCAGCGGCTATCAATGAAAGTGGGCTCCCCATAGGGGAACCACAAATCTGTTGGTAGATTGAATCTTCAAACTTGAAATTATTCAATGAAAGGCAAAGCTGGAATAAAGTAACAACCCTATTGTTTTCAATGGAATCAGTAGAATTTTGAGCCAGTATTTCTTTCAGATTTTCCACAATTAGATTGTGGGGTAAGCTAAGGAACAAGGATACAACATCAAAGGAGCCCATGATGCATCCCGGATTTGGTTTGGAATTCCGTAATTTAATGATGAAATCAGATATGTTACTAATGGAAAAGGAATTGTAAGAGCGTATCACTGGAGATAGGAATGAAGTTAAGAACCTTGATAACGGCATAGCTGGCGAAAGATGGCACGCTATTATTGGTCTCAGAGGAATATCCTCCTTATGTAGCTTCGGTAACCCATAGATGTAAGGGATTCGGTTGGTGGAAGATGTGAATTCCTTGAATTGGGCGTCGGTTATCAGTTTTTCTTTCTTTAAGGATGCCAGTTTTCGCTTAAACAGGGCTACTGTTTTCGAATTAGTGGTTAGGTCGATCTGTCTGAAGACACTTACATCATCTAAAATATTGTGGATTTTCTTTGTATAATCGAGTCTGTTCTTGATAACCTTGTTGGCTCCTTTGTCTGATTTTGTAATCACAAGATCTGCATTATTTTTGAGTTGTTTAATGGCGTCATTTCTTCTCTATTGGGTTTGACATCTAATTTGTTCTCTCTGCTAGATAGCCTACTGGCAACCAAGTTCCTGATCTCATTCTTTTCAGTATTTTTGAAGGACGATATAGCTGTCTCTACAGCTCCTATGGTAAGGTAATTGTCTGTTCGATTAGGCACCCTAAACTTGAGTCCTTTCATAAGAACATCCATTTCTATATTAGAAAGCTTGGTTTCCGTGAGATTAACAATTGAATTAGAGTGATTTTTGTATGGAAAGCCATACTTTTTGGACCAGTGTTGGAGTTTATTTTCATGTTTCATGTGAATAGAATTATCTTGTTCCCTTACTGCCCTGGTGGTTCTAATGATGAGTTCTGTTAAATCATGAATGGGGATTTTATCAATGACTAAGGCTATTAACTGTTTGATGGTTTTTCCAAAGAATCTGATGGAGGAATGGCATCCCTTGATTCTCATCCATAAGAGACTCTGTCTGTATTCTATAATCTTTCCCCGAGAAAAATGATTATTCACAGGATCCTTAATTCGCAAGGAAGGAGGTATAAAGCTCACTTGTTTGCAACGGAGGTTAAATGCCAAATTCTTACGCCATCTTGTAAGCTGAAGGGATTTGCGAAATATAATGCTTTTGTACTTATCTAGTTGTAGTAGGATTTTATTGTGTATTATCTAAATGGAACTGTCTTAGATGGAACTAATCCTTGTTCCTTAGCTTACCCCACAATCTAATTGTGGAAAATCTGAAAGAAATACTGGCTCAAAATTCTACTGATTCCATTGAAAACAATAGGGTTGTTACTTTATTCCAGCTTTGCCTTTCATTGAATAATTTCAAGTTTGAAGATTCAATCTACCAACAGATTTGTGGTTCCCCTATGGGGAGCCCACTTTCATTGATAGCCGCTGAAATAGTCATGTTAAAAATAGACAAGTGGATCACTACCTTCAAACACCTCGGCATAAAAAGATGGCACCGCTATATTGATGACATCTTTTGCGAGTTTGAAGAAGACAAGGGTTACCTGATTTTAAACACTCTGAACAGTTACAACCCCCAAATAAAATTTACTATGGAGACAGAAACTGAGGCTGCCTTACCTTATTTGGACATACTCATCCTCAGAACCGAACACAGATTCCATTCAACCGTTTATTATAAGAAAGGAATAGAGCCGTCATACCTCAATTTCAACTCATTTTGCCCGATAAGTCACAAAATTTCCATAGTTAAAACATTGACAAAAAGAATTATCACGCATTGCTCCCTACCAGGCTTCAAAAAGATTGAAATGAGCAACATCATCCGAAACCTCCAGAGATATGGATTCCCAGCCTCATTTGTGATGAAACACACTTATAACGGGTTCCCTCCCCAAAACCGGCAGGTATATCGATCTAATTGCTATTTGCAGTATTCCCCTACTAATCAAAGGCTAGCAGATGTATTGAAGAAATTTGGGATTAGGCCTATTTTTGTAGGCTCTCGATCCATCGGCCAAATAGTAAGATATCCAATTACGAAATCTCAGGTTAAGACAGAACCGAGTGACCAACAAAATGCAGTTTATTCATTATCTTGCCAACAATGTACCGCTTCTTACGTTGGGGGAAACCGGCCGAACAGTCGGCACTAGAGTTAAAGAACATATCAGGAACGTAAGGAACCAAGATAGCAGATCCCTTATTTATCAGCATGAGGATTCTACTGGCCATCATTTTAACTTACAAGATGTCAAGTGTTACTTCCGGAATATATTCTCTGAATATAATAGACTTATTCTTGAATCCTTGATTTCGAACGATAAAAAGAGCATTAATAGAAGGATCGATATACCGCAGCAGTAACTTCATATATCCCATAGCTAAATTCATGGTTTCTCACCCGGAGATTTGGAATAGAATTATGTTAGTTGTATAAATACATAGTTGGTTTGTTTATTTTTGCCTTATTGTAATTGCCAAGACTTATTTTAGTCCTTTTTATGCAATTTTAGCGTATCTCAAATTTCATAGTTTTAGAATTTATTTTTAATTTTTAGAATTTATTTTTAATTTAAAGTTTTTGGCTTATTTGCATGTATCATTGTATACAATATATTTTATTACAATTTGTTTAATTTACTTCCGGTAGGATTAGTTCTACACCTTAAATATAGTTTAGATTTTGTGTTATTTGTATATATATTTTTTTTGCGAAATCGGCCTGAAGATAGGCTAACGCCTGAAAGCTCGCCAACATTCAGAATAAAGAAACTCGTTGCAATTTTTTCTTCCTTTCATTCATAGAAAAGTGTATATAAGTAAACACAAGGTAATAAGAACAAATCCAAATAAATAAATATATATATTTATTTATTTGTTTGCATTTGGTCTTATTACCTTGTGTTTATAATCTATAATCCAAATTGTGCCTTATTATGTCTATTTAATTAAAAACAGAACAAAATCTATTAATAATCTATCGTTATCTATAAATAATAGCCTGTAGGTATACAAATGTATAAATAATGTATGTATAAGAGGGAATATCGGTTATTATAAGAAGAACTAAGAAAAGGTAGAAAAGAACTCGAATAAATATTGTGCCTTATCATGTATATAAGAAAATAAAGTAAATTTTCGTTGACATCTCTTGAATATAGGTTAATAAAAATATTTTTACCAGGATATAAGTGAAAAAAGAACTTTTTCGTGGCCCTCTTGGGTTCGCCACTGATGAGCCAGGCCCTCTCAATATTATCTCATCTCTCAGTAAAGAGGGTAATAAGTTGTTTCATTCAAAAAAGAAAACGCGCTAGATAGTTTCATTTGTTATAGATAGCCTGTGAGTTAAAGGATAAGGCAATAAACGCTTTATTTACACTCGTGGACAAATATTAAGGAAGTTGTACCTTTTAGTATGTATATCGGGATTGAGAGAATATCCCTGAGAGATATTTGCTACATAGTGACCTTTATTGAAGACACATTAGATAACCAAGTGTGAACTAAATTGCCTCCTTAAAAAAACAGGCACCCGGCGACATCAAGGACTTTCCACTTTATCAAGTTTTATTTTGTCCACGAATGAAAAGATATGAAATAAAAATTTGTTAAATATAAGAAATGAAAAAATTAAGCACGTATTTACTTTTTCGATTAAAAGAAACTTCCTAATTTCTTTATTTTAATGAAAAAAATATTTGGAGGAAGGCTTGGCTTATTTATATGTAACGTGGCAAATTTATACATAGTTCTAGTCTCGAAGCATATGTGCATTGTTTTCTTATATAACACATAACCAATATTTCTCCCTTCAAATCGCCATATACAATATTGGAACTCAAAAATTAAATTGACAAATTGGGAGTGTTCAGCACTGATGAGTTAAACCTTCGAAATATATTTCATTGCTGTTAACACAGAAAATGGATGAATTATTTTTGAAACAAATTAAATATATCAAAGGTTTCCCCTTTTTTAATATCGACAATTTTCCGTTTTAAAAAACCTTTACGATACATAGTTCATAACAATTATATTATGTTGCATTAGCGCGCCATCTGTTATCAAAATTCGAAACTATTATAGACGCGTATGATTATTTTTAATACATGTATAATAAGGGCAGTAGAAATTGTTTATTTTTAAAAAAGAATCATACGCGTCTATAATAGTTTCGAATTTTGATATTTCATAACAAACCACGGGAATATTAGAGGAATTTTGTCAACAATTGGAGTTATTGAGGACTCTAGCTGTTACTGTGACAAGGAAACCCAGGACTCGAGACACCTACTGTTGGGATGCCCACTTCTCTATAGTGCTAGACAACAGAGAGTTACTAATGTTGAATATCTGTATTAATTTGTAAATAGCAGACAGAATTGTCAGATATTTAATCACTTTTGTAAATATTGTAATGACTATCTTCTTTAAATTAAAGATACTCGGCCAGTAAATCTTTTTTATTGTCTCGACGTTTCGACAAAAATCTTTTGTCCTCGTCAGGAGCGAACAAAAATTAAAACATTTGGCAAAATTGTACAAAATTCGAAATGCCGCGTGAGAACGCCCTTGCAGCGCTTTGCCAAAAGTTTTAATTTTTATTATCTACTGACGAGGACAAAAGATTTTTGTCTGAACGTCGAGGTAATAAAAAAGATTTACCGGACGAAGTATCTTTAATTTAAAGAACTATGAATGCCGGCCAGGCAGCTTCTATCTTTACGATTATGACTATCTGTCTAAACTGAAAGTATCAGGGTCCTAATCATTGCTTTCTATCATTGTGTCCTTTGTTTTTCTCTTTCATAGTAATCTATATAACTGTCTCTGTTCAAAATTGTAAATTGATGCAATTATTCCTAGCAGGGATATCGCGGTTTGTGGTGTTGGAATAAATAAATGAACAAAGATGTTTTTAAAAAAATAATATTCGTGCTTCATGGTTCGATTTCTTTAATTAATTGTGAGTTTGGAAAAATGGAACTAAGATAATTGTCTTTTCTATGAAGAAATCGCTTTATAAATCTAGAGAAATTGACATATCAAAAAGTTGATTAAATATATAAAATTTGCTGCTACGCACAAAACAATAGGAGATTACATCTTTTCAATAGGGTAAATTGAGTCCGATTTAAAGGATAACAAAATAAACCATATATTTAGCTAGGAAAGAAATATATATCGAATATATATCGCTGCAGAAAATGAACGAAATCTCAGAAAGCAATTATTGATATCAAACTAGAGCTTCCATCTATAATTATGTTATGGAGGTAATTATAGGAACATAATTGAGTTTTCTCTATCTCTCTCTAACATCTATAATTTATACTTTGAGATTTTATTTTTGTTTTAAAAATTAGTATTTTTTAAAAATTCTGTTTCTATAGGGAATTTTAGAAAAATATGCACGAAATTAATATTATACGTTGAGCTTTAAAAATGTCGCCTATATATCAGTAATTAAAAAGAACTAATGAGTCTGTTGTGTGAATAAATGTATAGAAAAGTGTATATAAGTAAACACAAGGTAATAAGAACAAATGCAAATAAATAAATATATTTATTTATTTATTTGTTTGGATTTGGTCTTAATACCTTTTGTTTATAATCTATAATCCAAATTGTGCCTCATTATGTCTATTTAATTAAAAACAGAACAAAATCTATTAAAAATCTTACGTTATCTATAAATAATAGCCTGTAGTTATACAAATGTATAAATAATGTAGGTATAAGAGTGAATATCGGTTATTATAAGAAGAACTAAGAAAAGGTAGAAAAGAACTCGAATAAATATTGTGCCTTATCATGTATATAAGAAAATAAAGAAAATTTTCGTTGACATCTCTTGAATATAGGTTAATTAAAATATTTTTTTACCAGGATATAAGTGAAAAATAACTTTTTCGTGGCCCTCTTGGGTTCATCACTGATGAGCCAGGCCCTCTCAATATTATCTCATCTCAGTAAAGATAGTAATAAGTTGTTTCATTTAAAAAAGAAAACGCGCTAGATAGTTGCATTTGTTATAGAGAGGCCTGTGAGTTAAAGGATAAGGCAATAAACGCTTCATTTACACTCGTGGACAAATATTAAGGAAGTTGTACCTTTTAGGATGTATATCGGGATTGAGAGAATAGCCCTGAGATATATTTGCTACATAGTGACCTTTATTGAAGACACATTAGATAACCAAGTGTGAACTAAATTGCCTTCTTAAAAAAACAGGCACCTGGCGACATCAAGGACTTTCAACTTCATCAAGTTTTTTTTGTCCACGAATGAAAAGATATGAAATAAAAATTTGTTAAATAAAAGAAATGAAAAAATTAAGCACGTATTTACTTTTTCAATTAAAAGAAACTTCCTAATTTCTTTATTTTAATGAAAAAATATTTGGAGGAAGGCTTGGCTTATTTATATGTAACGTGGCAAATTTATACATAGTTCTAGTCTCGAAGCATATGTGCATTGTTTTCTTATATAACACATAACCAATATTTCTCCCTTCTAATCGCCATATAAAATATTGGAACTCTAAAATTAAATTGACGAATTGGGAGTGTTCAGCACTGATGAGTTAAACCTTCGAAATATATTTCATTGCTGTTAACACAGAAAATGGATGAATTATTTTTGAAACAAATTAAATATATCAAAGGTTTCCCCTTTTGTAATAACGACATTTTTTTCAGTTTTTAACTTTACGAGAGATACATAGTTCATTACAATTATATTATGATGCATTAGCGCGCCATATGTTATCAAAATTCGAAACTATTATAGACGCGTATGATTCTTTTTTTTTAATATAATAAGGGCAGTAGAAATTGTTTATTTTTTAAAAAGAATCATACGCGTCTATAATAGTTTCGAATTTTGATAGTTCATAACAAACCACGGGAATATTAAAGGAATTTTGTCAACAATTGGAGCTGTTGAGGACTCTAGATGTCATTGTGGCAAGGACACTCAGGACTTGAGACACCTACTGTTGGAATGCCCACTCCTCTATAGTGCTAGACAACAGAGAGTTACTAATGTTGAATATCTGTATTAATTTGTAAATAGCAGACAGAATTGTCGGATATTTAATCACTTTTGTAAATATTGTAATGACTATCTTCTTTAAATTAAAGATACTCGGCCAGTGAATCTTTTTATTGTCTCTACAAAAATCTTTTGTCCTAGTCAGGAGCGAACAAAAATTAAAACATTTGGCAAAATTTTACAAAATTTGAAATGCCGCGTGAGAACGCCCTTGCAGCGCTTTGGCAAATGTTTTAATTTTTATTCTCTACTGACGAGGACAAAAGATTTTTATCTAAACGTCGAGGTAATAAAAAAGATTTACTGGCCGAAGTATCTTTAATTTAAAGAACTATGAATGCCGGCCAGGCAGCTTCTATCTTTACGATTATGACTATCTGTCTAAACTGAAAGTATAAGGGTCCTAATCATTGCTTTCTATCATTGTGTCTTTTGTTTTTCTCTTTCATAGTAATCTATATAACTGTCTCTGTTCAAAATTGTAAATTGATGCAATTATTCCTAGCAGGGATATCGCGGTTTGTGGTGTTGAAATAAATAAATGAACAAAGATGTTTTTAAAAAAATAATATTTGTGTTTCATGGTTCGATTTCTTAAATAAATTGTGAGATTGGAAGGAATGGAACTAAAATAATTGTCGTTTCTATGAAGAAATCGCTATATAGATCTAGAGAAATTGACGTATCTAAATGTTGCTTATTATATAGAATATGCTGCTACGCACAAAACAATAGGAGATTATATCTTTTCAATAGGGTAACTTGAGTCCGATTTGAAAGATAACAAAATATACCATATATTTAGCTAGGAAACAAATATATATCGAATATATATCGCTGCAGAGAACGAACAAAATCTCAGAAAGCAATTCTTGATATCAAACCAGAGCTTCCATCTATAATTATGTTATGGAGGTAATTATAGGAACATAATTGAGTTTTCTCTATCTCTCTCTCTAACATCTATAATTTATACTTTGAGACTTTATTTTTGTTTTAAAAATTCGTATTTTTTAAAAAATTCTGTTTCTGAGGGGAATTTTAGAAAATTATGCACGAAATTAATATTATACGTTGAGCTTTAAAAATGTCGCTTATATATCAGTAATTAAAAAGAACTAATTAGTCTGTTGTGTGAATAAATGTATAGAAAAGTGTATATAAGTAAACACAAGGTAATAAAGCCAAATCCAAATAAATATATAGATTTATTTGGATTTGGTTTTATTACCTTGTGTTTATAATCTACAATCCAAATTGTTCCCTATCGTGTATATAAGTAAATAAAGAACATTTTCGTTGACATCTCTTGAATATAGGTTAAGAAAAATATTCTTTTACCAGGATATAAGTTTAAAAAGAACTTTTTCCTGGACCTCTTGAATATAAATGAAGAAAAAGATCTTACGTGCTTATGTTAAATATAATTTATAAAAATAGCTTTTGTGGACTTCTTGAATATAAGTGAAGAAAAAAAGAACATACGTGGTTATGTTAAATATAAATGATAAAAAGAGCTTTCGTGGACCTCTTGAATATAAGTGAAGAAAAAGAACTTATGTAGGCTTGTTAATTATAAGTGAAAAAGAACTTTCGTGGACTTCTTGAATATATGTGAAGAAAAAGAACTTACGTAGGTCTGTTAATTAAAAGTGAAAAAATAGCTTTCGTGGACCTCTTAAATATATGTGAAGAAAAATAGCTTACGTGGGCATGTTAAATATAAATGATGGAAAAAGCCTACGTTCATCTGATATATATATAAGTGGAAAAATACCTCTTTTATATAAGTGAATAAGAAGAATTTACGACAATGCGTGAATATTTTATACAGAAAATAAGTGAGAAAATAAGATTACATGAATCTGTCAAATATAAGTGTGACAAAGAGGTTACGTTTATCTGTTAAATATAAGTGAAAAAAGAGCTTTTCGTGGACCTGTTGAATATATGCGAATAAAAAGAGCTCCTCTGCCACCGCTGCAGAGTTTGATGGAAGATCGCCAGCGGGTCTCCAGCGACACCACGCATTTCGCGATCTACGAAGAAAACGAAGATCGTGTGCTTTACCGCTGAGGAGATGTTGATGGTGTGGTTCTCTAGACCCACCGCGAAGATCCAGGATTGCAGCCGACGGCCGCCCGATGATAGAGAATACCTCTCGGATGAGAGGGCGGACGGCGCTGCGAGACCAGTAGCGGTGGGCCAGTACAGGTCGCTGGGCTGTAGGCTATATAGCTATGGGGATCTGTAAGAGCAAATTGGTGAAACCGGAGGGTTCACCACTGATGAGCCAAACCTTCCTAATCTTGTTTACCAACCGTTTAGTGACTGCAGAAATGTATCCTAAAAAATAAAAAGAAATGATAAGCGTTGATAATATCATTATAAATTCCTATTTTTTTCTCACAATATAATTACACTCATGGAGACAAAACTTAAGAAAATTGTACCTTTTAGTATGTGTATCTCGATTCAGGCAATATAACTCTGATTTATATTTGATTCACAGTGACCTTAATTGAGGACACACGAGATAACCAAGTGTGAAAATAATTGCCTCTGTTTCCTTAAAAAAAAAAGACAACCGGCGATATCAAAGATTTTTCATTTCGTTAAATTTGTTCATGAGTGTAATTTTTTTCAAATCCCTAAATATCGAATTTGAAAAAAAAAAAATTCCTCTATAATGTATTTTATTTATATTATATCAAATTCTGACACTTGATTTTTATTTGCGCACAAAATTTACTTCTCATTTCAGATAGATTACAGATGCCCTTTTATAACCACATCTAGACATAAAAAGCATGCTTGCTGCGCTTTGAAAGTTTTTATAATTAAAAAACTAACCATTATTAAATCATCACACACTATTTAATGTGTAGACACAGAGATCATGCTTCTAGTTAAAGCGTTTCCATGATAAAAAAAAACTCAATATCAAATCATCACAGAGTGTTTAGTACTTCGTGTAGACAGACATAGTTCTTGCTGGTTTAAAAGCTTCTTTAATGAAGAATTCAGCACATATTGTCAAATCATCACACAGTATTTAGTACTTCGTGTAGAAAGGCATAGTGCTTGCTGGTTTAAAGCTTCTTTAATGAAGAATTCGGCACATATTGTTGAATCATCACACAGTATTTAATACCATTTGTAGACACAAAGATCTTGTTTTTGGTTTAAAAGTTTCCATGATATAAAAACCTTAGTATAAAATAATCACACAGTATTCAGTACTCCGTGTAGACAGACATAGTGCTTGCTGGTTTAAAAGCTTTTTTAATGAAGAATTCAGCACTTTTTGTCAAATTATCACACACTAATTAATACCATATGTGGACATAGAGATCTTGGTTTTGGTTTAAAAGATCCCATTATATAAAAACCGCAGATTCAAATCATCACACAGTATTCAGTACTTCGTGCAAAGAGACATAGTGATCATAATTTCTGGTTTAAAAGCTTATTTAATTAAATAAACTCGGAAAATATCGTCAAATCATCTTACACGTAGATATGGAGAGCATACTTGGTGTTTAGATAAGGTATTCGCATCAACAAATTATCACTCGCTTTTTATTTTAGTTCACAATGTTTCGGAATCTCATCTTTCGAAGAGTAAGACAACAGACAGTTACTAATGTTGAAAATCTGTATTAATTTGTTAATATCAGAGAGAATTTTCAGATATTTAATCACTTTTGTGAATATATTTATATCTATTTTCTTTAAATTAAAGATACTTCGGCCAGTAAATCTTTTTTATTGTCTCGACGTTTCGACAAAAATATTTTGTTCTCGTCAGGAGCGAACAAAAATTAAAACATTTGGCAAAATTTTACAAAATTTGAAATGCCGCGTGAGAACGCCCTTGCAGCGCTTTGCCAAATGTTTTAATTTTTGTTCTCTACTGACGAGGACAAAAGATTTTTGTCTAAACGTCGAGGTAATAAAAAAGATTTACCGGACGAAGTATCTTTAATTTAAAGAGCTATGAATGCCGGCCAGGCAGCTTCTATCTTTACGATTATGACTATCTGTCTAAACTGAAAGTATCAGGGTCCTAATCATTGCTTTCTATGATTGTGTCTTTTGTTTTTCTCTTTCATAGTAATCTATATAACTGTCTCTGTTCAAAATTGTAAATTGATGCAATTATTCCTAGCAGGGATATCGCGGTTTGTGGTGTTGAAATAAATAAATGAACAAAGATGTTTTTTTTAAAAATAATATGCGTGTTTCATGGTTCGATTTCTTAAATAGTGAGTTTGGAAGGAATGGAACTAAGATAATTGTCTTTCTATGAAGAAATCGCTCTATAGATCTAGAGAAATTGACGGTCAACGGTAAAGGTGTTATATAGAATACACTGCTACATACAAAACAATAGGAGATTACATCTTTTCAATAGGGTAACTTGAGTCTGATTCAAAGGATAACAAAATACACCATATATTTAGCTAGGAAACAAATATATATCAAATATATATCGCTGCAGAGAACGAACAAAATCTCAGAAAGCAATCCTTAATATCAAACCAGAGCTTCCATCTATAATTATGTTATGGAGGTAATTATAGGAACATAATTGAGTTTTCTCTAACCCTCTCTCTAACATCTATAATTTATACTTTGAGATTTTTTTGTTTTAAAAATTAGTATTTTTTTGAAAATTTTGTTTCTATAGGGAATTTTAGAAAAATGTGCACAAAGGTAATATTATACGTTGAGCTTTAAAAATGTCGCTTATATATCAGTAATGAAAGAGAGCTAATGCGAGTCTGTTGTGTGAATAAATGTATAGAAAAGTGTATATAAGTAAATACAAGGTAATAAGGCCAAATCCAAATAAATATATAGATTGTATCCATTATTCCTGTAGAAGGGCAGCTTACGCCCGAAAGCCCGAATTTATTTTTCAAATAAAGAAACTTATCCTTTTTGAATCTTTTCGTTATTTTAATATTGTATTACCTTGTGTTTATAATCTACAATCCAAATTGTTCCTTATCGTGTATATAAGTAAATAAAGAACATTTTCGTTGACATCTCTTGAATATAGGTTAAGGAATGATGGCCAAACTGGCGATTTTGGTTGTGCTTACAAGTTTGGTTGTTACACTATAGCTATATTACATATGGGGATATCAAGTATATATTGAAATATATTACAACATATACATATATATATATATATTCTGCTCAGAATTATTATTTTATACTATTCCTTTTCGATCTATATAGAGAGAATGAATAACATGGAAAAGATGACATCTCTCACTCTATATTTTGGACTCCCTACATCCATACAGTCTTCGTATCACTGTATTGCCTCCCCCTGATACTTGCATATATGTTGCATATTATTATTTTACTTATTTCAATGACATTTAGAGGCCATGTTGGTGGTTTGCGTCTTTTTTTTTATAAGTGCACCACTTGCACAGTTAGGAAAATCTTACATATACAAGTTGCCTCGCTTGAATACTCCCACTTGCTGTTGGGATTGGGTAAAACTAATAGTAAAACCAATCATTAATTTATGGTGTGTGTCTATACTCCGTAGTATATACCATCCCAACGCCCATATACACATGCCTGTAGTTCTATATATTATAAAGTTACAAATTCACTTTATTAGGTTCTGCTCAAAAAGAGAGCAACCTAGTTTATGATATTTGCAACAATGTTTGAAACAATGAATAGTATGTGATGGTTATTCACATAATAAACAAAATGTTAACGCGGGATTCGATCCGGGTTCATGGCTGTCGGGAATCGAGCGTGTTACCCACTCGTCTACCGACTCTGTTCTCTCTATTATATTTATATATATATTAAGAAAAAGGCATCTCCTTATCGTGCAACTGAAAGTTGCTGATGGCTTGCGCCATCTATCGGAATAAATATCAACTATTCTCGTTGATTTTTAATTATTCCAGAATTGGCCAAATACCCAATCTTGATTAATCAAGAAAAGCTAACCACGGACGCGTTTCGGGCTGTTGGCCCTCATCAGCGTGGTTCAAGCTGTATATATATATATATATAATAACACATATAAGATTTTTAAACAAAAATAACATTGGTGTGTGGATCTATATAAATAAAAAGTTATATGTAAAATCAGATAGAAACTAATTGCAAAAATGAAAATAAGTATATATATCCAGGAATACTCTTTCTCTATACTTGTAAAGTTCTCTCTACACTTATATTCACCACACACAGATTCACTTAATTCTTTTTCATACACCTATAATCAAAATATACACAAAGCTCTTTCCAGACACTTATATTTAACATATTCACCTGAGCTCTTTTTATTCGCTTATATTCAACAGATCCACGAAAAGCTCTTTTTTCACTTATATTTAACAGATCAACGTAATCTCTTTGTCACACTTATATTTAACAGATTCACGTAATCTTATTTTCTCACTTATGTATAAAATAACCACGCATTGTCGCGCAAATTCTTCTTATTCACTTATATAAAAGAGGTCTTTTTTCACATATATATATCAGATCAACGTAAGCTTTTTCCATCATTTATATTTAACATATCCACGTAATCTCTTCACTTATATTCAAGAGGTACACGAAAGTTTTTTTCCCCTTTTAATTAACAGACCTACCTAAGCTCTTTTTCTCACTTATATTCAAGAGGTCCACGAAAGTTCTTTTTATCAATTATATTTAACATATCCACGTAAGCTCTTTTTCCCACTTATATTCAAGAGTTCCACGAAAGCTCTTTTCATCAATTATATTTAACATATCCACGTAAGCTCTTCACTTATATTCAAGAGGTCCACGAAAGCTCTTTTTCACTTATAATTAACAGACCTACGTAATCTCCTTTTCTTCACTTATATTCAAAAGGTCCATTAAAGCTCTTTTTATCAATTATATTTAACATATCCACGTAAGCTGTTTTTCCCACTTATATTCAAGAGTTCCACGAAAGCTCTTTTCATCAATTATATTTAACATATCCACGTAAGCTCTTCACTTATATTCAAGAGGTCCACGAAAGCTCTTTTTCACTTATAATTAACAGACCTACGTAAGCTCCTTTTCTTCACTTATATTCAAGAGGTCCATGAAAGCTCTTTTTATCAATTATATTTAACATACCCACGTAAGCTCTTTTTCTTCACATATATTTAAGAGGTCCACGAAAGCTCTTTTTATCATTTATATTTAACATATCCACGTAAGCTCTTTTTCCCACTTATATTCAAGAGTTCCACGAAAGCTCTTTTCATCAATTATATTTAACATATCCACGTAAGCTCTTCACTTATATTCAAGAGGTCCACGAAAGCTCTTTTTCACTTATAATTAACAGACCTACGTAAGCTCCTTTTCTTCACTTATATTCAAGAGGTCCATGAAAGCTCTTTTTATCAATTATATTTAACATATCCACGTAAGCTCTTTTTCTTCACTTATATTCAAGAATTCCACGAAGGCTATTTTTTCATTTATATATAACATAACCACGTATGTTCTTCTTTTCTTCACTTATATTCAAGAAGTCCACAATAACTATTTTTATAAATTATATTTAACATAAGCACGTAAGCTCCTTTTCTTCATTTATTTTCAAGAGGTCCAGGAAAAAGTTCTTTTTATACTTATATCCTGGTAAAAGAATATTTTCCTTAACCTATATTCAAGAGATGTCAACGAAAATGTTCTTTATTTACTTATATACACGATAAGGAACAATTTGGATTGTAGATTATAAACACAAGGTAATACAATATTAAAATAACGAAAAGATTCAAAAAGGATAAGTTTCTTTATTTGAAAAATAAATTCGGGCTTTCGGGCGTAAGCTGCCCTTCTACAGGAATAATGGATACAATCTATATATTTATTTGGATTTGGCCTTATTACCTTGTATTTACTTATATACACTTTTCTATACATTTATTCACACAACAGACTCGCATTAGCTCTCTTTCATTACTGATATATAAGCGACATTTTTAAAGCTCAACGTATAATATTACCTTTGTGCACATTTTTCTAAAATTCCCTATAGAAACAAAATTTTCAAAAAAATACTAATTTTTAAAACAAAAAAATCTCAAAGTATAAATTATAGATGTTAGAGAGAGGGTTAGAGAAAACTCAATTATGTTCCTATAATTACCTCCATAACATAATTATAGATGGAAGCTCTGGTTTGATATTAAGGATTGCTTTCTGAGATTTTGTTCGTTCTCTGCAGCGATATATATTTGATATATATTTGTTTCCTAGCTAAATATATGGTGTATTTTGTTATCCTTTGAATCAGACTCAAGTTACCCTATTGAAAAGATGTAATCTCCTATTGTTTTGTATGTAGCAGTGTATTCTATATAACACCTTTACCGTTGACCGTCAATTTCTCTAGATCTATAGAGCGATTTCTTCATAGAAAGACAATTATCTTAGTTCCATTCCTTCCAAACTCACTATTTAAGAAATCGAACCATGAAACACGCATATTATTTAAAAAAAAAACATCTTTGTTCATTTATTTATTTCAACACCACAAACCGCGATATCCCTGCTAGGAATAATTGCATCAATTTACAATTTTGAACAGAGACAGTTATATAGATTACTATGAAAGAGAAAAACAAAAGACACAATGATAGAAAGCAATGATTAGGACCCTGATACTTTCAGTTTAGACAGATAGTCATAATCGTAAAGATAGAAGCTGCCTGGCCGGCATTCATAGCTCTTTAAATTAAAGATACTTCGTCCGGTAAATCTTTTTTATTACCTCGACGTTTAGACAAAAATCTTTTGTCCTCGTCAGTAGAGAACAAAAATTAAAACATTTGGCAAAGCGCTGCAAGGGCGTTCTCACGCGGCATTTCAAATTTTGTAAAATTTTGCCAAATGTTTTAATTTTTGTTCGCTCCTGACGAGAACAAAATATTTTTGTCGAAACGTCGAGACAATAAAAAAGATTTACTGGCCGAAGTATCTTTAATTTAAAGAAAATAGATATAAATATATTCACAAAAGTGATTAAATATCTGAAAATTCTCTCTGATATTAACAAATTAATACAGATTTTCAACATTAGTAACTGTCTGTTGTCTTACTCTTCGAAAGATGAGATTCCGAAACATTGTGAACTAAAATAAAAAGCGAGTGATAATTTGTTGATGCGAATACCTTATCTAAACACCAAGTATGCTCTCCATATCTACGTGTGAGATGATTTGACGATATTTTCCGAGTTTATTTAATTAAATAAGCTTTTAAACCAGAAAGTATGATCACTATGTCTCTTTGCACGAAGTACTGAATACTGTGTGATGATTTGAATCTGCGGTTTTTATATAATGGGATCTTTTAAACCAAAACCAAGATCTCTATGTCCACATATGGTATTAATTAGTGTGTGATAATTTGACAAAAAGTGCTGAATTCTTCATTAACAAAGCTTTTAAACCAGCAAGCACTATGTCTGTCTACACGGAGTACTGAATACTGTGTGATTATTTTATACTAAGGTTTTTATATCATGGAAACTTTTAAACCAAAAAACAAGATCTTTGTGTCTACAAATGGTATTAAATACTGTGTGATGATTCAACAATATGTGCCGAATTCTTCATTAAAGAAGCTTTAAACCAGCAAGCACTATGCCTTTCTACACGAAGTACTAAATACTGTGTGATGATTTGACAATATGTGCTGAATTCTTCATTAAAGAAGCTTTTAAACCAGCAAGAACTATGTCTGTCTACACGAAGTACTAAACACTCTGTGATGATTTGATATTGAGTTTTTTTTTATCATGGAAACGCTTTAACTAGAAGCATGATCTCTGTGTCTACACATTAAATAGTGTGTGATGATTTAATAATGGTTAGTTTTTTAATTATAAAAACTCTCAAAGCGCAGCAAGCATGCTTTTTATGTCTAGATGTGGTTATAAAAGGGCATCTGTAATCTATCTGAAATGAGAAGTAAATTTTGTGCGCAAATAAAAATCAAGTGTCAGAATTTGATATAATATAAATAAAATACATTATAGAGGAATTTTTTTTTTTTTCAAATTCGATATTTAGGGATTTGAAAAAAATTACACTCATGAACAAATTTAACGAAATGAAAAATCTTTGATATCGCCGGTTGTCTTTTTTTTTTTAAGGAAACAGAGGCAATTATTTTCACACTTGGTTATCTCGTGTGTCCTCAATTAAGGTCACTGTGAATCAAATATAAATCAGAGTTATATTGCCTGAATCGAGATACACATACTAAAAGGTACAATTTTCTTAAGTTTTGTCTCCATGAGTGTAATTATATTGTGAGAAAAAAATAGGAATTTATAATGATATTATCAACGCTTATCATTTCTTTTATTTTTTAGGATACATTTCTGCAGTCACTAAACGGTTGGTAAACAAGATTAGGAAGGTTTGGCTCATCAGTGGTGAACCCTCCGGTTTCACCAATTTGCTCTTACAGATCCCCATAGCTATATAGCCTACAGCCCAGCGACCTGTACTGGCCCACCGCTACTGGTCTCGCAGCGCCGTCCGCCCTCTCATCCGAGAGGTATTCTCTATCATCGGGCGGCCGTCGGCTGCAATCCTGGATCTTCGCGGTGGGTCTCGAGAACCACACCATCAACATCTCCTCAGCGGTAAAGCACACGATCTTCGTTTTCTTCGTAGATCGCGAAATGCGTGGTGTCGCTGGAGACCCGCTGGCGATCTTCCATCAAACTCTGCAGCGGTGGCAGAGGAGCTCTTTTTATTCGCATATATTCAACAGGTCCACGAAAAGCTCTTTTTTCACTTATATTTAACAGATAAACGTAACCTCTTTGTCACACTTATATTTGACAGATTCATGTAATCTTATTTTCTCACTTATTTTCTGTATAAAATATTCACGCATTGTCGTAAATTCTTCTTATTCACTTATATAAAAGAGGTATTTTTCCACTTATATATATATCAGATCAACGTAAGCTTTTTCCATCATTTATATTTAACATACCCACGTAAGCTATTTTTCTTCACATATATTTAAGAGGTCCACGAAAGCTATTTTTTCACTTTTAATTAACAGACCTACGTAAGTTCTTTTTCTTCACATATATTCAAGAAGTCCACGAAAGTTCTTTTTCACTTATAATTAACAAGCCTACGTAAGTTCTTTTTCTTCACTTATATTCAAGAGGTCCACGAAAGCTCTTTTTATCATTTATATTTAACATAACCACGTATGTTCTTTTTTTCTTCACTTATATTCAAGAAGTCCACAAAAGCTATTTTTATAAATTATATTTAACATAAGCACGTAAGATCTTTTTCTTCATTTATATTCAAGAGGTCCAGGAAAAAGTTCTTTTTAAACTTATATCCTGGTAAAAGAATATTTTTCTTAACCTATATTCAAGAGATGTCAACGAAAATGTTCTTTATTTACTTATATACACGATAGGGAACAATTTGGATTGTAGATTATAAACACAAGGTAATAAAACCAAATCCAAATAAATCTATATATTTATTTGGATTTGGCTTTATTACCTTGTGTTTACTTATATACACTTTTCTATACATTTATTCACACAACAGACTAATTAGTTCTTTTTAATTACTGATATATAAGCGACATTTTTAAAGCTCAACGTATAATATTAATTTCGTGCATAATTTTCTAAAATTCCCCTCGGAAACAGAATTTTTTAAAAAATACGAATTTTTAAAACAAAAATAAAATCTCAAAGTATAAATTATAGATGTTAGAGAGAGAGATAGAGAAAACTCAATTATGTTCCTATAATTACCTCCATAACATAATTATAGATGGAAGCTCTGGTTTGATATCAAGAATTGCTTTCTGAGATTTTGTTCGTTCTCTGCAGCGATATATATTCGATATATATTTGTTTCCTAGCTAAATATATGGTATATTTTGTTATCTTTTAAATCGGACTCAAGTTACCCTATTGAAAAGATATAATCTCCTATTGTTTTGTGCGTAGCAGCATATTCTATATAATAAGCAACATTTAGATACGTCAATTTCTCTAGATCTATATAGCGATTTCTTCATAGAAACGACAATTATTTTAGTTCCATTCCTTCCAATCTCACAATTTATTTAAGAAATCGAACCATGAAACACAAATATTATTTTTTTAAAAACATCTTTGTTCATTTATTTATTTCAACACCACAAACCGCGATATCCCTGCTAGGAATAATTGCATCAATTTACAATTTTGAACAGAGACAGTTATATAGATTACTATGAAAGAGAAAAACAAAAGACACAATGATAGAAAGCAATGATTAGGACCCTTATACTTTCAGTTTAGACAGATAGTCATAATCGTAAAGATAGAAGCTGCCTGGCCGGCATTCATAGTTCTTTAAATTAAAGATACTTCGGCCAGTAAATCTTTTTTATTACCTCGACGTTTAGATAAAAATCTTTTGTCCTCGTCAGTAGAGAATAAAAATTAAAACATTTGCCAAAGCGCTGCAAGGGCGTTCTCACGCGGCATTTCAAATTTTGTAAAATTTTGCCAAATGTTTTAATTTTTGTTCGCTCCTGACTAGGACAAAAGATTTTTGTAGAGACAATAAAAAGATTCACTGGCCGAGTATCTTTAATTTAAAGAAGATAGTCATTACAATATTTACAAAAGTGATTAAATATCCGACAATTCTGTCTGCTATTTACAAATTAATACAGATATTCAACATTAGTAACTCTCTGTTGTCTAGCACTATAGAGGAGTGGGCATTCCAACAGTAGGTGTCTCAAGTCCTGAGTGTCCTTGCCACAATGACATCTAGAGTCCTCAACAGCTCCAATTGTTGACAAAATTCCTTTAATATTCCCGTGGTTTGTTATGAACTATCAAAATTCGAAACTATTATAGACGCGTATGATTCTTTTTAAAAAATAAACAATTTCTACTGCCCTTATTATATTAAAAAAAAGAATCATACGCGTCTATAATAGTTTCGAATTTTGATAACATATGGCGCGCTAATGCATCATAATATAATTGTAATGAACTATGTATCTCTCGTAAAGTTAAAAACTGAAAAAAAATGTCGTTATTACAAAAGGGGAAACCTTTGATATATTTAATTTGTTTCAAAAATAATTCATCCATTTTCTGTGTTAACAGCAATGAAATATATTTCGAAGGTTTAACTCATCAGTGCTGAACACTCCCAATTCGTCAATTTAATTTTAGAGTTCCAATATTTTATATGGCGATTTGAAGGGAGAAATATTGGTTATGTGTTATATAAGAAAATAATGCACATATGTTTCGACACTAGAACTACGTATAAATATACCACGTTACATATCTTCTTCTTCTTTCTTATCTCCACTCAATCATATTAAGGTAACAATCTTGTAAAGCTTGAGACTTTTGATGTTGTCTACCGGGGAAGAGTAGAGCTCATCAATGGATGAGTACAAGTGAGGAGTACAAACGCTGCTCATCCTGTATCCCTGGATTAGGAGCCCTTATAGAATGCTATCAGCCGGTTCAGCTGAGTTCAGGTTTTTTAGCGAGCTTGTTACTGCTACCCTTTCTCCTTTTTCATCCGAGCTTGGGAACGGCAAAGGCGGAGTTCCACGTTACATATAAATAAGCCAAGCCTTCCTCCAAATATTTTTTCATTAAAACAAAGAAATTAGGAAGTTTTTTATTTGAAAATGTGTAAATTTGTGCTTAATATTTTCAATTATTATATTTTTTAAAATAAAATTTTTATTTCATATCTTTTCATTCGTGGACAAAAAAACTTGAGGAAGTGGAAAGTCTTTGATGTCGCCGGTTGTCTGTTTTTTTTTTAAGGAGGCAATTTCGTTCACACTTGGTTATCTCGCGTGTCTTCAATAAAGGACAATGTGTAGCAAATATCTCTCAGAGCTATTCTCTGAATCCCGATATACATGCTAAAAGGTACAACTTCCTTAATATTTGTCCACGAGTGTGAATGAAGCGTTTATTGCCTTATCCTTTAACTCACAGGCTATCTATAACAAATGAAAGTATCTAGCGCGTTTTCATTTTCAAATGAAACAACTTCTTACCCTCTTTACTGAGATGAGATAATATTGAGAGGGCCTGGCTCATCTGTGGTGAACCCTCCCAACGGTTTCGCCAGTTTAATCCGCCACACCACCTCAATATTGTAATAGGTTTTTCAGCTTATAACTCAAACCTATTGTACTTACAAATCGGCTGCTCACAATAGTTGTTAATAATCGTAAAGATAGAAGCTGCCTGGCCGGAATTCATAGCTCTTCAAATTAAAGTTACTTCGATCAGTAAATCTTTTTTATTGTCTCGATGTTTCGACAAAATTCTTTTTGAAAAAATATTTTTGTTGAAACGTCGAGACACTAAAAAATAATTACTGGCCGAAGTATCTTTAATTTGAAGAAAGATGTTAATAAGTATAATCACATGGACAGAACTTAAGAAGGTTGTACCTTTTAGCATGTATATCGGGATTCAGTCAATAATTATTTGGACACAGTGACCTTTATTGATCGTGTGTCTACACGAGATACCCAAGTGTGAAGAAAAAATTGCCTCTGTATCCTTAAAAGGATATACGACTGGCATCATCGAAGGCTTTCCATATATTTAAGAAGTTTTCATGATGTATCTTTTAATATTTAATCACATGAAAAATAATATTGCTGGTAAGAAGAAATGCCCCATACAAAGATAGCGCACGTTTGGTGAATTACATCTAATCCTTTTGAATCAAAAAACTTATATTGGTTTGATTGTTTCAATAGAGCCTCTAGTTTGAGATAAATATACATTTGAATATTACATTTTGATCATTAAAATGAACAAATATCTTATTCACAAATGAAGGATATGTGAAACATATTCTTCACACAAGGGCATTATAGTGTCGTCATACACAACATGGCCGCAGTGAGGTCCTGCATAATTAACATGTGCGTGAACGCCGTTGGGTCCATCCATCATGGCCAGAACTGCGCAAGGGAGGTGCAATATGAAAATAACAATCTTTTTTAAAATTAATTAGCACAAGCGAGATATAACTGAGAGAATAACACCATTACTATATCACAAGCGAGATATAACTGAGATAATAATATCATTACTATATCACAAGCGAGATATAACTGAGATAATAATATCATTACTATATCACAAGCGAGATATAACTGAGAGAATAATATCATTACTATATCACAACTTAGATATAACTGAGATAATAATATAATTACTATATCACAAGCGAGAGATATAACTGAGATAATAATATCATTACTATATCACAACTTAGATATAACTGAGATAATAATATCATTACTATATCACAAGCGAGATATAACTGAGATAATAATATCATTACTATATCACAACTTAGATATAACTAAGATAATAATATCATTACTATATCACAAGCGAGATATAACTGAGATAATAATATCATTACTATATCACAAGCGAGATATAACTGAGAGAATAATATCATTACTAATTCACAACTTAGATATAACTGAGATAATTATATCATTACTATAGCACAAGCGAGATTTAATTGAGAGAATAATATCATTACTATATCACAAGCGAGATATAACTGAGTTAATAATATCATTACTATATCACAAGCGAGATATAACTGAAATAATAATATCATTACTATATCACAAGCGAGATATAACTGAGAGAATAACACCATTACTATATCACAAGCGAGATATAACTGAGATAATAATATCATTACTATATCACAAGCGAGATATAATTGAGAGAATAATATCATTACTATATCACAAGCGAGATATAACTGAGAGAATAATATCATTACTATAGCACAAGCGATATATAACTGAGATAATAATATCATTACTATATCACAAGCGAGATATAATTGAGAGAATAATATCATTACTATATCACAAGCGAGATATAACTGAGATAATAATATCATTACTATATCACAAGCAAGATATAATTGAGATAATAATATCATTACTATATCACAAGCGAGATATAACTGAGAGAATAATATCATTACTATATCACAAGCGAGATATAACTGAGATAATAATATCATTACTATATCACAAGCGAGATATAACTGAGAGAATAATATCATTACTATAGCACAAAGCGAGATATAACTGAGAGAATAACACCATTACTATAGCACATTAACGACGGATATCATCCTTTTTATTATTAAAAGCTTTTATTTAACTTGCTTCCCTGTCTGTCCGCCTGTTCACAAATCTTGATATCGATTTTTAATATACTTCGAGAGCATGTATGAATCTGAAATTTGGTACACTTTTCAGAACCCGATGACAATGCAATTTGATAAATCTCAGACTTCTGTCTTGTCAGGGTGGGGGGAAATGGACAAATTTCCAAATCGCCTTTCAAATTTGGTAAATTAATTGTAATATATTTCCAGATCACATAGAAATATGAAACTTTTAACACTCACTCAGTTCAATGAACAATGAAAGTGTACAAATATTCAGACTTCTGGGTGTTCGCAATGGCCAGGAATGAACAAATTTCTATATTTATTTTTAAGTCTTTACAAAGAATTGATCAATACGCCGAAAGCAGGCTTCCGTTTTACCGCGAGAGGGGGGGGGGGGGGGAGAATAATATCGCTTTTTGAAATTCTATGGCACAGTAGAGAATTAAAAAATAAAAAAATAACATAATTTAATACAACCTTTCGTCTTAAAGAGAAGATATACAACAGAGAAAATAATAATAAATTCATGAAATGTGATGGGATAAATGAAGAACAATAAAGATAATAATATCGCCTCCTGAAATGCTATGACACAAAAGAGGTATAACAGATAAAATAACTTTTTTTCCGGTTATTCTGTAGCGATATAGAGAGATACAAGAGAGAAAATAACATATTTTTGTTTAAATGCTATGGTATAATACGCAATGAGGAACAATAGAGAGAATAACATTGCTTACTGAAATGCTATAGCACAAGAGAGATTCAAGAGAGAAAATAACATATTTTTGCTTTAATGCTATGGTATAATATGTAATGAGGAACAATAGAGAGAATAACATCACTTGCTGAAATGCTATAGTACAAGAGAGATTCAAGAGAGAAAATAATATATTTTGTTTAAATGCTATGGTATATTATATAATGAGGAACAATAGAGAGAATAACATCACTTGCTGAAATGCTATAGCACAAGAGAAATAAAAGAGAGAAAATAATATATTTTGTTTTAATTCTATGGCATAATACGCAATGGGGAACAATAGAGAGAATAACATTGCTTGCTGAAATGCTATATCACAAGAGAGATCCAAGAGAGAAAACAATATATTTTGTTTTAATGCTATGGTATAGTATATAATGAGGAACAATAGAGAGAATAACATCACTTGCTGAAATGCTATAGCACAAGAGAGATTCAAGAGAGAAAAATAATATATTTTGTTTTAACTCAATGGTATAATAAGTAATGAGGAACAACAGAGAGAATAACATTACTTACTGAAATGCTATAGCACAAGAGAGATTCAAGAGAGAAAAATAATATATTTTGTTTTAACTCAATGGTATAATATGTAATGAGGAACAACAGAGAGAATAACATTACTTACTGAAATGCTATAGCACAAGAGAGATTCAAGAGAGAAAAATAATATATTTTGTTTTAACTCAATGGTATAATATGTAATGAGGAACAACAGAGAGAATAACATTACTTACTGAAATGCTATAGCACTAGAGGTGGGCAAAACGATTCTTTTAAGTGAATGATTCAGAATCGATTCACTCCGCAAAAAGAATCGATTCTTATTATCGATTCTTCGATTCTTTATAAATAAAAATTGAAAAGATTAACGTTTGTATGGTGTTTGTGCATCCGGAAGAATAAATTATTCTAAACAAAATTAAAATCACCAAATCAGTTGTTTCATAAACACAATAAACAATAATAGTAGCAAGGAAAAAAAAATAAGGTTCATTTACCTAACACAAATTTTATTGAACTTCGGATATTTTAAAAGTAACATACACATAACATTATCTTAAAATAACAGTTTTATTAATAAGGAAAATAAACAAAATGAACCAAAAAGCTTAAAAAATGAATGAAATATAATTGCCAAAAAAAATATTCAAAAATTATACAAAAAATACAAAAAAAATTACATTACACGAAATTGTGGTTTAAAAAAAGAATTTTTGATATCTTAGACGAAGTTAGGCAAGACCATTTCTGGGTGCAAATATTGCCTGCTTTAGAAAACAACCTCTCACAAGGAACAGATGTGGCCGGAATACAGAGCCGCTTTTGCATCAAAAGAAACAAATCGGGGAAAATTGTCTTCCTTTCATGCCACCAAACTAGGGTGTCCATTCTTCTATCGATTATTGGCTCGGCTAGGTACAGGGTGATCCAAAAGTCCCGCACTATTTTAAAAATTAATAACTCCGCGAATATTTGCGCTAGAGCAATGCGGTAAACACCATTGTGTTCAGGATGCAATGGGATTTTTTATGGCAAATAATGAAAAATTCGAAATTGATTTTAGTTACAATTTTATTCGCCAGATGGCGCTCTACCAGAATCAGAGATTCAGCGGCCAAATTGTTTGATAAATTGAAAAATATAACTGATCGACACGTATTTTTCCTTTTTGAATACCAGGAAAGAACCCTAATAATTTCAAATAACAAATTAATAAAACACCTCTTCGCCAAAAGTATGAAGAATTGGTTAACGATTTTCAAATACAATCAGAGATATGTAAAATAGGTAAATGCAAATTAAAACATGTAGCAAAGATATTTATATTTTTTATATGGGGTTTTGTGAAATAGATTGAATGTTTGAAAAACACTGCTGATATCAATATACATATTTTTGAAATGTTAACATAGTACCAAAAATTATGATGGCACTATTAATAGGATTTCTTGCTATAAGAAATGTGTAATTTCTTGACTGATTGGCGACCCTTGACTATTTAACTGGATATTTGTCATGATCCAACAAATGAAATATAGAGGAGAGTGACAAAATATATTTGTCGAACTTTATTCCAAATATCCTATGGTCTTGTCAAATGTTATCATTGTTTATTATACTGTACACAATTTTAAAAATGTGTCCCCTCAAATAAAAATCATTTTTAGATCGACCTTTTGCGTTTAAAAACGTGGGTACTATTTTTAGGAACCTCTGCCTCTCCTGTGTCAAGCCAATCCTGCTATATTCTTCCAGGGCTTGGTGGCGCCGAAACAGGGATCAGAAGGTGGCAACAACTCTAGAGAGAGTGCAGAGGACACCCGCACTCAGAATCACAGGGGGCTATCGCACTACCAGCATTGAGGCCTTATTTGTCCTCGCGGGGCTTATTCCCCTGGGATTGACACTAGAGGAGGAGACCACAGACAGAAGATCTGGGAGAACAGGGAAGATGCCCTGGGACTTAAAGCGGGGGCCCTGGAATCGAAGAGGGACCCAAGGAAGCCTCAGCAGTGGTTGCCAAAGTGGAATTGGAGTCCTGGAGGGCCGAAAGGGATTGGCACGGAGGTTTTCACTGATGGTAGTAAGTCTGGAACCAATACTGGAGCTGGGGTAGTGATATTCACTAATGGAGAGCTGATCTTCCAAGAAAGTTTAACACTCAGAGTGGACGAATTGGTCCTTTCAGCCGAGCTGGTTGCGATCAGGGTAGCCCTCAGAGTGTGTGCCGAAAAGAACATCAGTCTCCATCAATCTGGAGAAAGGGCAACTCGCGAATCAAATAATCCAGGAGCTGAAAATGATGACGCGGGCTCCGGAGCTCCCTTGGTTTAGGAGACACAGCCTCATCGAAAGTAATGAGTTCGCAGGCAGGATCGCTAAGGCAGGATGCTTTAGAGGTAGATCACTGAGGACCCCAGTGACCAAGAAAGAAGTTTACGAGGTGTTCAGAAAATATCGCGACTTTTGTGTTTTTTCTCGAAAATTATTTATTTATTCATGAATACTTATTTTGTCCCCTTCAAAGTAAACATGAGATATTATACACTTGTGTCAACGGTTTTTCCAATCTTCGAAGCACTTCAAAAAATCATTTTTAAAAAAATATTTTTCAGCTCCTCCTTCGATGCCGTCTTTATCTCGTCAAGTGTAGCGTAATGTCGTCCTTTCATGGGCCTCTTCAGTTTAGGGAACAATAAAAAGTCATAGGGGGCCAGATCTGGGGAATACGGTGGCTGCGGCATCATTAAGTGTGTTGATCGTGGTGCAAAAGCCAATTTTTGTTCTTCCACAAATCCGGGCGTTTCTGGCGGATTGCTTCGCGCAAATTGCGCATAACTGGCAGGTAATATTCCTTATTGACCGTTCTACCCTGTGGCAAGAACTCATGATGCACCATGCCCCTGCAATCGAAGAAAACTGTCAGCAAAACTTTCACATTCGACCGAACTTGGCGCGCTTTTTTCGGTCTTGGTTCGTGCGGCAGCTTCCATTGAGATGATTGAGTTTGGTTTCCACGTCATAACCATGAACCCACGCTTCGTCACCAGTTATGACCCTCTGGAGCAAATTTGAGTCGTCGCGGACAGAGTCCAACATCTCATTAGAAATGTTCATGCGATGCTGTTTTTGGTCGCAATTGAGCAATTTCGGTACGAATTTCGCGGCGACCCGTCTCATGTCCAAATCATTGATAAAAATCGAATGGCACGAACCAATCGATATGTTTAGGTCCTCAGCAACTTCTCTAACGGTGATTCGACGATTGGCCAATATCATTTTCTCCACTTCATTAATTTTTTCGTCTGTTGTTGAAGTGCTCGGGCGTCCGGCACGCTCTTCGTCGTTCACATCTTCTCGGCCTTCTGAGAACATTTTGTACCACCGATAAACGTTGCTTCGGTCCAAGGTAGTTTCTCCGTATGCCACAGTCAACATTCGGAATGCATCCGCGCACTTAATTTCGTTTTTCACACAAACTTTGATACAGGTTCTTTGATCTATTTTTTTTAATAGGTAAAAATCGAAGACGATCCAAAACACCTGCAAGCAAAGCAGCTGTCAACAATTAAGTGAACATTCAAAAAGGCCGAGCTTGTCGGCATAAGTGAGAGACATGAGTACCAACATAAAGCCACAAAAAGATCGAAATTCGAATATAAAAATATTCGAAATTCAAAAGTCGCGATACTTATTGAACACACCTCGTATAGGAGGATCAGGGGGCACGTCCAGGACTTATGATTGGACAGATGGAGGAACAGTGTGAAGGGCAGAGAGGTATTCAATGGGGTAACAACACCCAAGTACCTCTGTAAGGTAATGTCCCACAAACTCATTAGGGTAGTTCGGGACATGGGCCCTTCCCCAAGTCTCCACAGATTTAAATTTAAGAGAAACCCTGATTGCGTCTATGGAGAAAGGGATGTAAATGCACGCCACTACGTCTTGGATTGTCCAAGGGTAGTGGGTGTGCAGGAAGAGAGAAGGAGGGCGAGGGGCGCGATCGAGAGTAAGCTGCTGAGAAATCACAGCAAGCTTCTTGAGAAAGCCCACGACGTGGCAGCTGAGCTTTTCCTCTGCTGTGAGTGAACAGAGTCGACCTGGGGTTGCCCACCCGCGGTCCCTGCTGGACACAGTAGATAGTTTCCTATTTTGCTGTGATTAAAGGCCAGGGTATAGAAATCCTTCCAGACACGTTGTCTGGGAGGTGGTGTTTCCAGGTACAATGTCCAAGCACTAGCTTGGAGACCGTTACTTGGCTTATGAGTTGAACAGAATAGCAGCGAAGGGCATGCTTCGCATGCCGGCTTGTGGACCGAAAGGTCTGGGTGGCCATCTGCTTCTAGGGTGTACCAACTGTGCTTAGGTGGGATCCTCCAGTTCTTGTTTATTCTGGCTACTGTTTCTATTTCTTTAAAAGTAAGTTTATTTTTTTCTGTAGCAATGGTTCTTTTGTGCCTTTTTCGCTAGCGCACCAGCAGCTTCATTGCCTTCAATGCTAACATGTAAGGGTATCCATTGAAGGTGAATTTTTGAGGTATTGAGAGTTTTTGGAGATAACCAATTATGTTCCTGCTTACTTTGTCTCTAAGTTCCCCTGTGTGACTCAAGTGTTGTATGACACTTCTACTATCAGTAAGAATCCATATATCGTGATGTTTAGTGTTTCTGATGGATTTTAAGACTTCATAGATGGCTATAAGTTCTGATCTGAAGACTGAGCAAAATTCTGGGTTCTTCTGTTTATTTTCTCAATGCCATTTGTGGTTTTAATGAGAGAGCCACTGCCAGTGTGTCCCAACTCGTCTCTGCTACCATCGGTATAGATAGTTATTGCATTTTTAGGAATGTTATATTAATTATTTCCAATGATAATTGTTTTAAGTATTCTGGATTTTGGAATTGTTTGTTGGTGGGTTCATTTAAAGTGGCATTAAAAATAACATTTTGTTAGTGGTTCGCATGGAGATATTTTTTCAGCTAAATAATATTTTTCCACTTTATATTTTAAAAATCCATTTCTTTTGGCCAGGTGGAGAGGGCCTTCTTTTTTGAGTCTTATATTGGGTTCCCAATTAAGTATGTAATTGAAAGTTCTGTGTTTGTTTTCATAACTCTTGATTTTGTTTATATATTTTGGCAGATTGTAGCTTCTTCTATCCTTTAAGGGCATAATGTCTGCCTCGTAAAGTACAATATTATCAGGGCAGGTATTTCGAAGACCTGTAATAATTCTAGTTGCATTTAGTTGTATTAGTTTCCAGTGTTTTTAGATTTGTTTCAGATGCTGTGCCATAGATTTGATATCCATATTCCAAGATAGGTCTCATTAGAGATTTGTAAGTTAATTTTAGTGTTGTTGCTTCAGCTCCTCACTCTTCCTGAAATATACAGGGTGATCCAAAAGTCCCGCACAACTTTAAAAATTAATAACTCCGCGAATATTTGCGCTAGAGCAATGCGGTAAACACCATTGTGTTCAGGATGCAATGGGATTTTTTATGGCAAATAATGAAAAATTCGAAATTGATTTTAGTTACAATTTTATTCGCCAGATGGCGCACTACCAAAATCAGAGATTCAGCGGCCAAATTGTTTGATAAATTGAAAAATATAACTGATCGACACGTATTTTTCCTTTTTGAATACCAGGAAAGAACCCTAATAACATCAAATAACAAATTAATAAAACACCACTTCGCCAAAAGAATGAAGAATTGGTTAACAATTTTTAAATACAATCAGAGATATGTAAAATAGGTAAATGCAAATTTAAACATGTAGCAAAAAAAAAAATTGATATTTTAGATACGGTTTGTGTTTCCGAAGTTAATAAATTTCTAATATTTTTAATTCAACTCTCTCTCATACTGTACCCAATTTTAAAAAATGTGTCCCCTCAAATAAAAATATTTTTCAAATCGACCTTTTGCGTTGAAAAACGTGGTAGTAAAATCACTTTGTATTATTTTTTTGCACAAAATTTCTAAAGTTATTGGTGTACAGAAAATATTCCTTATGCTATTTCTTCTAATGAGCGAAAAGCGAAAAACTAAACATAAGGGAAAAAATTGTGTGCACCAGTGTTATTCGAGAAGTTATAACACTCTGGTTTGCACGAAATAATATGTGAGCAAATACAAACAAAATATTACTGTTCACAAAAAAAAAGAGTCAAGATGTGAGGACAGCATTTATTATCCCATATCCCAATTATCCCCCTTATCCCATTCTCTCTTGTATTAGGTCACAATCCTTGCTCAATGTGGCACCCTTCATTCTCAATCACCGCCTGCAGACGACAAATGACAGAATGGACAGCATTAAGAAAAATATCTGTTGAAATTAATAAAACGTGCCATCTGATAGAAGCCTTTAACATGGCCAATGTGGTATGCCAGCATCGATAAGCACACGATTTAATGTACCCCCATAAACAAAAATCGCAAGGCGTCAAGTCTGGTGATCTTGGAGGCCACTGCTATATAAAGTGGCGACTTATCACACGATTTTCAACGAACGTATTCTTCAGCAATTGTTTGGCACCGCGGGAGATATGAGGAGGTCCTCCAACTTTCATGAATGTTATTTCGCTTAGTGCATTTTTTTCCCTGCAATATGGGAATACCCCATATGAACATAACGTTCACCAGTTACAAAAACGGTTTTAAAAGTTCTTCCATTGATTTTTCAAAGAGAAATGGCCCAATAATAAAAGAAGAAGTGAACCCACACAAAACTGTAACTCTAGGCTGATAAAGTGGCATTTCTTTAAAAATTCTAGGGTTTTCTGTTGCCCAAAAGCGGCTGTTTTGAATGTTAGATTCTCCGTTTAGAGAAAAGTGAGCATCATCTGTCCACAGAACATTCGACAGCCAGTTTTCATCAATATCAATTTTCCGGAAAACCCATGAAGCGAATTCTTGACGCATCTCAAAATCGCCAACTTTCAGCTCGTGAAGCCTCTTCGGATATCACAATCATACTCGGCGATTTTAACGCCAAAAGTTCAACTTGGGGATCATCTGTCCAGGATAACAAAGGTCACCGACCTCGACCTTACACCATTAAATAAGGGAGAGAACTCCTATCTATCCAAGTCGACAGGCACAGAATCCGCAATAGACATCACAGCGATAAATTTCAACATCGCACCCACAACACAATGGAAAATCCTGAGAGGTGCAATCAGTGACCACAGACCAATTTTAACAACCCTAAACTTCAAAATTGAGAATGTCCAACAGAATAAAAGAACATGGAACTTTAGGAAAGCCGACTTGAAAAAAAATTCACAGAAAAGCTTGAAGAACTGTGCAACGAAAAATTGAATTACAGAACGCTTGACAAAAAATTGGAAAACTTCTCTTCGAATATATCAAAAGCTGCAAAAGCATCGATACCTAGAAGGAGACGTTAGACCTGTGGATACCTTACTGGAAGGACCACAACATCAAGGCAATGATTGCAGAGAGAGACAATATCAATGAACTTCTTTAAAAAAATAAAACAGAAGAAAAGAGAAAGTAACACATTGAAATTAGTCACAAAATAGAACAAGAAATTTGGATATGCAAACAAGAGAAAATGGCAGAGTTCTGCGAAAAAAATGGATCCAAGAAAGGACAGCCAACACTGGAAAATGATTAGAGTGTTAGAAAAGAATCAAAACCAACACCAATCCTCCAATACTCTAACCGATATGAATAGAACAGAGAGAACGAGAACAAACAGATGACTAACATAATTGCTGAATATCTTTCAAGCACTTCCATACTCAAATATATGATTGAAGACAATCTAAAAATAATATAAACCAGTTAGTTAAACAAGCAAGAAACTTCCATCAACAAGATATTTTCTTGAGAGACTTCACACTGATTGAGCTAAACTCATCAATAAAAAAATCTAAGAGGTCACCAAGAGATAATCTAATCTTTGGTCAAATGATTAAACACTTTGAAGACAAAGCTAATAAACAACTCCTACGAATACTGAACATTTCATGGTGAACTGGTGAACTACCAAAGAATTGGAAGATATCAATTACTGTGCCAATACTGAAACCAAACAAAGATGCCAAGCAATCCAAGAACTATCGGCCAATTGCTCTCACCAGCATACTTTGTGAAATAACAGAACGAATTATCCACTCTAGGCTCATAGTCTGGCTCACTAATAATAATAAAATAAACTTCTACCAAACTGCCTATAGATCCCAGCGCTGTACGACTGATCAACTGTTCTACTTCTGTCAATCAATAATAGATTCTTTCTAGGAAAAACCGTCAAAGAAGACCACGGCTATATTCCTTGATATGACCTCAGCTTTTGATCGAGTGTGGAGGGAGAAATTACGTGAAAAGCTGCACAACATCGGAGTAAGAGGAGAAACCTTAACCTGGATTGCAGACTTCTTAAGGTGAAGAAGGTTAAAGGTTTGGGTCAATGGAGAATTTTCCAAGGAAGGAAGAACGTGTGATACTGCAGTCCTGGATCTTTCCAGTTGTCTCGACGACCAGGCCATCACCGAGATGTACGCGACGAAGTACGCGATCTAGGTATTCATCGTAGATCGCAAAATGCGTGGTGTCGCTGGAGACCCACTGGCGATTCTCCACCAAACTCTGCAGCGCTACCAGAGGCGCCATATTCATTGTACATAGTGTATGTAATGATTTAAGACCATGGAATTGTTGTAAATAGTCCAGATATCTACTACCACATGTTCCACCACGTAATTGTATATAACTTCTTATTTACTGCAAATAGAAAGCCTCAACTAACATCAATCTGTACCGCGTAAGAATCTAATAAAGTATAGCAACTGTACAGATAGAAGGAATGGAGACTAACAGGAAAAAATTAAAGTTAAAACTAATCAGGCTTAGGTGAAAATAGGAGAGAAGAACTAGCAAACCCAGCCCAACTTTTACAAGGTCGTGGCCCTCCTGGATAATAAAAATTCCCCCCCTGTTTACGTCAGAAAAGAGCAGTGATCTGTTCGGACCCAGCTCAGCTATAAAAGGAGGCCCCGATCCTCAGTTAGTCAGTCCTTAGTTAGTCTTCGTTCCAGTCCCTGTCCACCGGACGCTCCGATGTAAGGTAAACCCTTTCCTGCCAGAAATCTCCCCGTCCCATTCCTTCTTGGCGTTCAGACGCTTCTAAGTGGAATCTCTATTTGCTTATTTCACCTTTGGCCCAGCTGTGTCGCCTTCCACCACAACTGCACGGTAGAGTTGACATCGAGGTTCGTCTAGCATCAGGTAACACTGGTCCCAGAGGTCCCAAGATATCACATGTATATAATGCATATTATCTTTTTTTAAAATAGTGCAGACTGTGCACTTTGTATGTATTGACAAGATGTCAATAAAATTATTTTAAATGTCATTGATGAGGAATTGTAATTTTCAAAACACATAATTAGCACCTCAAATAGAGCTACCAGAAAACTAAACATTCTGAGATGGCTATGTGGAACAAATTGGGGAAAAAAAACCCAGAATTCTCAGAACAACATATATCACCTCAATAAGGCCGATAATGGAATATGCAACACCGGTCTGGGCTTCCTCAAGCTCATCACTAAAAGTAAGACTAGACAGTGTTCAAGCAAAAGCGGCCAAAATAATCACTGGTGCTGTTTCATCCACCAACAATGAAAAAATTCAGAGATAATGTGTTCTAGACCTACTCGCTCGAAAGCAGAAGATAAAATAAAAAAAACTTGGATCGGCACTTCGGAAACGAGGAACCAGAGGACGAGATCTCTCTGACCACTTGTGGTTTGGTGGATCCGCCCTTTTCTGAGAATGGGGTGAAACTGACGGCTTTCAAGTTCGGGAAAAGGAAATCTCCTGGTCCCGAAGGGATTGATAACACGGTCGTGAAAGCCCTGTTAAGAATGCACCCATCACTTCTTGCCAGGTTTTTCAATAGGTGCCTGGACACTGGTACTTTTCCTGAGGCATGGAAGGTTGCCCGAGTAGTGCTTCTCGAAAAGTCTGGTAGAAAGGGTAATTCTCCTAATGATTATCGTCCGCTTTCTTTACTAGTGTGTCTAGGTATGGTCCTGGATAGCCTACTAGCTCAGCGACTGAAGCACTGGCTAGAGAGTAATGAGCTCCTTTCCTCTTTCCAACGTGGTTTTAGGGAAGGGAACTCCACAACCACGGCTCTGAACGAGGTGTTAGAGGGGGTTGAGATGGGCTTAAATAAGGGTGCTTGGGTTCTTCTCGTGGCCCTGGACATTGATAGCGCGTTCAACTCCATGAGCTGGAACAAGCTGATGAAATTTGATGGACATGGGTTGTCCTGATAATTTGTGCAGCTTGGTTTGTGACTTCCTGAGAGATAGACGGATTAGCCTCAGTTTTGGTGGGCGGAAGTTGGAAAGAAACTGTGCTAGGGGTTGCCCCCAAGGCTCTTGCTGCGGACCTATTATGTGGAATATCCTGGTAAACACTGTTTTCCAGGAGGAGCTACCTGAGGGAGCCTGGCTGGTTCTCTATGCTGACGACCAGTTTCTCATCATTGAGGCTGCTTCGAGAGCGAAGGCTGATAAGTGTGTTGAAGCTTCTCTCCAAATCCTCTCGAACTGGGCCCATGACTCTGGCCTTAAGTTCAATGTCTCCAAAACTAAAGCCCTCAGCTTTAAGCCTAGGGACATAAGAACTAAAAGGAAAGGGATCAAATGGGAGCACAAGCCGGCTATCCGGATGAAAGGACGGAGGGTAGCGTTGGTCAATAGGATGACCATCCTGGGGGTGGTCATTGATGACAAGATGGGTTGGCAATACCAGGCGGAGGAGATGGTGACGAGAGGCAGGGAGGCGTTGTGCAGGCCTGTCCTGGTTGGCTCTCAATAGGGGGGGGGGGGAGAAGGAGGGTACTATTTTTAGGAACCTCTGCCTCTCCTGTGTCGAGCCAATCCTGCTATAACAGGGATCAGAAGGTGGCAAAAACTCTAGAGAGCGTGCAGAGGACAGCGGCACTCAGAATCACAGGGGGATATCGCACTACCAGCAGTGAAGCCTTTTTGGTCCTCGCTGGGCTTATTCCCCTGGGATTGAAACTAGAGGAGGAGACCATCAGACAGAAGATCTGGGAGAATAGGGAAGATGCCCTGGGACTTGAAGGGGGTGCCCTGGAATGGAAGAGGGACCCAAGGAATCCTCCGCAGTGGTTGCCAAAGTGGAATTGGAGTCCTGGAGGGCCGACAGGGATTGACACGGAGGTTGTCACTGATGGTAGTAAGTCTGGAGCCAATACTGGAGCTGGAGTAGTGATTTTCACTAATGGAGAGCTGATCTTCCAAGAAAGCTTAACACTCAGAGTGGACGAATTGGTCTTTTCAGCCGAGCTGGTTGCGATCAGGGTAGCCCTCAGAGTGTGTGCCGAGAAGAACTTCAGCCCGGACCGCCTCTATTCAGATTGTATGTCGGCCCTCGTCGCCATCAATCTGGTGAAAGGGCAACTCGCGCATCAAATAATCCAGGAGCTGGAGATGATAACGCGGGCTCCGGAGGGTTAGGGGACAGCCTCATCGAAGGTAATGAGTTCGCAGACAGGCTCGCTAAGGCAGGATGCTTTAGAGGTAGATCACTGAGGACCCCAGTGACCAAGAAAGAAGTTTATAGGAGGATCAGGGGGCACGTCCAGGACTTATTGTTGGACAGATGGAAGGAAAGTGTGAAGGGAGAGAGGTATTCAATTGGGTAACAACACCCAAGTACCTCTGTAAGGTAATGTCCCACAAATTCATTAGGGTAGTTCGGGACATGGGCTCTTCCCCAAGTCTCCACAGATTTAAAATTAAGAGAAACCCTTATTGAGTCTATGAAGAAAGGGATGTGGATTCCCGCCACTACGTCTTGGATTATCCAAGGGTGGTGGGTGTGCAGGAAGAGAGAAGGAGGGCGAGGGGCGCGATCGAGAGTAAGCTGCTGAGAAACCACAGCAAGCTTCTTGAGAAAGCCCACGACGTGGCATCTGAGCTTTTCCTCAACTGTGAGTGAACAGAGTCGACCCGGGGCTGCCTCCCCGCGGTCCCTGCTGGACACAGTAAATAGTTTCCTCTTTTGCTGTGTTTAAAGGCCATCGGTATAGAAATCCTTCCAGACACGTTGTCTGGAAGGTGGTGTTTCCAGGTACAATGTCCAAGCTCTAGCTTGGATACCGTTACTTGGCTTATGAGTTGAAAAGAATAGCAGCGAAGGGCATGCTTCGGATGCTGGCTTGTGGACCGAAAGGTCTGGGTGGCCATCAGCTTCTAGGGTGTACCAACTGTGCTTAGGTGGTATCCTCCAGTTCTTGTTTATTTTTGTTTTGGCTACTGTTTCTATTTCTTAAAAGTAAGTTTATTTTTCTGTAGTAAGGGTTCTTTTGTGTATTTTTTCGCTAGCGCATCAGCAGCTTCATTGCCTTCAATGCTTACATGTAAGGGTATCCATTGAAGGTGAATTTTTGAGGTATTCAGAGTTTTTGGAGATAACCAATTATGTTCCTGCTTACTTTGTCTCTAAGTTCCCTTGTGTGACTAAAGTGTTGCATGGCACTTCTACTATCAGTAGGAATCCATATATCGTGATGTTTAGTGTTTCTGATGGATTTTAAGGCTTCATAGATGGCTATAAGTTCGGATCTGAAGACTGAGCAAAAATCTGGGTTTCTTCTGTTTATTTTCTCATTGCTATTTGTGGTTTTAATGAGAGAGTCACTGTCAGTGTGTCCCAACTCGTCTCTGCTACCATCGGTATAGATAGTTATTACATTTTTAGGAATTTTATAAATTATTTCTAATGATAATTGTTTTAAGTATTCTGGATTTTGGTATTGTTTGTTGGTGGGTTCATTTAAAGTGGCATTAAAAATAACATTTTGTTAGTGATTCGCATGGAGATATTTTTTCTGCTAAATAATATTTTTCCACTTTATATTTTAAAAATTCATTTCTTTTGGCCAGGTGGAGAGGGCCTTCTTTTTTGAGTCTTATATTGGATTCCCAATTAAGTATGTAATTGAAAGTTCTGTGTTTGTTTTCATAACTCTTGATATTGTTTATATATTTTGGCAGATTGTAGCTTCTTCTATCCTTAAGGGCATAATGTCTGCCTCGTAAAGTACAATATTATTAGGGCACGTATTTCGAAGACCTGTAATAATTCTAGCTGCATTTAGTTGTATCCTTTCCAGTGATTTTAGATTTGTTTCAGATGCTGTACCATAGATTTGATATCCATATTCCAAGATAGGTCTCATTAGAGATGTGTAAGTTAATTTTAGTGTTGGTGCTTCAGCTCCCCACTCTTCCTGAAATACATTTCAAGATTTTTAGTCGGTCTCTTCCTTTTCTAACAACTCCTTCAATATGTTTACTGGAGTTAAATGTCTGGATCCAGGTGTAGCCGAGATATTTAGGATGTTTATTATATTGCAATTGTTGTTCTTTCAGAATAATATTTGGTCTTATTTTGTATAGTTTCTTATCGGTTGTAAAAAGTCAGGTTTTAATTTTTGGGGGTTAAATTTTAATTTATGTTTATTAGCAAATTTTTCTAGGTGGAGAAGAGTCTTGTTCAAATCTCTTTCATCTTTTTTCCAGTTAGTGTTGCTGCTCCATAGAATAATGTCATCAGCGAAAAGTCCAATATTGGTTTTATGTGAAAATATTTCTTCTATGCCTGCAATAAATAGGGTGAAGAGATTTGGGCTAAGGACTGATCCTTGTGGTAATCCTTGATACAATTTGAAGGTTTTAGATAGAGTGCCATTATATTTGACCCTGATGTATCTATTTTTAAGGGAATCATTTATCCAAGTGATAGCTTTTCCATCAATTTTGAAATGTTTGTATAATTTTGTAAATAACTTGTTTTTCCATACCTTATCAAAAGCTTGTGTAAGGTCTAAAAAAGCAGCTATTGTGTGGTTAGTTGTTTTTCTGTTTTGTGCATATTTTACCTTTTGTGTGAAAAATAAGAGTTGGTCTATTGTCCCATGTCCTTTCCTAAATCCATATTATTCTTCTGGTAAGAGATTTCTTGTGTTGGGGTGGTAGGTGAGTCGTCTAAATATAATTTTTTCCATTAATTTTCAGCAAATACTTGTGAGGGAGATAGGTCGGTAGTTTTTTGGGTCATCAGCAGATTTGTCAAGTTTTTAAATGGGAATTACTGTGGCATTTTACAGTCTTGAGGCAGTTTTCCAGTTTTCCAGGAGTTATTGAAAATATTAAGAAGTCTTTGTTTGCCAATTTTGCCCAAGTTTGATATCATTCGGCCATGGATTCCATCTGGCCCAGGAGTCTTGTTTAGGTCAGTGTTTTCTAATGCATAAGCTAGCTCTTTCAGATTGATTTTTTTCATGGAAAATATTATGAGTGCTGGTGATATTTTTACAGTCATGAATAATTCTTCGGGCCTTTGTTTCAACCTTGATTTTACTACTTATTTGATATGAATTACCTGAAAGATTGGCATCAATTTTGTCATTAGTTGCTGGTGTACCATCTGTATTCTTAATCATATTAGTTTTTTCGGTTTGTGACTGGGATCTGTCAATTTGTTTTGCCAAATTCCAAAGTTTTGTATTTGGGTTTCTTGGGTTCAGGTTTTCACAAGTTTGTTTCCATTTTTCCCTTTTCACATTTACGTATAATATTTTTATTTTTGGATTCACAATGTTCAGTTCAGTTCTACAATTTGTTTGGTTTTGGGTGCTCTTTTTTGTAGTTCATTTCCTTTAGTTATAAGTGTTTGAATATTTTTTGCCTGGTGTGTATAATTTGGAATCCATTTCTTAATATTACCTCTTGGTATTGATATTGTGGCTGCTTTAATAATGGTGTTTTCGAAAGATATCCAATTAGCCTTTTTGAAGTTCCAGATTTTTTCTTAATTGAGCTGGGTTTGGTCTTGGTGCTAATTTCTATCAAATTAGGCAAATGATCACTTACAATACTTTTTAATATTTGCTATTTGCATTTGTGGAAAATGTCAGGATAGTAAAAACTTATATCAAGGGCTTGTGCAGTATTATAGCTGTATGAATGATGGGTAGGATTTCCATCATTTAAGCACATGATGGCATTGTCGTCAAATATGTTTGAAAGTATTTTGCCTCTTGGGTTTGGCGTGGAACATCCCCATAGTTGATGTTTGGCATTAAGGTCACCTACAATAAGAGTTGTCTGTAAGAAATTGAGCCATTGTTCCATCGTCAATAAGTGTATTGTTTGGAGGGTGATACATATTGTATATGTTGATGGCTTGTTTTGATTGAGGTAGACTTTGATATCTTGGGATTCGAGGTCTAATGTGTTTGAAATATTAACGGCTATGTCCTCATAGTACAAATTATTTATTAAAAATGCTAGGCCACGCCCTTTAACAGCATATACAGATGGATCTTCAGACCTTACCCTGAGTTATGGAGGGGCCGGAATTAACATAATACTGCAAGATGGAACGCACATCAAAATCAAAGAAGGAGCAGGACAGATTTCGTCAAACTTCACTTGTGAACTGACAGCTATCTGGAAAGCCCTTGATGTATGCCTTAACCAACCATCCCTGCATCAAGCAGAAGGAAATTTAATATACAGCGACTCCATATTCGCTCTAGAAGCAATTCAGAAGGGCAATACTAAAATCACACGGAAAATACACTCGTTACTTACCCAACTGGAGCCATAGGAGAATAACTGCATTCTACAATGGATCCCTGCCCATGCTGGGATCGGTGGTAATGAAATGGCATCTGAATTGGCAAAGGAAGCCAGAAAGTTGAGCCAAAGGAAAGAACAAATGTCATTATTTGACGCTGATTCTTTGTCAAAATACAAGATAATTAAACAATAAATAAGAAAATATCAAAATGCGAAATAAACTCTGAGAGAAAAATGACAAAAACTATAACAAGACTTAGAACAAAACACTATAAAGGAATGACAATACACCCAGATGGCACAATAACCCATAGGGCATGCAACAATTGTCCTGGTGTGGAACTTACACCTACCCACATATTCTCATAGCCAGCAATGGCCGCAGCCTTGCAGAAATTTGACATAGACCCAGAGCAGTAGCTTTACACACCCAAGATAGTGGACATTGCTGCTGCTGTGATGGAGATGCATGGATACATCTGAGGCTCTTTATTGGACACGACAACAACAACGGCATTCCAGAGTAAAATAAATTATCAGAGATAGATACATATTTTTCAAATGGATTAAAATGAATATAATCGATACTGAGAGAGAGTTGAATTAAAAAAATATTAGAAATTTATTATCTTCGGAAACACAAGCCGTATCTAAAATATCTTTTTTTTTTTTTTGCTACATGTTTGAATTTGCATTTACCTATTTTACATATCTCTGATTGTATTTAAAAATTCTTAACCAACTCTTCATACTTTTGGCGAAGTGGTGTTTTATTAATTTGTTATTTGATGTTATTAGGGTTCTTTCCTGGTATTCAAAAAGGAAAAATACGTGTCGATCAGTTATATTTTTCAATTTATCAAACAATTTGGCCGCTGAATCTCTGATTCTGGTAGTGCGCCATCTGGCGAATAAAATTGTAACTAAAATCAATTTCGAATTTTTCATTATTTGCCATAAAAAATCCCATTGCATCCTGAACACAATGGTGTTTACCGCATTGCTCTAGCGCAAATATTCGCGGAGTTATTAATTTTTAAAGTTGTGCGGGACTTTTGGATCACCCTGTATTTCAAGATTTTACTGGAGTGAATTTCTGGATCCAGGGTGTAGCCGAGATATTTAGGATGTTTATTATATTGCAATTGTTGTTCTTTCAGAATAATATTTGGTCTTATTTTGTATAGTTTCTTATCGGTAGTAAAAAGACAGGTTTCAGATTTTTGGGGGTTAAATTCTAATTTATGTTTATTAGCAAATTATTCTATGTGGAGAAGAGTCTTGTTCAAATCTCTTTCAGCTTTTTTCCAGTTAGTGTTGCTGCTCCATAGAATAATGTCATCAGCGAAAAGTCCAATATTGGTTTTATGTGAAAAATTTTCTTCTATGCCTGCAATAAATAGGGTGAAGAGAGTTGGGCTAAGGACTGATCCTTGTGGTAATCCTTGGTACAATTTGAAGGTTTTAGATAGAGTGCCATTATATTTGACCCTGATGTATATATTTTTATATAAGGGAATCATTTATCCAAGTTATAGCTTTTCCATCAATTTTGAAATGTTTGTATAATTTTGTAATTAACTTGTTTTTCCATACCCCTTATCAAAAGCTTGTGTAAGGTCTAAAAAGCAGCTATGATGTGGTTAGTTGGTTTTTTGTTTTGTGCATCTTTTACCTTTTGTGTGAAAAATAAGAGTTGGTCTATTGTCCCATGTCCTTTCCTAAATCCATATTGTTCTTCTGGAAAGAGATTTCTTGTGTCGAGGTGGTAGGTGAGTCGTCTGAGTATAATTTTTTCCATTAATTTGCAGCAAATATTTGTGAGGGAGATAGGTCGGTAGTTTTTTGGGTCATCAGCAGATTTGTCAAGTTTTTAATGGGAATTATTGTTGCATTTTTACAGTCTTGAGGTAATTTTCCAGTTTTCCAGGAGTTATTGAAAATATTAAGAAGTCTTTTTTTGCCAATTTTGCCCAAGTTTGATATCATTCAGCAATGGATTCCATCTGGCCCAGGAGTCTTGTTTAGGTCAGTGTTTTCAAATGCATAAGCTAGCTCTCTCTCTCTTTCATATTGATTTTTTTCATGGAAAATATTATGAGTGCTGGTGACATTTTTGCAGTCATGAATAATCTTTCGGGCCTTTTTTCAACCTTGATTTTACTACTTATTTGATATGAATTACCTAAAAGATTGGCAGAAATTTTGTCATTAGTTGCTGGTGTACCATCTGTATTCTTAATCATATTTGTGTTTTCAGTTTGTGGCTGGACTCTGTCAATTTGTTTTGCCAAATTCCAAAGTTTCGTATTTGGGTTTCTTGGGTTCAGGTTTTCACAGGTTTGTTTCCATTTTTCCCTTTTCACATTTACGTATAATCTTTTTATTTTTGCAATCACAATGTTCAGGTCAGTTCTACAATTTGTTTGGTTTCGGGTGCACTTTTTTGTAGTTTATTTCTTTTAGTTATAAGTGTTTGAATATTTTTTGCCTGGTGTGTAAAATTTGGAAATTATTTCTTAATATTACCTCTTGGTATTGAAACTTTGGTTGCTTCAATAATGGTGTTTTCGAAAGATATCATATTAGCCTTTTTGAAGTTCCAGAATTTTTCTTAATTGAGCTAGTTTTGGTCTTGGTGCTAATTTATATCAAATTAGGCAAATGATCACTTCCAAAACCTTTTAATATTTGCTATTTGCATTTGTGGAAAATGTCAGGATAGTAAAAACGTATATCAAGGGCTTGTGCAGTATTATAGCTTGTAGGAATGATGGGTAGGATTCCCATCATTTAAGCAAATGAAGGCATTGTCGTCAAATATGTTTGATAGTATTTTGCCTCTTGGGTTTGGCGTGGAAAATCCTCATAGTTGATGTTTGGCATTAAGGTCACCTACAATAATAGTGTTGTCTGTAAGAAATTGAGCCATTGTTCCATCGTCAATAAATGTATTGTTTGGAGGGTGATACATATTGTATATGTTGATGGCTTTGTTTTGATTGAGGTAGACTTTGATACCTTGGGCTTCGAGGTCTAATGTGTTTGGAATATTAATGGCTATGTCCTCATAGTACAAATTCTTGATAAAAAATGCTACCCCCCTTTAACAACATATACAGATGGATCTTCAGACCTTACCCTGAGTAATGGAGGGGCCGGAATTAACATAATACTGCAAGATGAAACGAACATCAAAATCAAAGAAGGAGCAGGACAGATTTCGTCAAACTTCACTTGTGAACTGACAACTAACTGGAAAGCCCTTAATGTTTGCCTTAACCAACCATCCCTGCATCAAGCAGAAGGAATTTTAATATACAGCGACTCCATATCCGCTCTAGAAGCAATTCAGAAGGGCAATACTAAAATCACACAGAAAATACACTCTTTACTTACCCAACTGGAACCATTGGAGAAGAACTGCATTCTACAATGGATTCCTGCCCATGCTTGGATCGGGGGTAATGAAATGGCATTTGAATTGGTAATGGAAGTCAGAAAGTTGAGCCAAAGGAAAGAACAAATGTCATTATTTGACGCTGATTCTTTGTCAAAATAAAAGATATTTAAACAAAAAAATAAGAAAAGATCAAAATGCGAAATAAACTC
>CP092886.1:37990520-38043637 GCA_030710605.1 Cordylochernes scorpioides
GATCTATTAAACATATGGATAACAAAGATAACACAACCTATGTAAAAAGCGGATCAATAAAAAATATTTAACGAAAAATTCCATCCTCATTTTCCTTTAACAACTTCAACTAATAGGCTGAAAAAGAGGAAGCAATCCCTTAAAATAGCTTTCCTCTTTTTTTTCACATTGATCCTGGTGCGCTCCCTTCATTATCCTCTCATCAATGTGTTTTTAGAAGTTAATAGAAATTATGCTTTTTTTTAGAGAGACTATGTAAAATTTTAAAATAAAAATCCTTCTAATAACATTTCTTTAATTAACTAAATAAAGCGCGCGTTAATTATTTATAAAGAGGCTTATATTACGTAATTTCTTTTATTTTATAATTTTGCAAACTTTTTGTATTTTTGTTGCCATGTATTTAGTGTAAAAACTATAATTAAATCTCCCCAATTAGGTGTCTTAAAGACTTATTCCTCCAATAGCTGGTAGAGCAGTAATATATGCGGCCCACATATACCTGATTCTATTCAATGTCTGCTCTGAACAATAAAGCGGGATTACCTGCAGCGTATTTGCCCAAAACCCTAATTATCAACCCAATGTAAACTTTATAAGTCAATATTATAGACAAATACATCCGCTATTAAATAGTTGACTTCAATTATCATATATATATATATTAAAAATAAAGAAAGCTTATCATGACCACGAGCACATGTGCTTTTTAGATAGCAGAGCGCCATCTAGTGAAGCTAAAATAAGCTAAACGCTTATTTAGCTTGCTCCGTGTTATTTGGCCAACCCAATTTCTTGATAAATCAAGAAAAGCCATCCAGGAACGCGTTTCGCGCTGTTGGCGCTCGTTAGCGTGGAGTGGCTGAAACCACTGCGACCAAAAAGATTTTTGGTCCCAGAGGCTTCCTGAGAAATCAAGTTTTTTTTTATTATTATTAAAAAGGCATATATTGGATCAAAATATCATTTATTATAAGGGTAAAATAAATGATATTTTTGATCCAATATATGCCTTTTTAATTAAAGATTTATTTTAGGATTGCTCTATTTTAAAAAATATATATATATGCATGTTATATTCAATTATTTTTTAATATATAAATATTTTTTCTAATTTGACCAAAAAACAAAAAGCTTTTTAAATTATTATTTTGTCTGTTGTATATAAAACGAAAATTGCAATTATGCCGCGAATGTTTCTTTTAAACAAAAATCGAAATCTATTTTAAAGAGAAATAACGATTATTTCTAACTTTAAGGATGAAGTATGATAGGATGAATTGCGAAGAGTAATGACAAACGGAAAAATAAAAGTGTCCAGGGGCGGGAATCGAACCCACAACCTTCTGCTTACCGGGCAGGTGCCATGTCCACTAGGCTACCCTGGACGTATTTTTCCGTTCGTAAATAATATTTAAAATAACTTATAATACATTTAAAATACAATATAACGCGGCTGATGATTGTAAAACGAAAATTGCAATTATACCGCGAATGTTTCTTTTAAACAAAAATCGAAATCTATTTTAAAGAGAAATAACGATTATTTCTAACTTTAAGGATGAAGTATGATAGGATGAATTGCGAAGAGTAATGACAAACGGAAAAATAAAAGTGTCCAGGGGCGGGAATCGAACCCACAACCTTCTGCTTACCGGGCAGGTGCCATGTCTACTAGGCTACCCTGGACGTATTTTTTCCGTTCGTAAATAATATTTAAAATAACTTATAATACATTTAAAATACAATATAACGCGGCTGATGATTGTAAAACGAAAATTGCAATTATACCGCGAATGTTTCTTTTAAACAAAAATCGAAATCTATTTTAAAGAGAAATAACGATTATTTCTAACTTTAAGGATGAAGTATGATAGGATGAATTGCGAAGAGTAATGACAAACGGAAAAATAAATTTATATATACCATATATACCAACTACTATATACTATAAATACCAACTATTATCGTTGATTTTTAATTATTCCAGAATTAATGAATTCCAGAAATACCCAATCAAGAATGGGTATTTGGCCAATTCTTGAAAAATTAAAAATCAACGAGAATAGTTTATATTTATTCCGATAGATGGCGCAAGACATCAGCAACTTTTAGTTGCACGATAAGGAGACGCCTTTTTTCATAATTTATGCACCTTATCCCAGTACAATATCACATTTATATTATTTTTTCATATATATATATATATATATATATATATATATATATATATATATATATATATATATATATATATATGTTATGTTTATTTGTTGTTGTTAGATAAAGGGTTGATAAGACAAAGGATCGATAAGATAAAGGGTTGAAGGTGCAGTCGTGATAAGAAAAAGATAATTATTTACCGTCAAATAGCTTTTATTTTCAATTACTTGAGGAAATATTACATATTAGTTATTTTCACATTATATAGAATTTATAAAGTTAATCCTATATTAGTGATTCAAAAAGATAGCTATCTTAACTACGCATATTTACAACAAAACTATACAACAAAACTGAAAGTCATTCTAAAAACGATGATAACAAAATTAAAATTATCAATGAATAAAATGAAAAATATATTTTTTAAAATATATAAATATTTGAATTTTTAGATTATATTATTATTATTATTATTATCATTTACAAAGCACGCGATATCCGTCTTGGATATTTGCATGCATACACAAGTTTGGGAGCTTATTTACAGTAATTATTAATATGATTTTAGTTATTATAATAGAAATTATTAACATATTTGTCAGTTAGTTAACGATTTAATTACCCTATAATGAATATTAGTGAACATCACAGATAAGAACAGAAATTTATAGCTATTTACAGCATATAACTATATACCAGTTATTACAGCCCAGGCTATCTATTACTAAAAAACATTCTACAAAATCTATTAAAATTTATATACATATATCTATTATTAACTATTTGATTTAGACAATTTATATTTATTTGATTTTTGACTCTCAGATTTTTCCCTTATATAATTAGAAATTATATTCCTACTTGAAGAGTCAAATCGATTGTAATTTATTTCGGTTTTCAACATGTTAGATTCGATATATTCAGTAAGTTTGGGGACTTGTGCAAGTGTGTGTGTACAATCCGATGATGTTGTACTGTAGGCCTGTATACAATGTTTTAATATATTATATTGAAGAGAATTTAGTTTGTCTCCTTAGTCTTTTTGTTTATGAATGGATACCATATTGGATAACCATAAGTAATTGTGCTTCGATATAATGTCTTATACAATATCAGTCTTCGTCTAAAGTCTAGACCCCATGCTTTCTTTGTCAGGCCAAATAGGTATCCACAAGCTCTAGTTACTTTTATGATCATTTCATTAACGTGAGGCGTAAAGTCCAGTTTGCTTCTGACTCGGTGATTTTTAATAGTCACTCCTAGGATCTTAAGTTCTTCAACCAGTTTAATTAACTTGCTACCTGAGACTATTATATCGCTATTGCATTTATATAAATATAATATTTTTGTTTTTTCATCTGACAATTTTAATTTACGACTTTCACACCACTTATTGATTTTTCTTAATACATTATCTATTGTCTTTCTTAGTTGTTCATGAGTTTTATTCCAACATATTAACGCAATATCATCTGCATATCCTATTGTTTCACAATTATCATCCAGATTATTATTCAGTATCTCATTAATAAGAATATTCCATAATGTGGGAGACAGTGGTCCTCCATGTGGACATCCTTTACTTAGTTTCTTATTAATTTCAGTTGAGGAATATCTAAATCTTATTCTTCTATTATCAAAGTATGATTGTAGAAGTTTTATCATTGAAGCCTGCACACCATCTTCATCTAGTCTTTTCATCAAGGCCGGCCACCATGCATTATCAAACGCTGCACTAATATCCACTGCAATTATTGCTGCATATTCTCTTGTTTTATGTTCTAACGCAATTTTTATTATTTCAGTTAGTGCAGTATTAGTAGATTTCGATCTTCTAAAGCCATGTTGTCGTTCACTTAGTAAATTAAAATCTTCATAATATTTTATTATTCTATTATTAATTATTTTTCAAATATTTTAGAAATGTTGGAATTAAGACATAAAGGTCTATAATTTTTATAGTTATTAAAATCTGTTTTTCCAGGTTTCGGAATAATTATTGCCTCTGCTCTTTTCCATTCAGCAGGATAGTATTGTAGGTCTAAACATTTTTGAAATAGATTCACCAATATAGGAGCTATAAATTGTTTAGTGTGCCTTATCATGTTGTTAGAGATGTTGTCTATTCCGGGAGATTTCTTTGGATTTAATTTGTCAATTAAGTCGTTAACTTCAGTAATCATAACCATCGGTTTTTCTTTATTGAGTTGTTTTAAATTATAATTTCTTTTATACTTTTATGGATGTTTGTATGTTCTTCGCATTTATCATCTGGAAATAAGTTATTCAATAATTCCTCACCCTTCTGCAAACATTCCATATCAGTATTACCCTCCAAAATTTGCATATTTCTCTTCCGATTAGATCCACTTTTGATGTTTTTATACACCTTATATAAATTTCCATAAGGGTTGTTCGATTTGTTTTCCTCCAGAAAAATTCTCCAGGATGCTTTCCTAGCCTTTTCTATTTCCCGTAAATACTTATTTCGTATGCTTTTATAGTATTGTTTTGATGTACTAGAGCGCCATCTGTTATCAAATTATAAAACTATTTTAGTGGCGTATTATTCTTTTTAAAATAAAACAATTTCTACTGTCCTTACTGCGATGAATTTAATTTTTTCATCGCAGTAAGGACAGTAGAAATTGTTTTATTTTAAAAAGAATAATACGCCACTAAAATAGTTTTATAATAGTATTGTTTAATATGATTAGGGCAATTTTTTTTCTATAGTAACAGTTTCTAAGATAATGACACACAGTGATCCTTTAGAAGCTGTAAATTCGTATTCCACCACTTATTACTAATATTATTTTTTGTTGTCATATTATTATTTACTTTAAGTGAATTATGTGCTGCCTCAATCAGTATGTTCGCAAGTTCTTTTACCGTTTGATCAATCATTTCTGGTGTATTCACTATGTCTAGTAAGTTTTCAATTTTTTCTCGTTCAGTACCGTTAATTCTCTGACTAAAACTTAACCAGTTCGCATTTTTCTCATTAAATTTCCAAGTGAAATAATATTTTTCTGAACTAAATTGTTCGTTTGTATATATTTCAAAAGATATAGCTACATGATCTGAAATTTGCGATATCTGCTGTGTCTTCCAATTTCTGATCGCCGCAACTAACTGTTTATTTTTTAGTGTGAGATCAATCACACTAGCATCACGACACGTGAAAGTTTTATTATTATGGATAATTAGGTTTATTTCATCTATGATAGGGATCAGTCTATGTCCATTATAAAATTTCCTGATATCATACCATAACGGAGCTCTGGCATTGAAATCGCCGCAAATTATCACCGGTATATGTAAATTTGTATTAATTAACTTCTTCATAAATTCCTCGTGCTCACCTTTCATTGAATTCGGATGTATATAAATGTTGGAAAGATATATTTTCTTACTTTTTGTTTGTATGGTTATAGTTGTAGCGAATGAGTTAGTGAATTCTGTACTTAATTGAATTTTTAAGCTGCTATTTCTTACAATTATTGCCGTATTTATATTGGGACTGTTCATCAATTGATATTTTGTACAAGGTCCTGGAAATATTACCTCTTCTTTGATTATATAAGGTTCTTGTATCATTACTATATCTGCATTTCTAATTTCATCAGATTATATAATATAAATATATTCATTACAAAAGAGATTTTCTGTTGTTGATTTTGGAATTAGAGATATAGTTGATATAAGTTGATAAAAGTTAAAATCAGAAAAGGGAAATTCCTGATCGCGGATATGAAATTTGATGTTCTCTAGCTCCATCTACCGGAATAAATATCAACTAATATTTTTTTTTCAAATTTATTGTTATTCCAAAATATAGTTAAATACTCATTCTTTTGATTTTATTGATTCACATTAAAATATATTTTAACAAAATAATTTGGAATAATTAAATATATCAACGATTAATTGATATTTATTACGGTAGATGGCGCAAGCCATCAGCAACTTTCAGTAACACCCTATATATTTTGAGATGCTACGGATATTTCTTGAACTAGGGTTTTTTGATTAACTATATAAAAAGGCAAGAGGTTTCGAGTAAAGGTTCTTCAACGAACCACTATTCTAATTACAAGACAAACTAAAAAATATATCTTTATAAAATAAATGAAGCTTCCAGGGTTAAGTTTCTTGTGCAACTTTTTATTTTCAAGCTTTCGGGCTTGTCAGTCCTTCAACAGGATTATCACTTTAACAACTTAATAATAATAAATATAATTTTAAAAAATATCTGTATGACAATAAACCCATATAATACTGACCAAATTACCCGACCTTGCGATAGTTGTTTCAACGAATGTTAATTATATCAATATTTATTATATTATTATTATTGATAAAATGGTGGTGGTGCTTATATCCATAGTTAAACCAATCACAGAACAGTGACCCTCATTCCCACGAAATATCTATTTATAGAAGACAGGACATATGGTCGACCACCAGGGATGTGATCTTACTTGCCAACTTTCCTCTCCTTCCTCACATCTTTATTTACATATCCATATAAGATACATTTTAAACATGAGGTATTATTATATGACATATATGCCTTGAGGGACTCTCTTTGGAGCTCCTGTTGAATGAGGTGGTGAGAAACAGAGCTGGAGCGTTTGCGTTGTTCAAATTTTGGAAGACGGCTGAAGAGAAAAGGAAGCTATATACATAATCTAATTGATGTAAATAATCATATGTAAATAATCTTTGTCAGGACTAGAATGACGAATCCTGTATGGGACTTTGATTCCAGTAAAAGGCTTGTTGCTGCTGTTGTAAATAGTCACAGTGTAGAAAATACTATACTATACCTACTACATATAGGTTTCTCTTTGTATTCTTAGTTCTCTTCTCTTCAATTACTCTGTAAATTGGCGAATCCTTTATAGGACGAGAGGTCCTCAATAAAGGCTTTTGTTGTTGTATTATATGACATATATATATATATACCTATCATAACATGCTTTGTATTTATTTATGTAAAATATTTAATTTTTCTTTGATTTTTCTTCATAGTTAGGCAGTCGGCAACACTGTACTTTCTTTCTTGCTCTAATATTTGCAGAAGTTATTTTTTGTTTATATTTTATAGTTAACCTTGTTGTAATTTAATTAAAACATTAAAACACAAAGTATTGTGACTATCCCTTATTAAGAAATAGGAAACGCTATATCTATACGTATACCAATTAAAAGATGTATATTATAGTTAACCTTGATGTAATTTAATTAAAACATTAAAACACAAAGTATTGTGACTATCCCTTATTAAGAAATAGGAAACGCTATATCTATACATATACCAATTAAAAAGATGTATATTATAGTTAACCTTGTTGTAATTTAATTAAAACATTAAAACACAAAGTATTGTGACTATCCCTTATTTAGAAATAGGAAACGCTATATCTATACATATACCAATTAAAAGATGTATATTATAGTTAACCTTGATGTAATTTAATTAAAACATTAAAACACAAAGTATTGTGACTATCCCTTATTTAGAAATAGGAAACGCTATATCTATACATATACCAATTAAAAAGATGTATATTATAGTTAACCTTGATGTAATTTAATTAAAACATTAAAACACAAAGTATTGTGACTATCCCTTATTTAGAAATAGGAAACGCTATATCTATACATATACCAATTAAAAAGATGTATATTATAGTTAACCTTGATGTAATTTAATTAAAACATTAAAACACAAAGTATTGTGACTATCCCTTATTTAGAAATAGGAAACGCTATATCTATACATATACCAATTAAAAAGATGTATATTATAGTTAACCTTGATGTAATTTAATTAAAACATTAAAACACAAAGTATTGTGACTATCCCTTATTTAGAAATAGGAAACGCTATATCTATACATATACCAATTAAAAGATGTATATTATAGTTAACCTTGATGTAATTTAATTAAAACATTAAAACACAAAGTATTGTGACTATCCCTTATTTAGAAATAGGAAACGCTATATCTATACATATACCAATTAAAAAGATGTATATTATAGTTAACCTTGATGTAATTTAATTAAAACATTAAAACACAAAGTATTGTGACTATCCCTTATTTAGAAATAGGAAACGCTATATCTATACATATACCAATTAAAAAGATGTATATTATAGTTAACCTTGATGTAATTTAATTAAAACATTAAAACACAAAGTATTGTGACTATCCCTTATTTAGAAATAGGAAACGCTATATCTATACATATACCAATTAAAAAGATGTATATTATAGTTAACCTTGATGTAATTTAATTAAAACATTAAAACACAAAGTATTGTGACTATCCCTTATTTAGAAATAGGAAACGCTATATCTATACATATACCAATTAAAAAGATGTATATTATAGTAATAGTTATATGTGGTGGCGGTGGTTATCTCCATGGTTAAACCAATTCCTGAAGTTCACTCCTCTCCAATTTTGCGATGGTAGTTATAGGCCTGGAAAATAGATCCTCTATTGTCAGTTCTGAGCATGATATGTTCCGGAGAAGCTTCTGCGCAATTGCATTTCAAGCCATTATTGAAGGTTTTTTGTCCATTTTGAAATTTTAAGGTTTTTATATGGCCACTTCTTAGTCTTGCTAAAGCTGTTTGTTGATTTCTATTGAGTTTTTGAAGTTCTTCTAATTGTTTCAATGGTTTGTACCAGTGATGATTTAGATAAACTGTCAGTTTTGATTTATTTTCTGATAAAATAATTATGTTAATTGATGAATATATACAAAGCAATAACGCGCCATCTATATAATACAAATGAAAACACCAAAACGCGAATGTTTCTTTTCACAAATAAATCCTAAATATATTCTAAAAGTTTATGTTCATAGTTTTCTTGAATACCATTTTTCTAATATTTCATCCTTCAGTGTGGCATATAAAAGCAGAATGATCCAATACAGTATTAGAGCTCTAAAGAAGCGGTCTGGTTGATTAAATTGGCGAAACAGCTGGGAGGGTTCACCACTGATGAGCCAAGCCCTCCCAATTTTTTTTATCGCAGTAAGGACAGCAAAATTTGATTTGTTTGTGAAAAGAAACAATCGCGTTTTGGTTTTCCATTTGTAATTAATGAATATATCATAATAATACCAATTATTATTTTTCTAGACCTCTTAAGCATTCCTATCTTTTTGTTATTGGACTAAGATTTTGAATATCCAATATCTCCAGCTACGTACATATTATTATTTATTCACTGGTTTTGGTGTAAAGAAGAAATATAATTACAATATTTATAAATTACCCATATATATTTTTATATATTAAAAATCGAGAAAAAAAAAGAGTTTGGTCCCAGAGTCTTCCTGAGATAACAAGAAATGGGTATTTAAGGCCAAATTTGCGTAATGAAAAGAGTCTTTACGCAAATTTGGCCTTAAGTACCCATTACCTGTTATCTCAAGAATCCTCTGGAACCAAACCTTTGGTCGTAGAGGTACAGTCTGCACCACGCTGACGAGAGTCAACAGCCCGAAACGCGTACGTGGTTCACTTTCTTTATTTATCAATAAAATTTTGGCCATATATCTTTGGAACATATACGTATTACAATATACGTATACATTATTAGGTGAAAAAATAATGTAAAAATATTATAATAAAAGATCATGAAACAAGAGCTCAAATCAACGTTTAGTTGATTTTTGTTCCACTAGATGACGCGCTTTGTCATCTAAAATGCTCATGTGAGCGGTCAGGAAATGCCAATTTTGTTTTTATTATTTTTGTATATTTCTAATATATAAATATGTATAATAGATTATTGATAAAGAGAAAGATATAATTTGATTCAATTCACAAAACGCGGTGTTTATATAGGGATTTCGAATATATATACGAATATATACTCGTATAAACTTTTAAAACTCTAATTTAATATATTTTTTTATATTCCAACCACAATAAGACTCCCTTTTCAATATATTTATTATACAAAGTAATAACGCTTCATCTATACAATACAAATGAAAACAGCAAACCGCGAATGTTTCTTTTCACAAATAAATCAAACTTCTACTGTCCTTACTGCGATGAAAATTCTAGTACTATGGATCATTCTGCTTTTATAGGCAAAACTGAAGGGTGGAATCTTAGAAATGGTATTTAAGCAAACTATGGACATAAGCTTTTAGAACAGTAGAATTACATTTAAATATTTGCATCGAGCAATGCTCTTCCGCAAACAATAAAGACAAGGCCGGTTAGGCATAAATTAATACCTAACAATAACGGGCAATCTATATAATATTTTTTATAATTAAAAATTTGGGATTTAGATAGCGAAAATATGATTTATATTATAATTTAATATTTAATATATATATTACACACACACACACACATTTTCCCCTATTTTTATATGAGGCTAGGACAGAGGGAATTTATTTAATTATTTTTGGAATAAATATTTGCGTTGAATAGTTTCATTTTATATATTTCGTGTTTATAAATCCACATAATAGTTTGATGGTGCAAAGCGAATGAGAATTAAATGCGTAATTTCTTTTACAAATTCCATTTTAAAAAGTATAAAATATTTCAACACACTATTTTTAACATATATATATAATTAAAATGTATTTATACACCCCTTAATCTGCAATGAATAAAAATTGAAAGGGAGAAAACATGGTTCACTACTGATAGAATACTCTCCCTTTTCCAATTTTTGTTTATTGCAAATTGAGGGTTGTAGAAATAAAATTTAACTATATTTATTTTTTCGAATAAAAGTAGCGTTAAAATGTTTATAATTTTCAGCGATAAATGCGTTAAGTTAATAATGATATTTTAAATTCCATTTTCCAAGATGGCGATGTATTGTCAAGTCTCATATCCCATCAACACCATCCAAATAAGTCCCTTATAGTAAACCGAGATTGAAGCCTCCATGTTCTGCCAGGTATTAAGATCAGATTATTAAGCTCGAAAAATCACTCAGGGAACAACTCTCTAAGATGGCAAAGTGGATGAAATTGGAATTAGTGCTCTGTGTGTTTTCGCCATTTTATTATTTCTATTGTTCCACCAATTACCCACTAATGGCCATTTACAGATTTTTGTTTCCAATGAAAATTATAGAGAGAAGAGGCCTGTTTAAAACACTATTATGTGTTAAGTGTTTGATAATAAATTATTGAAACTACTCGCGACAGATGTAGAACTTAATTAATGCTTTAAGTGGTATCTTGACAAAGTTAATTGATTTACAGAACTTTTCCCACTGGTGGTTTTTATGACGGGGCAATTAGTGAGGAATTATCACATCTTGTGACCCGTAGTTTTGTGATTCGTTTAGCAGTTGTACAATGTGGTTTTATTGAAGAGGTTTATAATTAAGGCAACTGACTAAGATGGAGAAAAAAGATAATATATTGATAATGATATATTAACACAAAGCAATAGCGCGCCATCTATACATATAAAATTAAAGAATTTAAAAGCACGAATGTTTCTTTTATACATAATACAAACCTCTACTGCCCTTACTGCGATGAAAAAATATATTGGGCCAATCCCAATATATTTTTTCATCGCAGTAAGGGCAGTAGAGGTTTGTATTATGTATAAAAGAAACATTCGTGCTTTTAAATTCTTTAATTTTAGATAATGATATATAAACGTTAAACTGGCAAAACTCAGGAAGGGTTGACCCCTGTTGAGCTAGGTGATCCAAAAAAAAAATTCCATAATACGATATGAGAGAGTAAATAATGATGGTGAAAATACCAGGCTTTCGGGGATAAGTTTCCTTTAAAATATTTTAATTCATAAACCACTAGTTTTCAGGCACGAAAGACCTTTAAGAAGAAAAAATTATTGCGAAAGGTGTTTAGATATTTTTATAAAGTATATCGAAATTTTCTTTATATCTGAAAAAGAAAAAAAACACTATAATACTACTCTGATCAAAAAGTTTCGACACTTTGCTCATAAGTTTAAAAAAACTTTATTATTCTACCAAATTCAAATTGTCCCCTTCAAAGTAGTTTCCGTTGGCCGCGATGCACTTCAGCCACCTTTTTTCCAGTCGGCAAAACACTTCTGGTAGTCTGTTTTCGGGATCGCCTTCATGGCCTTCTTCGATTGCCAATATAAGAGACTAGATTTAAAATAAAATACATGGAGTGTCTGAATGCAGATTGAACGGGGGCTTCCAGTATGCCACAACCTAATCCCGAAACCCTGATATTTTAACCTTAACAAGGGATTATTTTATTAAAAAATTATCCAAAAAGACCAAACATTGTCTATCAAAAAGGATTATCCTACAGCAAACTGGATGCCCGGTTTGATATAATAAATAATGGAGTTCTAGAGAATAGTGTAGTGAAGTCGACTTGCTTTATACAAACAATGACGTAGGACTACTATCCATTTTCAGCTTAGCACCATAAATACAAATAAGAAAGATGATATATCATATAAGATTCGAATAGTGGCTGCTTTAAAGCTGGACACCGACCATAGTGTATGAGGTCTCATGATGCGTAAAATGTGTTTTTACAATATCGTCTGTTGCATTAAACCCCCAGTCAGCATTCTTCAACATCAACAAATGCTTGACAACCAATGGTCTTCAAATTACTCATATCAAGTCATCAAAATTTCTAAAATTACTCAAGAATTTAAAAAGAAACTTATAGCAACAATTATATATGCGCGTGTTTAGTATTGTTTCTTGCAGATATTCCTAAAAACGAAAGTGTTTGAAATTTAGTAACATAAGAAAAACTGAAATATCATCCTAAACTTACTCCTCTATTGCTGATATATTAGAGACATATTTTTAGCGCTTATATTATTTTTTTTAATATTTGTAATGAAAGTCTATTTCAGCAGCCCTTATTCCTCAATGATTGAAAATTGAAAATGGCTCATCAGTTTGAATCCCCCAACAGTTTCGTCATTTTAATCTCCAGACCGCTTTACTATTGTATTAGACTGAATTTTCTTACCCTGCATTTGCTTTGAGTATAGAAAATTGGTGTTTTGAAGAAACTATGGACATTTTCTTCTCTAAGACTGTAGAAATGTATATGTAAATTGAAGATTTATAACAATACCTAAAGTTAACTATTTGAACCCGGTGTTTGACCTGTGTGTAGTCTAATGAAAGAAATCAGAATCTCCCGGTATAAGTAGTGATTTACAAGGAATGTGAGATTGGTGAAAATTGGTGTTTTGAAGAAACTATGGACATTTGCTTCTCTAAGACTATAGAAATGTATATGTAAATTGAATATTTATAACTAGATCTATAGTTAACTATTTGAACCTGGTGTTTGACCTGTGTGTAGTCTAATGAAAGAAATCAGAATCTCCTGGTATAAGTAGTGATTTACAAGTATTGTGAGATTGGTGAAAATTGGTGTTTTGAAGAAACTATGGACATTTGCTTCTCTAAGACTGTAGAAATGTATATGTAAATTGAAGATTTATAACAATACCTAAAGTTAACTATTTGAACCCGGTGTTTGACCTGTGTGTAGTCTAATGAAAGAAATCAGAATCTCCTGGTATAAGTAGTGATCTACAAGGAATGTGAGATTGGTGAAAATTGGTGTTTTGAAGAAACTATGGACATTTGCTTCTCTAGGACTATTTAAATGTATATGTAAATTGAAGATTTATAACAAGATCTATAGTTAACTATTTGAACCTGGTGTTTGACCTGTGTGTAGTCTAATGAAAGAAATCAGAATCTCCCGGTATAAGTAGTGATTTACAAGTAATGTGAGATCGGCTACTGAATATTTCGGCAAGAGGTCTCTGGGTTATTCATGTTGATGTGGCGGCCGAAGTGAAGCTATAGCGAACCAGGTTATTGATGAGTCCTCTACACTCTCTTCTCCCGGATATAAAATACGATTCTGATCTTCAAGTCGCCATTTATTGGCGCTTATTTCTCACCTTTCGATCCAATGTTGATTCTCATACTTAAATAGATAGAAATATAATTGCCACGATGTCTTAGCAAACAATAAAATACGATCTTAAAGTTCAATTAGTTAAGAGAATAATTGAATTACAAGGTGGTCCCAAAGGTTCGTATACACTTGAAAAAAATTAAATACCAATATTATCCGCCGTTATGTATGTATAATATTTGTATTATCTATAAAATAATTGTATTATGTATCATTATGTATTAGCCGTAATAATATTATTCGCGAAATAATAAGAAAAACACGAACTTTTGGGACAACCTTATAATAAAAATAGACGTACTTTTCATAAAATATTTTATTGAAAGGTGTCGGTGGAAGGCCGGAAGAAATATGTTTACCATGACGTCATTCCGTCTGGGGAATAAGCGAGGTACAGCAGTGACACCTCTCAGTTTGTAGTTACAATGGAATGTGGAATATTAAATATATAGCGATAAAACGGGTTCCTGGAATCTAATTATGAATTAGAACTAAGATGGTGAACAAAGATAATAAATTATAAAATAAGGATTTTGTGACAAAGAGAATATAAAAATACAGTATCTCTGATTTACTAAGGTGAGTAAAAGGTTGATTTAGAAAATACGTTAACAGAACCATGTAACATTCATTGTAACCTATGGTTGAAGGAGGGTGAAATAAACTAAAAATATCTCACATTAAAATTCATTCAAAATGTTGTTGTCATTCACACCTATTTAAACAATTTTAGATAGTAGATTGTCCTCTCGAAACCTTGTCTAACAAGTTACAGATCATATGAAATAATGGGAATTCCTAGTCGCAGTTACACCCGAGGGAATGCAGGAACAAAATCCAAAATTCCTCGCCAACATGCTTATACAGAGTGGGTTCAGAAGATAGTCTGATAGGTTTCAGGAGCAACTACAGTCACAAGAATGCAAGGAGCCAGAATCTCAGTGCACCTCCAAAATATGGCGGTAGGATCAAAAGGTAATCTCATAAGTTCCAGAACCAACAACATCCACAGGAATGCAGAAACAAGAATGCATCGTGCGCCGACAAGCCTCCACAGGGGGAGGGTGGAATCAGAAAGTGATTCTAACACATCAAGTCCATTGCTGCTCCCAAAAATCAATTGAGGCAGCGGCCAACATTAACGGAGAGCCTCGAAATGTGGCAATAGGCTTAGTGTCGGCAGCTCTAGTTCTGCCTGGAATTTTCTAACACGCTTGTCTAATTATTCATGTTGCCGTCTCGTCCACCACCTAAGTGCTTCTTTAATAGGGAATAAAGAGGAAAACCTTTTATTAAAAGTGGAATATTTTAGAAGGAATTTTATGTATGCGTAGCTTATTATTTTTACCATGTTAAGGTGTTTTTAGGTCCTTTTCTTCTATATTCGGGGGATATCTGGTCTGCTGATCAATTTGAGTGAGAATATCACAATGCAATATCTATAGTTTAACATTGAAAACAATAAGAATTAATTTCATTTGAGAGGGCATAATTCATCATTGGTAATGCGCGCTTCCCAACGATTTCGCCAATACATAGATGGAAATTTTCCCAGTTGGATATATTTTTAAAATCTGTAAATAATTAAAATCACTTCTACCGTCAAAATATCCCTTAAAACAAAGCGCCATCTTTGATGGAAGAGGTGAGCTTTATTTTAATGGATTTTTCCAAAATGACCTCCAGACCTTTCTGCTGTGGTATTGGAATGTTTGGCTTAGCTGGCATGTTTAAAAGAAGGGAAATTATGGAGAGTCTTGGAAGGATATAAAAACTGATTATCCAGTTTTGTCTACTTTACATTTTATCCTTGTAGCGGAATCTGCGGAATATTGTTTCATTTTAAAAAGTGATTCCAGCATAGAAACCTTCGATTCAAATTGTGTAGGAAAGTCACAGTGAGCTTGGTTTGGATAAAATGTATTTATGATGGATAGGGAAATATGTCCATTTTGACTTTTTCAATAAAAAACAAAGGTCCTTATTTGATAATTTAGTATCAAGCAGAGAAAAAATGAGAATCATACTATTACTAATTAATATCATTATTACTAATGACATAGTCTATATAGGATTTGAAAGGTTGGTTTTGGTATTAAATATAATATGTATTAATACTAACAGAATATAGTATTAGTTTTAAATGTGTGTTGTGATATAGTTACCTAATATTTTTGTGTAAAAAAAAACACGTGGCAATATGCCTTATATAATCAATGTTTATCAGTTTTAAAATAAAAATATATAGATTTTATCATGCCTTTTTTGTTTCTCAACTTATATATTGGCAAGTAAACCAACAGCATTATAAATAAAAGCGCGTGAACGGTGAGAAGAATTCAAATGAAATGACTCGCTACTTTACAAAATTGAGTAAAATATATCAGGCCTCAAGGGAAAAGTATATTTTATGAGCCTTTTTATTCTTTAGCTTTCGGAAACGAACGCCCTTCTAGAGGAGAAAACATGGTATAATAATTAGCCAATAGAAGCCAATTGTATATACTCATGAATTGATACGCGAGCATCTCAAAACAATCTTGTTCCCCGAAGAAGTTTGGCGAGTTGCCACACGAAATATTGGAAAATTAAACTTTATGATCCAAAATAAGTATTTTTAAATAATTTAATATATGGTTCGCTCTATTTTCAAACATATAAATATATATGTCTGCGCTGCAATGTAATTCAATATATACTTTATATCCCCATATGTAATATAGCTATAGTGTAACAACCAAAATTGTAGATACAATTCAATTCGCCAGTTTTGGCCATCATGTAATATTAAACGAAATGATAAAATTAGATTGAGTGACAGCCGACGTCCAGACAGGAGAAAGGTCTCCGATTACACCGTCGGTCCGAAAAACATAGTCGAATTACCACCAGTCCCTCTTTGACACTAGAATAGATCAGACTTCCGCTCAACAGGCGTCCGGCCACTATCTCTGGGTGACATCCAAACTGCCTCGTCCTTTTCACGCCTGAACCCACTCTGACCGTTGTGGCCACCACGACTGCACATAACTAATCATACATCACGACAGTCAGCCGACAGAATCATTTGCAGTGCTACATCAAGTCGACAGGATTATTTTCAATACCACATAAATATATCTTAAAATATTTTATTTTGAATTTTATTTTCTAGAACAAATCTGTTGGTGTCGACCTCCAGATGGCGCGTCCTTACACAATATATAAGTTTTTAACTTTTAATTAGAAAATTTTAATTTATATTTAGACATTTTCAATTTTAATTTAAACATTTTTCATTTTTATTTAGACATTTTATATTTTAATTTAGATCTTTTTCATATTTATTTAGACATTTCCAATTTTAATTTAGACATTTTTCATTTTTATTTTAGACAATTTTCATTTTAATTTAGACATTTTTTTCATTTTAATTTAGACATATTAATTTAGATATATTTTTATAGAAAAGTTAATGTGTATAAATTAAAATGAAAAATGTTAAATTAAAATTGAAAATGTCTAAATAAAAATGAAAAATGCCTAAATATAAATTAAAATTGTCTAATTAAAAGTTAAAAACCTATAAATGAATTGTTTTTTTTTTTGACCGACACAAAGCCTTTTGTAAATATGTTTTCATGTATTTTATTTTCTTCCTTTTTTACGTCTCAAGTCAGAGTATTTCTTCCATAAACCTTTATTATTGATAATTTGTTTTACATATTTATCAGCTCAATTATATATAGTGATTTTAAAATGTTTTTTCATTGTATTTTTTCAAAAGGTTTCAAGACCGTATAAAACATTCTCAAAATACTTGTGTATTTAAACAAGAAAGTAATTCCCACTTCAGAATTTATATAACAGCCGACAGGATATCACCTGTTTATTTGTTTAAAATGGCAAAAGAAAAATATTATCATAACAGTATATGGCGACCAAGAGAAAACAATATTTTTCTTATATTTTTATTATATGCCTTTAATATTTTGACAATACCATATTTCTCACATACAATATATTTTTTGGAAAAATGACCAAATTTTATGTTTTTCACACATTTAAAATTTTTCCCTCATTAAAATTCCCTAATTGTGGTTTCTTTTTTTTTTTTTTTTTTTATTCAATCTTATTTTAGAATACTATTATTTTCAATTTGGTTATTACCTTTGTTTCATGTGTAAATATCTAGAAGAGTGCCTAACAAATATGTAAATTTATAATATCTATCCAACATATGTAAATATGCAAAATTATTTTTTCGCCTTGTTCATATCTATCATTACTTTAAATTATCATTATTAACGTGTTTATTTCTTGTTTTCATATTTTGTACATAATTACACTCTCTTTGTTATAATTTTTTGCTTTTTTGCATAAATGTTTTTTTCTTATTATCAGTATATATATATCAATATTGCCACCAATCTTTTGTCAGCATAATTATTTTTATATTGTTTTAAATGTTGTTATCTTCTCTATAATTTTAATTTATATAATTTTAATAATACTTATTCATTTTTTTCCATCCTCATTTTATTATCATTCGCATCATTGTCATTTCTTATCTATTGGTTACCATTTCAAAACCTCCAGACCATATATAGGTTTTTAAATTTTAATTTTTATATTTAGACATTTTCCTTTTAATTTAGACACTTTCATTTCATATAGACATTTTCAATTTTAATTTAGACATTTTTCATTTCAATTAAGACATTTTTCATTTTACATGTCTAAATCTTTACATGTCTAATTAAACATGTCTAAATTAAAATGAAAGTGTCTAAATTAAAAGGAAAAATGTCTAAATATAAATTAAAATTGTCTAATTAAAAGTTAAAACCCTATATATACAGTTGCCCGACCATCCTTGTAGCCCTCTATATGGCAGACATCAATCTAGAAGAGGACATCCATACGAACAAGGCACCTCAGTTGGCCGGTATTGTGATCAGGGTGCACGGACCGATCTGATCTGTTCCATGGACAAGACACCACCACCACCATTTCAAAATCAATACGATAATGGAATATCACACAATTTTAACTCCGTCTATTTAATCTCACTTTTATAAAATCCACCATAAATAATTTCTAAAAAATATTTATTAAAAATAAAAAAGGCATATCGTGACCAGGAGCACATGTGCTTTTCAGAAGGCAGAGCGCCATCTGGTGGAACAGATATCAACTAAACATTGATTTAACCTGTTCCCTCATATTTGGCCAACCCAATTTCATGATAAATCGGGAAAAGCCATCCACGAACGCGTTTCGCGCTGTTGGCGCTCGTCAGCGTGGATTAGGCTGTACAAGTGCGACCAAAAAGATTTTTGGTCCCAGAGGATTCTTGAAACCAAGAAATGGGTATTTAAGCCAAACTTGCGTAAATACGCTTAACATATGAAAAATGAAAGAAAAAATATAAAAAAATTCAGGAGTTGATATTAAAATATTTATATTATTGCCATTTTCTATCTATTGGGGTTACCATTTCAAAACCAATATGATAATGGAATATTACATCACTTTATTTTTCTTTTCATCAATAATTTCATATTATATATTAAACCCGAATTATTTCCTTCACAGGTAAGAAACATTTTTTTTCTTTTATCACGACTGAGAGAGAGATAGAACTACTGAATACTTTCACAAATATATATATAACATATAGGAAGTTGGAATCCTCTGATAAGTATAAGTAAAGGATAAGAAGCGTACGAGGATACTTTTCTTTTAAACTTTAATGAAGCTTCAAGCTTTCGGGCGAAAACAGCCCTTCTACAGGAAATTATAGAAAAACATTTTCAAAAAGTAACGTTTGTAAACAAAAATGGTATCTCTATTGATCTTGTAACGCGTGAATAAATCTCACATCCACGCGACCCAGACTATGATACATTGAATAAATCTGCTAAGTTGAGACTTTTCAAAGTAAATCAAACTGGCATAGGGCAACTATGGTATACCATAGTTGCCCTATGCCAGTTTGATTTACTTTGAAAAGTCTCAACTTAGCAGATTTATTCAATGTATCATAGTCTGGGTCGCGTGGATGTGAGATTTATTCACGCGTTACAAGATCAATAGAGATACCATTTTTGTTTACAAACGTTACTTTTTGAAAATGTTTTTCTATAATTTCCTGTAGAAGGGCTGTTTTCGCCCGAAAGCTTGAATCTTCATTAAAGTTTAAAAGAAAAGTATCCTCGTACGCTTCTTATCCTTTACTTATATATATAACATGTTAAAATCCTGGCCGCTCACACGAGCTTTTTAGATAGCAGAGTGCCATCTAGTGGAACAAAAATCAACTAAACGTTGAATTATCTTTTTCCATGATATTTGGCCAACCTATTTCCTTGACTTATCAAAAAAAAACCAACTACGAAAACGTTCTAGTCTGTTATATATATTTATAATTTAACATTCGAACTATTTTTTCGACACAAATCTATTTGTATTTGAAATTTCTTTAAGAACTAACTAACCCAAAATCACATTTACCATTTTATAACCATTGCTAATATTACTCTCTCACACTCGTATAACTACATTTTTAAAATAGTTTTTAAATGCTCTCTAATATTTTGGTTTGGAGAAGCCCCATAATCATTTAAGATATTTATATTGGCTCAACATTCTGTTCATTTCTTAAGAGCTATCTTAAAGCTTGTCCACACACATTTTTTAGAATGTAAAACAAAGATTTATATTTAATTTAATTCTAAAATATTGATATATGAGCTCAAAAAGTTATTTTAATAAAATTTCAAACTCTAACAGTTTTGGGTGAATAACAGTAGATTATTTTCTTAAGATATGTCTATAGAGGTATATATATATATCGTACAAGCTTTCCTTATCCTTCATAATAAAGCCATTCAGTTTTCATGCCTAATCCAAATTACTAATGTTGAAGAAAATTGGCCTCATGCACAAATTTATAAATTAAAACAAATAAAGAGTGTCTACAATGCCATCAACTTAGCGGCTAATGCTTTCTGGAAGCCTAGTTTCTCCAACCATTGTATTTTTCCGAGAATATTTTAGCTCAAATTGTTCAATTATTTTGTTGAATTATTACCGCTTATATTGTTGTAATACGGGTATACAGACCTAGATATTAATATTTGATATATTTTGTTGTTAATTTGTGTATGAAAGTTAAATTTTGATATATTTTAAAAATTAATTCTCCATTTTTTTATTTTGAAAATTCTGTAAATTAATTCGTTATCTTATAGACAAAGAAAGCATTATCACTACAGAGTTTTCGAGGTGGATAGTATTTTAACCACGCACTTTTCGTGACGACGTGCGAGAACGACCATATCAGACTTTGATAGCGAACGTGTTCAACCATCTCCAGAATGCCTTCCAAAAATGTTTCTTCTGCAAGCCTGAAGCTCAATTCAAGCTTAAAGCTCAATCCAACCTTGAGGCCCAAATGAAAACTGAGACCCTATTCAAGCCAAAGGCTCAATTATAAACTGGCCCAATTCAAGCCTATGCACCAACTCGAAATTCCGCTCTCCTTCGGACTTCGAAGACATTGCCCCTTTCCGGATCCGACAACCAGGATTCCCGAAAAATAAATTTTCCTTAACGTAATCCCGACTAGAGCCATCATTCCCCAACAATATAAGCCCACTATACAACTCTGATGAGACAATTTGTATTCACAGGCAACTCATTATAAAATCATTCTAAGGCGATATCGTGATGAGCCAATCAAATCTTCATAATCACCACGTCAGGCGCTGAGAGAAGAAAACTCATGCTCCTATGATAATTAGAGTTCCATTTACGACGTCTCCCTTTACGAGCGTGGACCAATTAAGTTGAAGTGCAGGGATCCGTTTGGTAAACATCCAGTGGCGTGAGTCTGCCTCGTCTGAGATGAGAGATGGGATTTATGAAGAGCGCTTCGCTGGTTGTCAGCCGCTTGGAGTGCTGCCCTTGCCGCCACTCGGACAATGCCTCATATAACGTTCCTATTGGCCTCTCATATGGTTAATTGAATTGGACATATCTTTATTTACTAGAGAAAGGCGACATTTGAGAATTTTAATTATTGTCAACTCCTACCCTCTCTCTTTACTTAGGATGTTGGTTGTCTCGCCTCTGGTCGCTACTTGAGAGCGCAAAGTTTCTAATAGCCTTTCATTGGATAATTGGATAATTGACACACCTCGGTTGTGATAGACGAAATTTACATATCTTCTTCTTTAATTATGGATTGCTCTATTTTCAAAATGATATCTTCTTCTATTTTAAAAACTACGATCTTTTTATAGATACTGAAATATAAATTTGTTCTATAGAACAACACATGGGGTGACCAATTTGGATCTATATACTTTTTTTAAAGAGGTATCCAATACTTAGGACTGATTTCCCAGTGTTTTTTTTTTTTCAAATATTACTATCATTTATTTCCACTCGATCTGAACATCATTCGCCTTACACGAAATATACCGACACACAAAATCTCTTATAAGCTTTAAACGATTTATAAATAGGTGGGGTCGGAGGAAGGCTGGTTAAACCGTTTGGCTTTCGACCACTACGACCCGAGTTCGATTCCCGCATTGGACACTTTTTTCTGATTTAAAAAAAGAAATATGCTCCGATGGCCCCCGATTCTTGCAAAAGTCCAACCCCACCAGCGAGTGCAAGTAACCAAACGGGGCTCTGGCACATTTGTAAGTGCAAAGTCGAACTGCTTTTCACATGTGTAGACATGTGGTGCGCTTACAGTAAAAGCAGTCGCTAACTACCCACCATGATTATCATGGCCTGTACCACGTGTACTAGGGATAATTAAAAAAAATAAATAAATAGGTAGGTAGGTATATATGGTGTCCAGGATATTCGCACGCCTATTGGTTGTCTATTATCGTAAAGATAGAGGCTGCCTGGCCGGCATTCATAGTTCTTCAAATTAAAGATACTCCGGCCAGTAAATTCGCTCCTGACGAGGAAAAAAGATTTTTGTCGAAACGTCGAGACAATAAAAAATATTTACTGGCCGAAGTATCTTTATTTTGGTTGTCTATTGTTACATGATCTTATGAAGCCAATCAGCTTTGAGTTCATTAAAAAATGAGCGAGAATATATTTTACACTATTATTTCAATTTATTTGATATTTTACAAATATATTTGGGCTTTAATAATAAATCATATTGATATTAGTCTTAAATTAGGATCTCTATACTGACTACAGTACGCGACTAGTACGCGATCTACGTATTCTTCGTAGATCGCGAAATACGTGGTGTCGCTGGAGACCCACTGGCGATTCTCCACCAAACTCTGCAGCGCTGGCAGAAGCGCCATGTTCTTTGTACATAGTATGATGCATATATATAACTAGCCGAATGATCCGGGCAACGCCCGCGTTTTACCCGACTGTAGATCTTACAACGGTGATCCTTAGGTCGCTGGTTCAAATCCGGCTCGAGGGAGCCGGCGAGCATGTGACCTCCCTGTGCGCGCGCATCCGTGACAGAGGCGGCCGGCCGATGAGGAAAGACGGTCGTGACTATATATATTAATTATCATTTTTCAAATAGTACAGACTGTGCACTTTGCATGTATTGACAAGCTGTCAATAAAATTATTTGAATTGCCGATTGTCTATACTGACTACAATGGGGAATTCTAGCGGCGTAATCGAGCAAACTAGCACATTTTCAGGTTTATTTATTCTTAAAATTAGCCGTCTTACGGGCGCGCGATCGGCTAAAGCTTTATTAACATCTTACAACTACATTGTGTGTGTGTTTCTACACTATGACTACGTGGAAGATCTTTATACAATATAAATGTAATATTTCATTCATAATATTAAAAATTTATTATAAATATTACTGTTGAAATATAACATTATATTTATTTACTGATGATAAAACAAAAATGTATTATTATTCAAAGTTTTTGATTTTATTAATCATATATAGTGATAAAAAAAAACAAAAAATGTAAATATTTATTTCTTTTGAAATAGAATTACAACTCTAATTCAACATATTGAATACTTGATGCATGTACTTAATGTATATGTACTTTATGCTTTCTGTATCTTCATGTACTCTATATCTTTATAGATAGTTCAGATACAAACTATATTTGTACCGGTTATGGGGTTCTTGGCATCCCAGAACTACATCTTTCCTAAAGAGATGAATTGAATGAAGAAATTGCAGACGGGGAAATTCTACGATAATCATGAATGTGAAGAACAGTCACTTTCGTTTCTTGTTTAAATCTTTTTTTATTTCTTTTCACAAACTGCTTATATACTGTATTTTCACCTTCTAATTGTGATTTTACGTAAGAGAGGGTCGGAGAACGACTGGTATAAACTGTTGATTTTCGACAACAAAGACTCGGGATCGAATCCCTCATTGGGATTTTTTTTAATAAAGAAAAATTGCTTCATCGATCCCAGATTCTTGCAGAAGTCTAGCTCAAACAGTGAGTACAAGCAACCAAACGGGGCTCTGGAAAACTTGTAAGTGCAAAAGTCGAAATTCTTTCAAAATATAAAGACATATGGTGCACATACAGTAAAAGTAGACGCTAACTACCTACAATGATTATTATGGCTTGTATCCCGTTAACTTGGGATATACACCACCACCTTCGTATATTTTTATGTGCCTTAAGCTGGCTTTAAATCTATCGTTTACTCACAATATATTATAGTAACTGTATTTACTCATCACCAAATATAAAATATATATATGGTGATAGGTAAATACAGTCCCTATTATACATATACAATATAATATATAGACGTAAAGCCAGTTTAAGGCACTTATTATATTATATTATAAATATTTTGTTTTTCAACCTGAAATAATGTAAAATATTTTTCTCTCAATATATAATAAGTATTTAAAATATGTAAATAATAATGTTTATATAAAAATTGTATTTATTATTAAGTTGTTAACGTGATAATCCTGTTGAAGGACTGACAAGTCCGAAAGCTTGAAAATAAAAAGTTACACAAGAAACATAACCCTGGAAGCTTCATTTATTTTATAAAATATATTTATATATCTCATATTTAAAAATGTTTATTATAACCCCTAGAGTATATAACGGAAGGTCTCTGGAATAGCTTTCTCCCTTGTTCACTAACCCTAATATAGTGTAAAGTATTTACAAGCCATAACGTGATTAGAGGTCTGTAAGGTTAGGTTAGTTTAGGTTAGGTTCAGTTAGGTTTAGTAAACTAGGGAGCTAGTTCCAAGACCTCCTATAAGTAACATTGGGTATAACATATTTTAGTGATAAAATAACCGTTAAAATGAAAAATATTTGGTAGAGACGAAACAAGATGTTTTCCTTAAGTTAAAAATAGATGCAGGAAAGGTCTTCATTTAAATGATAAAATTTTGGTTGGTTTTTATTTTTCTATTTCCAAAATATATTTTCTCTTCATCTCAATCATTTTATTGAAAAATATTTTAGAAAACATTCTGAATAAACTTCATTAAACGTTGTCAATTTCGGTCAAAGTTATATAATATTCCCATGCGACAATATTCATCATAAGCACTCACAAGCCTGAAAAAAAGTATTTTAAATCAAATGTCAATTAAAAGCACTTGCATATATATATATTTTTTTATTTTTATTTTTTAAATACTCATATCCTGGGTAGGAGCACATGTGCTTTTTTGATGGCTGAGCGCCATCTAGTGCAACAGAAATCAACTAGACATGTGCACTAAGTCAGGATATGCCTCTTTTATTTTTAATATCAACACCTGACCTTTTTATTATTTTATATTTCTATTGTTTTTTCATATATATATTAAAAATATGCATATATTGGATTTATAATTATTTTATTGTTCTAATATTTCGAGGGGCAACTCGCCTCTCTTTATCGAGGATGTTTGTGTTTTTTACTAAGGTTTATATATGTATATATATAAAGTAAGCATATCCTGGCCACGAGCACATGTGATTTTTAGATGGCAGAGCACCATCTAGTGCAAAAGAAATCAACAAAACATTGATTTAGCCTGTTTCCTGATATTTGGGCAACCCATTTTCTTGATAAATCAAGAAAAGCCATCCACGAACGCGTTTCGCGCTGTTGGCGCTCGTCAGCGTGGAGCAGGCTGTACCACTGCGACCAAAATTATTTTTAGTCTCAGAGGCTTCTTGAGAAACCAATAAATGGGTATATAAGAGCAAACTTGCTTAAATACGCTTAACATGTGAAAATATAATAGAAAAAAAAAGAATAAAAGGTCAGGTGTTGATCATAAAAATAAAGTAGACATAGCCTGACCACGAGTATATGTGTTTTTTAGATAGCAGAGCGCCATCTAATTTATTTTATTTATTCTCTATTGATATGATCAACACCTGATGGTTTTATTCTTTATTTTTTCTATTATTTTTTCACATGTTAAGCGTATTTAAGTAAGTTTGGCCATATATACCCACTTCTTGGTTTCTCAAGAAGCCTCTGGGACCAAAAATAATTTTGGTCGCAGTGGTACAACCTGCTCCACGCTGACGAGCGCCAACAGCGCGAAACGCGTTCGTGGATGGCTTTTCTTGATTTATCAAAAAAATGGGTTAGCAAAATATCAGTGAACATGCTAAATCAATGTCTAGTTGATTTCTGTTCCACTAGATGGCGCTCTGCCATCTAAAAATCACATGTGCTCGTGGCCAGGATATGCCTACTTTATTTTTATGATCAACACCTGACCTTTTTATGCTTTTTTTTTCTATTACACTAGTACACAAAATGAAAAATAATTTCTCCTCAAATAAACAAAACATTTTCTGGGTTAACTTTTTGTGCTGATTAACGTGGTGTAAGTAACTTTTCAATTCGCTCAATTTCTCAAGTTATAGATATAATGCCTTTTACCCATGAGATATTCATCTATTGGAGGAAAGGTTATGACATTAAACTTAATACTATATAAATAAATGCGTCAAAGATAGTGCAAATGAAGAAACATTATTATACATATATGCATGCGTATATATTTTACTTCAATAACTGCCCTTAGATATATATATTTATCAAACTACTTACTCTATATCCATATAAATTTTATTTAAAAATCTAAATTCTTTCCTTTTTTTTCAAAATTATCAGGAGAATTGATTTTATAAATAAGATGTAAGGTCTTAACAAAGAGCTGTGTATGCGAAAAAACATTTTATTTGGTTTAATAAACATTATTTATAAAGATGCAGTAATATTTAGGAAGTAATAAACAATATATATTCATGGATTTAAAGATTTTTTCTGTGAAGTCTATTATATTTTGTTTGTTTGTCATCACGCATCAGATTCCAACAATAATCCGCCACCATATGTTGATTCCAAAGACCATTGTATCGTTGCTCAATGATTTTAATATCTTGGTGGAAACGTTCACCTTGTTCTTCGTTCTCTGCACCGAGATTATAAGGGAAAAAGTTTAAATGTGAATCCATAAAATGAAATTTTAGATTCGTTATGCACTCGAGCTTATGGAATTTGGAAATCATATTTTCTACGATTCTCGCATAATTCGGTAACTTATTATTGCCTAAAAAGTGTTTGACAAGGTCGATGAGTGCAAGCCAAGCATTTTTCTCATCTTCTTTCAATGTTGCAATAAACTCTTTGTCATTTATTAGTTTACGAATTTGAGGTCCAATGAAAATACCTTCCGTTATCTTACAACAACTAATCTTCGGAAATGTAGTCATTAAATATTTGACAGCATCACTATCTTTCTTTAAAGCCTTTACAAAATTTTTCATTTACCTTAATTTAATATGTAAAGTGGGAAGAAGCATTTTTAGTTTATGGACAAGCGGTTCATTTTCAACGTTTTGTTCACCTAAGCGAAACATACTTCTTTCAGGCCATATTTTTTTGTATATAATGATTCCTTCTGTCTCTGCTGTCCCAATTGCAGAAAAAGCAAGGATACTTTGTGTTTCCTTTCTGCAAGCCCTGTAAAATTCTTATGATTTTAAGATCACCGCAAACTTTCAAACAATGTTGGTATAATTCAACAATTCTAAGATTTTCTTAAGAGTCGAATTGGGGTTTCTTTCATTTGGGTTGAATAGGCAACTGGTTTGGAAGGTAAAACACTACCATAGTGCAGCAAACAAGCCTTCAAACTTTGTTTAGAGGAATCATTAAAGAGTCTTTTTTGATATAGGATTCTTGAACCGTTTTAAGAATCGGTATGGAATTCTCGAAGTCTTGAGGAAAGGTTGCCTTGCTGATTTTATATCAGGATAAAAGCTAGTTTGCTTATTTTTGCTATTAAGGCCTGTGATTTTTCAAACACAGAAATAACAATCGTCATGGGATTTTTTAGTTCTCACCAAACCATTGGTACACTAAAGGGCATACCTTTTTTATTTCCCCGATTTCCATTGCAAAAGCCCTTGATAGAACGTTCCGCACACACTATGGGGGCACCATCACTTGCCTTGATCACCTAAGGCCACACCAAAATATTCTTTATAGCATTCTTTTATCTTTGAGGTGATATGTTTCCTCTGTTTGGGAATAGTAAATTTTCCACAAATGTAGCAGAACATTTCTGGATTAGCTTTGCATTTACGCGGCATTATTTATATATTTAAAAATATCTATGAAAATAAATGTATTGTGTTGAACATTTTCTTGATATAAAATTGCAATGGCATGCATTTCATCTAAATGATGATTAAATTTTATGCTTGCAAAATCAATATCTTCAAAATATTTTGATGACAGCGATAACATCAGCTTCTTTAAAAAATAAAACATTTTCAAATATTTTTTTAAAAATAGAGCTAATTTTGAAATATGAAGGTTATATTCATGATATACGGGTTGGAATTTACTAGAAAGAACTTTCAAATATTGAGAAGGAAAAAGTGTGTGTACTAGTGTTATTTTTTCACATATAAATATTTCGAACATTTCTGCCCTTTTACAGGAGTAAAAATGAAAGAATTTTACTCCTGATGAAGGACAGAAATGCTCAAAATCTCGGCTAAATAGAATTCCTTACAAGAAACTATTCGCATCACAATTCTCAATATTTGAAAGTTATTTCTAGTTTCATTCATATTTCAAAATTAGCTCAATTTTTTTAAAAAATATTTGAAAATGTTCAATTTTTTAAAGAAGCTGATGTCATTCTGTCATCAAGATTACAGAGTCAACAACGGTTTAATAGCTTTAGACCCTAGTGATTTAATTTCAAGTAAGGACACATATATAAAATTTAATTTCCTTTGTAAATATATTTTGAATTTTATTAAGAAAAATGGTCTTTGATGTAACGATCTCAAGGAAATATTGGACATACCTTGTGGTTGTAAACAATATATAGGTGTATGCGTGTATATGTGTGTATATATGTATATATTTTTAAATTTAATGATGTAACTGTAAATAAAATTCAAAGAATATCTCTATATGTAAATAATATTTATGAATCTTTCTAAGTCGCTTTCTGTGTATCTTTCCATGTTGAATATTTTCTTTGTTATATTTGTATGTACATTTAGCGCAAGTGTCCCTAGAGGGACATAGCGTTTTGAATTGAAATAAATAAATAAAATCACAATTTTATGCTTTAATTTATATTAATTCTTTGTATATATAATTATATAATAATAATATAAATATGTGAAAAATAATTTACAAAAAAATATTTTTTATTATCCCATTGTACAAGGTCATTGAAACTAAATTTATAGATCGAATTCACAATCTTGGTAGGGAATTTTAAAAAAATAAAATAAGAAGAAAGTCAGATTTTGGTATTATAATTTTAAAAAGGCATATCTTGACAACGCTCATAAGAGCTTTTATAGATGACAGAGCGCCATCTAGTAGAACAGAAATCAACTAAAACAGGCTAAATCAACGTTTAGTTTATTTATGTTCCACTAGATGTCGCTCTGCCATCTAAAAAGCTCATCTGAGCGTGGTCAGGATATGCCTTTTTTGATTTTAATGTATAAATATATATATATATACCACACACACACACAAAAGAAGCACCTCTCTCTTTTAACATGCTTTAATTTTACGCATTTTAAAATGTCTCTTTTAGTACATGAATACCATCCTCCCCCAGCATTATGTTTTAATGAATTATTATATAGATATGGTTAGCATTTTTGGGAAATAAAACGCAAAAAGAAAAAATAGAACCAATATATATTTAAAGTGTTATTTTTTTAACAAGATTTAAAATAAATTTTACATAAATAAATATACAATAAATTTTATTTTTTCCCCTCCATCTATATACGAGGTGTGTTCAAAAAGTATCGCGAATTTTGAATTTTCGCGGGTTACGTATATTCGAATTTCGATCTTTTTGTGGCTTTATGTTGGTACTCATGTCTCTCACTTATGCCGACAAGCTCGACCATTTGAATGTTCACTTAATTGTTTACAGCTGCTTTGCTTGCAGGTGTTTTGGATCGTCTTCGATTTTTACCTATTAAAAAATAAATGGATCAAAGAACCTGTATCAAATTTTGTGTGAAAAACGAAATTAAGTGCCCGGATGCATTCCGAATGTTGACTGGGGCATACGGAGAAGCTACCTTGGACCGAAGCAACGTCTATCGGTGGTACAAAATGTTCTCAGAAGGCCGAGAAGATGTGAACGACGAAGAGCGTGCCGGACGCCCGAGCACTTCAACAACAGACGAAAAAATTAATGAAGTGGAGAAAATGATATTGGCCAATCGTCGAATCACCGTTAGAGAAGTTGCTGAGAACCTAAACATATCGATTGGCTCGTGCCATTCGATTTTTATCAATGATTTGGGCATGAGACGGGTCGCCGCGAAATTCGTACCAAAATTGCTCAATTGCGACCAAAAACAGCATCGCATGAACATTGCTAATGAGATGTTGGACTCTGTCCGCGACGACCCAAATTTGCTCCAGAAGCTCATAACTGGTGACGAAGCATGGGTTTGTGGTTATGACGTGGAAACCAAAGCTCAATCATCTCAATGGAAGCTGCCGCACGAACCAAGACCGAAAAAAGCGCGCCTAGTTCGGTCGAATGTGAAAGTTTTGCTGACAGTTTTCTTCGATTGCAGGGGCGTGGTGCATCATGAGTTCTTGCCACAGGGTAGAACGGTCAATAAGGAATATTACCTGCAAGTTATGCGCAATTTGCGCGAAGCAATCCGCCAAAAACTCCCGGATTTGTGGAAGAACAAAAATTGGCTTTTGCACCACGATAACGCCTCTGCTCACACATCGTTGCTTGTGCGCGACCTTTTGGCCAAAAACAACACACTAATGATGCCGCAGCCACCGTATTCCCCAGATCTGGCCCCCTGTGACTTTTTCTTGTTCCCTAAACTGAAGAGGCCCATGAAAGGACGACGTTATGCTACGCTTGACGAGATAAAGACGGCATCGAAGGAGAGCTGAAAAAGATTTAAAAAAAAAAAAAAGATTTTTTGAAGTGCTTCGAAGATTGGAAAAACCGTTGGCACAAGTGTATAATATCTCATGGGGATTACTTTGAAGGGGACAAAATAGGTATTCATGAATAAATAAATAATTTTTGAAAAAACAAAAGTCGTGATACTTTTTGAACACACCTCGTACAGTAAAATTAGACTCTAACTACCTACAATGATTATTATGGTCCGTACCCCCGTTAACTTGGGATATACACCACCACTTTCATATATTGTTATGTGCCTTAAACTGGCTTTAAATCTATCGTTTACTCACAATATATTATAGTAACTGTATTTACTCATCAACAAATATACAAGATATATATGGTGATAGGTAATAACAGCCATTAATATACATATACAATATAATATATAGTGAGTATATAGACGTAAAGCCAGTTTAAGGTACTTATTATATTACTAGACGAATGGCCCGGGCAACGCCCGGGTTTTACCCGAGTGCGTTTATATTTTAAAAACGTTTTAATTCAAATACTATTCGTTACAATTATAAATTGGCGCCATGGATGTCACTCTTGTGAAACGTCCCGTTCCAAACTGTGTGTTTTTAAAATGTTTCAATTAAAATACTATTCGTTACAATTATAAATTGGCGCCGTGGATGTCTCTCTTGTGAAACGTCCCGCCCCAAACTGTGTGTCTTGAAAATATAAAAATAATAAAGATTTCATCATGTCGATTTTTTTTTTGCATTTCACCTACTAAATCGATAGAGATAATTACATTTGCAACATGAACTTAGGTATATTGACTAAATAGAAAAATGCATATCAATAAAGATCATTTTTAAAGGCACCATATCGTTTTTTTTTCAATAAAATCGAAACAAAAAAAAAATTCACAAAAAAAATGACCCTATAACTTTCCGCAAGGTTCTAAATGGTCACACGGCCAGTGAATATATAAGTAAATAGATAAATATATAGATATATATTCTAAACTGCGGTAAAAGTTTTTTGAATGAACCCATATCATAAATATGCAATGAAAATAACAATTAAAAATTACTAAAGCAATTTTTTTAATTAAGATGTTTGCATTGCAGACGAATAGATGTTTTGTTAGTAGAAAATTAAAAGGAAATATTTAATTTTACAGAATGTTCTTATAGACAATATTTTTTGTGAATACTTTGTCACTGTCCGGCAAAAGGCGTCCTTGAGATGGTGTATTGATGACTTGGACTTTAACTCCTGTTTTGTTTTTATACAACTTTATACAAATTTATTTTTATTCAAAAATTAGTGCTTTATAATGGTTATCTCCTTGATGTTACCAATTTAAAAGTTTATTTTCTAATTTTTAATTGTATAAGAAACATATTTTCATGTAAGTATTGTACCTTATATAAAAAAGATTAAATAATTGTGCAAAACGGTATAATATATATAATAACTTTATGAACGGAAAAATATGTCCAAGGTAGCCTAGTGGTCATGGCATCTGCCCGGTAAGCGGAAGGTCGTGGGTTCGATTCCCTTGACACTTTTTTTATTTTATCCATTCTCACCAAAATCTATCCGTGAACTTCACATAGACAGAATAAGGCAATTATATAAGTAGATATAAAATATATTTTTATCTCTCATATTGTGAAAAAATGTTATTACAACCTCTATAGTGAATATTGGAAGGTCTCGGGAATATATATCTCTCTCTTGTTTACTAACCTTAATATAGTGTAACGTATTTACAAGCCACAACGTGATTAGAGGTCTGTATGGTTAGGTTAGGTTAGGTTAGGTTCAGTTAGGTTTAGTAAACTAGGGAGCTAGTTCCAAGACCTCCTATAAGTAACATTGGGGTATAACATATTTTAGTGATAAAAACACCGGTAAAATAAAAAATATTTGGTAAAGACGAAACAATATGTTTTCCTTAAGCTAAAAATAGATACAGGAAAGGTCTTCATTTAATTGATAAAATTTTGGTTGGTTTTTATTTTTCTATTTCCAAAATATATTTTCTCTTCATCTCAATCATTTTATTGAAAAATATTTTAGAAAACATTCTGAATAAACTTCATTAAACGTTGTCAATTTCGGTCAAAGTTATATAATATTCCCATGCGACAATATTCATCATAAGCACTCACAAGCCTGAAAAAAAGTATTTTAAATCAAATGTCAATTAAAAGCGCTTGCATATATATATATTTATTTTTTTATTTTTTAAATACTCATATCCTGGGTAGGAGCACATGTGCTTTTTGATGGCTGAGCGCCATCTAGTGCAACAGAAATCAACTAGACATGTGCGCTTGGTCAGGATATGCCTCTTTTATTTTTAATATCAACACCTGACCTTTTTATTATTTTATATTTCTATTGTTTTTTCATATATATTAAAAATATGCATATATTGTATTTATAATTATTTTATTGTTCTAATATTTCGAGGGGCAACTCGCCTCTCTTTATCGAGGATGTTTGTGTTTTTTACTAAGGTTTATATATGTATATATGTAATATATCCAAAGTTATTACACTGCAATATTTGATGTATTACACTGTTGTAGAATCCTGTCGACTTAACCGTTCTGTGACAATATCGTTGCGGAATTTCTTGTTGTTCGATTTGAATGGTGAGGATTGGTTGAAACGCAGTCGTTGAGTGGCAAGTGAAGCATACAGTTAGGAATAATCAGGACACGTGATGGGGTTTGAAAATAAAAGGCAACTGGGTTGGAGGAAAGAAAGCTTGAGAAGGCGGAGCGAGTTTTGATTGTTAATTATCTGATCACATGGTGGTGATTGTACTTAGCTATGAGCTGAGCGGAGGGAGAGAGGTCCAGAGCCGATGTCACCTTATTGGGAGCCAAAGCACTACTAACAATTCTTGCTTTTCGATTTAACACCACGAGTTGTCTTCCTTCCCATTGGTCGAAGGATGGAACGTGCCCGTTTTCTATTGGTTGACCTACTTAGTGGTTGCTTCCTAATTGGACCGGCGGCTTTCTTTGGTGTTAGTTACGCCCGGCCTGGTCAGGAAGTATCGGGTGTTAGTTCGACTCTATTTACTTCCGCGGTTATCAAATACCTCCGGTCCTGTCCGGAAATATTGGGCGTCTCTCTACTTTTATAACTTCTGGTCACCAGATACGTCCTGCCTTGCCAGGAAGTATTGACTGTACAAGTTATTTATACTTGTGCCCGCTTTTAGCCTGCTTCCTATGTCTTGTTGCTACTTTCTTTCCTCCAGTTACCTTATTCTTTATTAAATCTTTGAAAATCATACATTGTACATGCATAGTGGGTCGGGGGTGCATACAATTATATACAACTTATGACAGATGCGCCCCCTACATGTGAAGAATTCAAGAAGGGGTTAGCCTGAGAGAATTCTGTAAAGTAAAAAATAATTTTGTGGGAAAATTAGTTGTGGGTATTGAGAGTCTATATACAAGCATTGGTGGCGATATAAGAAGTAAAATAGAATGGTGTTGATGATATAGGTTGAGTATAATTAATAGAAATCAAAAAAAAATTTTAATTGTAAGAAAACAAAATGAATGCTATGGTACATAGTGGATTTAAAAAAAGAAAATGCGCCTAACTAATTTCTACTCGAAATTGGAAATAAATCGAGCGAGTTCTATTAGGGCTTTTGAGAAATCAAAAATAATATAAAAATAAAAAGTTGGACGAAATCAAAGTAAATGCTTGGTTGCATGGTGAGGAAAAAAAAAATGCTTTGTTGCATGATGAAAAAAGAAAAGTGCTTGTTGCATGGTAAAAAAGAAATGCCTAATTATATTTTACTCGAAATTGGGAATGGAAATCGAGGGATTTTATTAGGTCTTTTGAGAAATCAAAAAATAAAAATAAAAAGTTGGAAGAAATCAAAGTAAATGCTTGATGCATGGTGAAAAAAAAGGAAAAATGCCTAACTAATTTTTGCTCGAATTTTGGGAAAAGAAAACGAGGAAATTTCATAAGGTGTTTTGAAGAAATCAAAGTAAAATAAAAAGTTGGAAGAAATCAAAGTGAATGCTTGATGCATGGTGAAAAAAAGGAAAAATGCCTAACCATATTTTTGCTCGAAATTGGGAATGGAAATCGAGGGATTTTTATTAGGTATTTTGAGAAATCAAAAATAAAAATAAAAAGTTGGAAGAAATCAAAGTGAATGCTTGATGCATGGTGAAAAAAAAAAGGAAAAATGCCTAACCATATTCTTGCTCGAAATTGGGAATGGAAGTCGAGGGAATTCTATTAGGTCTTTTGAGAAATCAAAAATAAAAATAAAAATAAAAAGTTGGAAGAAATCAAAGTGAATGCTTGGTGCATGGTGAGAAAAAGGAAAAATGCCTAACTAATTTTTGCTCGAATTTTGGGAAAAGAAAACGAGGAAATTTCATAAGGTGTTTTGAAATCAAATAAAAAATAAAAAGTGGTTGAGCGAAATCAAAGTGGAGTGCTTGGTTAAAAAAAAAGAAAAATGAAAAATAAAAAGGTTTCAACAATAAAGGATGATTTAATGTTTTTAGTTTAGCCGAAAATCAATGAGTTTTCGTTGATAATTGAAGTTATGGCAATATAAGCTAAGTGGTAAATAGAATGATAATTGATAATTAAAAATGATAATAATTTGAATAAGTTGTTAAATTGGTTAAATATTTTGAATTTAATTGAAAAATAGTAAAATTGGTTAATGTATAAACAAAAAAAATGTATTGAATTGAACCCTGTTGTATCTATATGCCCCGATCTAGATGTTTAATTGCTCAATTATGCCCTATAAATTTTTTGTCTTTGTGTGTGTGGTGAAAAATGTTAGAAGTCTGTAAAGTAATTGATTTGTTATAATAGGGATGGGAACTCATTTAGAATGTTTGTGTCGTATTGTGGGTGTGGAGTTGGATTGTAAAAAATCGATATGTAGTTCAAATTGGGATCCAAGACTGGCGGCATAGAGAGAGGAATCTGTACGGGGGAGCGGTGACCGATCTAAAAATTACCCTCCCTTGTTTGCACGTAATTGGATCCGGAAGTGGGGGAACTACGTTTCCTGTCCGCCTAATTGATTTTGTGTGCGACTTGCATCTTGTTTTTGGAGCGTGGCTTCTCCGGCATTGGTTGGTCATCTTTCAGTTACTTCTATCTCTTCGGAGTTTATTTAGATTTTCTGCAAAAATGGTTCCTAAAATTATGAGAAGTTTTATAAATGTTTGTCCAAAATTAAAAACTGCCTCTTGTAGTTCGAAAATTTTATGAGCGGGCATGGTATAGATAAACAAATAATTAAAAAATAAAATTGGGATACATTTGTATGGTAGAACTAACAAACAAAGGATGAAAATCAGATGAAAGATAGAGTATTGCCCCATGTTCTTCCATATTTTTGTAAATGGGGACTCTGAAATATTTGCTTGAACCTTATTAATTGTAGAATTTAAATGATTGGTAGGTTCGCAGTTCTCCTGTTTGATCGTCAATGGTTTTATTAGAGATATGTCGGCGGTAATTGGTTTAAGTGGAAATATGTGATCGTTTCTCTGACGTGGGTGGTGTAATTTTGGCATTGTTTGCGTTGTGTGTACGCTGTGCTTTATGTACGAATTTTGTTTTGCTTTGGGGCCTGTGTCGGTATTTTTATGTGAAGGTTGGTTGGATTCATCGATTCTTCTAGCGAATCGGCAGGTGGGGCAGGTTTTTACCTGTTTTGCGATGTCTTGTGTCATGTTCTGCCAATAATATTGTGACGAGATGAGTCTCGTCATCTTGGAGATGTTTGGATGGTGGTGTTGTGTGTGTACGGACTTAAGAAGTCTGGCTGTAAGTGAACTTGGGACTATAGTTTTAAGTACTCCTTTTCGGGAGACGGTGCGCAGTTTATTGTGATCCATAGTCACGCGAGATTTTCCCGGTGGAGAAGACTGTTGGCTCTTTATGAGTGGCGCATCTAGAAAGCCACAAAATGGGATACGAGTTACAACGCCCGTTTCATATTGTTGTACTCCATTTATGCTACGGACCTCATATTCGTATCTTGACAGTCTTAACCTCCATCGAAACAATCTGCCTGACGGGGCTTTGATCTCTTTCAACCACTGCAATGCAGGATGGTCAGAAAGTATTGTAAACTTTCTGCCCATTAGACAGGCGCGGAAGTTATCCACACTTTCCACAATGGCTAGGCATTGTAGTTCCAAGTCTGAATAATTTCGCTCGTGACCACGCAGAGAGCGGCTGAAATGTTGAACTGGGTATGTCTTCCCATCAGGGTAGACTTGTTTAAGAATGCCTGCAATGCCGAATGTTGAGGTGTTACAGTACACCTGGCATGGCAGACCTTCTTGGTAAAGGTATAATGTGGGGTATGTGGTAAGGCTTTCTTTCAGGTTAGTGAACGCTTTCTGGCATTCGTCACTCCAGACCCACATGACATCCTTTTTTAGAAGGTTGACAAGTGGCGTCCGCAAGCGGGCGTGGTCCGGAATGAACTCTTTATAGGCGTTCACAGCTTTTAGGAAAGATCGCAATGTTTTTCGATTGTGTGGTTGTTTGGTGGCGTGAATTTTTTCTATGTTTTGTGTAGACGGGATGATTGTATTATTCTTAACGGTTGTGCATGCGCTTGTTGGTTGTTGTTGTCTTTTGGCGCGCGTGTTGCGTTTGTTGTGCGGATTGTGCGTGTTTGTTGCGTGGTGACGTATGGGTGCGTGTATGTTGTGAGGTATATTTGCGTGGTTATGGTGTGGCGACGTATGGTCATGTATGGATTTTGTGTGGTAAATGGGTGAGCGGTGTCGGTGTACGGACACTTTTTTGGGCATTATTGGAATTGTAGGTTGAAGTCGTGGTGGCTTTATATGTTGTGGGCATGAAAAGTTGCGTGGTGTGAGATTAGAATGGTGGCATGTAAATATTTGGGGTTTGGGCAATGAATGCAGGCAAGGGTTTCCATGTGTGAAAGCTTTGTGTGCTGTACGAGCCCTTTGGGACAGGTTTTGGTCTAGCCCGTGCTTGCATTCATTTGGTACATGTTTAGATACATGGTTAAAGGGGTAGGTAGGGTTAGATAAGAGTTCAAAGTCAATTCTTGACGCCATAGGGGGGGTGCCTACCTTAGTCTCGAAAGGGCTGCTCGGTTGGGGTGTCTCTGGCTTGACTTGGTTGTTGTGGAATCGGGACTGGTGATTTTGGGACCGTTTGCACTGTCCGAACTTTTTCGTGGGTCGCCGGGACTGGTCGATGTCGGCATTCACTGTGCCAGTGCCTCGCGCCGCAGAACTTGCAGTTGGACGGCGGAAGAGGTGCATTCCATGCACCTGGGCGTCGGGGTGTGTCGTGATACGGACCCGACATTGTGGGTGGTTGATCTTCTCTGGGTCGCGTTGTCGGTACACTGGGTCCGTGGATCCGCTGTACCAGTCGGAACCACTCTCCTAGGTTCTCGGGAGGCACTACGCGGACTAGGCGCTGGTCGTTGAATGGCAGTCCTTCTGTCAGCGTCTCGAGAATCACCTCTTGTGGAAGTCCTAGTTGCAATCCCATGGCGGTTTTCTCCCGGTAGTAGGTCTATAGGTTGGCTTGTCCAGTGAGCTTCATGGCGAAATATTTCGCAAAGGACGCTTCGCTTGATTCAGGATAGAGATCTAGGAGGGTTTGCCTCACCTGGAAATAGCTCCGGTCGGCCATCCGAAGTTTCCTGAAGAGCTCCAGGGGTTGTCGCACCAGATAGTTTGGCAGGCGGAGTAATTTTTCTTGTTCTCCCATGGATGCGTCTTCCATTTTTCGGTCGAATGCTTGGAAAAACTGTGTCGCGTTGTATGTGCCATCGAAAGGCGGGATTGTCGCCTCAGCTCCATCAGAAATCTTTACTCGGGTCAGGAGCGCCGATAGCAGGGTGACGGCGTCCGCTAGGGGCGCAGTTGTCTCGCCCGTCTCTCTTACTTCTTGCCTTCTTTCCGTTGTTTCCGTCGGGCCGTCCGACTTTACGCCTATGGGATCCTGATTAAGCTCCATAATATCTTTATCCTGTCGACTTATTGTAATATATCCAAAGTTATTACACTGCAATATTTGATGTATTACACTGTTGTAGAATCCTGTCGACTTAACCGTTCTGTGACAATATCGTTGCGGAATTTCTTGTTGTTCGATTTGAATGGTGAGGATTGGTTGAAACGCAGTCGTTGAGTGGCAAGTGAAGCATACAGTTAGGAATAATCAGGACACGTGATGGGGTTTGAAAATAAAAGGCAACTGGGTTGGAGGAAAGAAAGCTTGAGAAGGCGGAGCGAGTTTTGATTGTTAATTATCTGATCACATGGTGGTGATTGTACTTAGCTATGAGCTGAGCGGAGGGAGAGAGGTCCAGAGCCGATGTCACCTTATTGGGAGCCAAAGCACTACTAACAATTCTTGCTTTTCGATTTAACACCACGAGTTGTCTTCCTTCCCATTGGTCGAAGGATGGAACGTGCCCGTTTTCTATTGGTTGACCTACTTAGTGGTTGCTTCCTAATTGGACCGGCGGCTTTCTTTGGTGTTAGTTACGCCCGGCCTGGTCAGGAAGTATCGGGTGTTAGTTCGACTCTATTTACTTCCGCGGTTATCAAATACCTCCGGTCCTGTCCGGAAATATTGGGCGTCTCTCTACTTTTATAACTTCTGGTCACCAGATACGTCCTGCCTTGCCAGGAAGTATTGACTGTACAAGTTATTTATACTTGTGCCCGCTTTTAGCCTGCTTCCTATGTCTTGTTGCTACTTTCTTTCCTCCAGTTACCTTATTCTTTATTAAATCTTTGAAAATCATACATTGTACATGCATAGTGGGTCGGGGGTGCATACAATTATATACAACTTATGACATATATATAAAGTAAGCATATCCTGGCCAAGAGCACATGTGATTTTTAGATGGCAGAGCACCATCTAGTGCAAAAGAAATCAACAAAACATTGATTTAGCCTGTTTCCTGATATTTGGGCAACCCATTTTCTTGATAAATCAAGAAAAGCCATCCACGAACGCGTTTCGCGCTGTTGGCGCTCGTCAGCGTGGAGCAGGCTGTACCACTGCGACCAAAATTATTTTTAGTCTCAGAGGCTTCTTGAGAAACCAATAAATGGGTATATAAGAGCAAACTTGCTTAAATACGCTTAACATGTGAAAAAATAATAGAAAAAAAAAGAATAAAAAGGTCAGGTGTTGATCATAAAAATAAAGTAGACATAGCCTGACCACGAGTACATGTGTTTTTTAGATAGCAGAGCGCCATCTAATTTATTTTATTTATTCTCTATAGATATGATCAACACCTGATAGTTTTATTCTTTAATTTTTCTATTATTTTTTCACATGTTGAGCGTATTTAAGTAAGTTTGGCCATATATACCCACTTCTTGGTTTCTCAAGAAGCCTCTGGGACCAAAAATATTTTGGTCGCAGTGGTACAACCTGCTCCACGCTGACGAGCGCCAACAACGCGAAACGCGTTCGTGGATGGCTTTTCTTGATTTATCAAAAAATTGGGTTAGCGAAATATCAGTGAACATGCTAAATCAATGTTTAGTTGATTTCTGTTCCACTAGATGGCGCTCTGCCATCTAAAAATCACATGTGCTCGTGGCCAGGATATGCCTACTTTATTTTTATGATCAACACCTGACCTTTTTATGCTTTTTTTTTCTATTACACTAGTACACAAAATGAAAAATAATTTCTCCTCCTCAAATAAACAAAACATTTTCTGGGTTAACTTTTTGTGCTGATTAACGTGGTATCAACGTTTCTTTTCTATGTTCTCAATTTCTCAAGTTATGGATATAATGCATTTTACCTATGATATTCATCTATTGGAGGAAAGGTTATGACATTAAACTTAATACTATATAAATAAATGCGTCAAAGATAGTGCAAATGAAGAAACAATATTATACATATATGTATGTTTATATATTTTACTTCAATAACTGCCCTTAGATATATATATATTTATCAAACTACTTACTCTATATCCATATCAATTTTATTTAAAAATCTAAATTCTTTCCTTTTTTTTTCAAAATTATCAGGAGAATTGTTTTTATTAATAAGATATAAGGTCTTAACAAAGAGCTGTGTATGCGAAAAAACATTTTATTTGGTTTAATAAACATTATTTATAAAGATGCAGTAATATTTAGGAAGTAATAAACAATATATATTCATGGATTTAAAGATTATTTTCTGTTAAGTCTATTAGATTTTGTTTGTTTGTCATCACGCATCAGATTCCAACAATAATCCGCCACCATATGTTGATTCCAAAGACCATTGTATCGTTGCTCAATGATATTAATATCTTGGTGGAAGCGTACACCTTGTTCTTAGCTCTCTGCACCGAGATTATCAGGGAAATAGTTTAAATGTGAATCCATAAAATGAATTTTTAGATTCGTTATGCACTCGAGCTTATGGAATTTGGAAATCATATTTTCTACGATTCTCGCATAATTCGGTAACCTATTATTGCCTAAAAAGTGTTTGACTACGTCGATGAGTGCAAGCCAAGCATTTTTCTCATCTTCTTTCAATGTTGCAATAAACCCTTTGTCATTTATTAGTTTACGAATTTGAGGTCCAATGAAAATACCTTCCGTTATCTTACAACAACTAATCTTCGGAAATGTAGTCATTAAATATTTGACAGCAATACTATCTTTCTTTAAAGCCTTTACAAAATTTTTCATTTACCTTAATTTGATATGTAAAGGGGGAAGAAGCATTTTTAGTTTATGGACAAGCGGTTCATTTTCAACGTTTTGTTCACCTAGGCGAAACATACTTCTTTCAGGCCATATTTTTTTTTTGTATATAATGATTCCTTCTGTCTCTGCTGTCCCAATTGCAGAAAAAGCAAGGATACTTTGTGTTTCCTTTCTGCAAGCCCTGTAAAATTCCTATAATTTTAAGATCACCGCAAACTTTCAAACAATGTTGGTATAATTCAACAATTCTAAGATTTTCTTAAGAGTCTAATTGGTTTCTTTCATTTGGGTTGAATAGGCAACTGGTTTGGAAGGTAATACACTACCATAGTGCAGCAAACAAGCTTTCAAACTTTGTTTAGAGGAATCATTAAAGAGTCTTTTTTTTCATATAGGATTCTTGAACCGTTTTAGGAATCGGTATGGAATTCTCGAGATCTTGAGGAATAGGTTGCCTAGCTGATTGTTTATCAGGATAAAAGTTAGTTTGCTTATTTTTGCTATTAAGGTCTGTGATTTTTCAGACACAGAAATAACAATCGTCATGGGGATTTTTTAGTTCTCACCAAACCATTGGTAAACTAAAGGGCATACCTTTTTTATTTCCCCGATTTCCATTGCAAAAGCCCTTGATAGCACGTTCCGCACACACTATGGGGGCACCATCACTTGTCTTGATCACCTAAGGCCACACCAAAATATTCTTTATAGCATTCTTTTATCTTTGAGGTGATATGTTTCCTCTGTTTGGGAATTGTAAATTTTCCACAAATGTAGCAGAACATTTCTGGATTAGCTTTGCATTTACGCGGCATTATTTATATATTTAAAAATATTTATCAAAATAAATGTATTGTTAAACATTTTCTTGATAGAAAAATTGCAATGGTACGCATTTCATCTAAATGATGATTAAAATTTATGCTTGCAAAGTCAATATCTTCAAAATATTTTGATGACAGCGATGACATCAGCTTCTTTAAAAAAATAAACATTTTCAAATATTTTTTTAAAAATAGAGCTAATTTTGAAATATGAAGGTTATATTCATGATCTACGGGTTGGAATTTTACTAGAAAGAACATTCAAATATTGAGAAGGAAAAAGTGTGTGTACTAGTGTTATTTTTTCACATATAAATATTTCGAACATTTCTGCCCTTCTACAGGAGTAAAAATGAAAGAATTTTACTCCTGATGAAGGACAGAAATGCTCAAAATCTCGGCTAAATTATTTACAAGAAACTATTCGCATCACAATTCTCAATATTTGAAAGTTCTTTCTAGTAAATTCCAACCCGTAGATCATGAATATAACCTTCATATTTCAAAATTAGCTCAAATTTTTAAAAAATATTTGAAAATTTTTAATTTTTTAAAGAAGCTGATGTCATCGCTGTCATCAAGATTACAGAGTCAACAACGGTTTAATAGCTTTAGACCCTAGTGATTTAATTTCAAGTAAGGACACATATATAAAATTTAATTTCCTTTGTAAATATATTTTGGATTTTATTAAGAAAAATGGTCTTTGATGTAATGATCTCAAGGAAATATTGGACATATCTTGTGGTTGTAAACAATATATAGGTGTATGCGTGTATATGTGTGTATATATAGAATATCTCTATATGTAAATAATATTTATGAATCTTTCTAAGTCGCTTTCATTGTATCTTTCCATGTTGAATATTTTCTTTGTTATATTTGTATGTACATTTAGCGCAAGTGTCCCTAGGGGGACATAGCGTTTTGAATTGAAATAAATAAATTTAAAAAATCACAATTTTATGCTTTAATTTATATTAATTCTTTGTATATATAATTATATAATAATAATATAAATATGTGAAAAATAATTTACAAAAAAATATTTTTTATTATCTCATTGTACAAGGTCATTGAAACCAAATTTAAAGATCGAATTCACAATCTTGGTAGGGAATTTTAAAAAATAAAATAAGAAGAAAGTCAGATTTTGGTATTATAATTTTAAAAAGGCATATCTTGACAACGCTCATAAGAGCTTTTATAAATGACAGAGAGCGCCATCTAGTAGAACAGAAATCAACTAAAACAGGCTAAATCAACTGTTTAGTTTATTTATGTTCCACTAGATGGCGCTCTGCCATCTAAAAAGCTCATCTGAGCGTGGTCAGGATATGCCTTTTTGATTTTAATGTATAAATATATATATGTACCACACACACACAAAAGAAGCACCTCTCCCTTTTAACATGCTTTAATTTTACGCATTTTAAAATGTCTCTTTTAGTACATGAATACCATCCTCCCGCAGCATTATGTTAAATGAATATATATAGAAAATAAATGTATATAATCTTTTATTATATAGATATGGTTAGCATTTTTTGGGAAATAAAATGCAAAAATAAAAAATAGAACCAATATATATTTAAAGTGTTATTTTTTAAACAAGATTTAAAATAAATTTTACATAAATAAATATACAATAACTTTTATTTTTTCCCCTCCATCTATATACGAGGTGTGTTCAAAAAGTATCGCGAATTTTGAATTTTCGCGGGTTACGTATATTCGAATTTTGATCTTTTTGTGGCTTTATGTTGGTACTCATGTCTCTCACTTATGCCGACAAGCTCGGCCATTTTGAATGTTCACTTAATTGTTGACAGCTGCTTTGCTTGCAGGTGTTTTGGATCGTCTTCGATTTTTACCTATTAAATAAAATGGATCAAAGAACCTGTATCAAATTTTGTGTGAAAAACGAAATTAAGTGCCCGGATGCATTCCGAATGTTGACTGTGGCATACGGAGAAGCTACCTTGGACCGAAGCAACGTTTATCGGTGGTACAAAATGTTCTCAGAAGGCCGAGAAGATGTGAACGACGAAGAGCGTGCCGGACGCCCGAGCACTTCAACAACAGACGAAAAAATTAATGAAGTGGAGAAAATGATATTGGCCAATCGTCGAATCACCGTTAGAGAAGTTGCTGGGGACCTAAACATATCGATTGGCTCGTGCCATTCGATTTTTATCAATGATTTGGGCATGAGACGGGTCGCCGCGAAATTCGTACCAAAATTGCTCAATTGCGACCAAAAACAGCATCGCATGAACATTGCTAATGAGATGTTGGACTCTGTCCGCGACGACCCAAATTTGCTCCAGAAGCTCATAACTGGTGACGAAGCGTGGGTTTATGATTATGACGTGGAAACCAAAGCTCAATCATCTCAATGGAAGCTGCCGCACGAACCAAGACCGAAAAAAGCGCGCCAAGTTCGGTCGAATGTGAAAGTTTTGCTGACAGTTTTCTTCGATTGCAGGGGCGTGGTGCATCATGACTTCTTGCTACAGGGTAGAACGGTCAATAAGGAATATTACCTGCAAGTTATGCGCAATTTGCGCGAAGCAATCCGCCAGAAACGCCCGGATTTGTGGAAGAACAAAAATTGGCTTTTGCACCACGATAACGCCCCTGCTCACACATCGTTGCTTGTGCGCGACTTTTTGGCCAAAAACAACACACTAATGATGCCGCAGCCACCGTATTCCCCAGATATGGCCCCCTGTGACTTTTTCTTGTTCCCTAAACTGAAGAGGCCCATGAAAGGACGACGTTACGCTACGCTTGACGAGATAAAGACGGCATCGAAGGAGGAGCTGAAAAAGATTTAAAAAAAAACAAATGGTTGCCTGTAAAGTCGGTTTTACGGGCGAAGATTTTACGTGACAACGGTAGAATATTTATTGATATGAATATAATTAAATTGCACAATAGGAACAAGGAATTGAATGAAAATAAGAATTGCACAAATTTTAACTATAGAAATATATTTTGTTTACTAAAAAATTGTACATGTAAACTTAAACTTAACTAATTCCTATTTGAGTGATTTTGTTGAGGATAGGACGATGATAGGAGAAATATGAAATGAAAGGAAGTGTTTCTGCTGTAATGTGTCTTGCGAAAGTCAAGTCGATAGTTGTTCCTTTTAACGTAGTTGACTTAGAAACGTTTGATACGCAATCAAGATTATACGTATTTTTCATGAAATTAAGAAACGAGTTGTCAGGCTTTACGTCTTTGTTAAAATCACCACACAGATGAATCGGTATACTAGAATCATCGGTATACTTGAAATTAAATAAAATTTGTAATTGTAAATGATGAAGTTGAAAATTAAAACATTTACTTATATTAGATGTTAAAATTCTTTCTCAACACAGTTTAAATAAAGTTTTCTTATATCTGCCACTTTTTCTTAATATTTGTAATTTTAAATAATCAATTCGAAAATCAAAACATTTATTCAGATCGAAGGTTCAAATTTTTGATAAATAAATTTGAAACTATTTAAAATTTGTAAAATAATAATTAATTAATTTATTAATTTTAAACTAATAATTTACTTAACACTATCAACATTTATCAATAGTATGACATAACCTATAAACTCAGTTTCTCAACTTTTGTGTCAATCTAACAATTAATCAATCAATCATAGTTTACGATAATGAAATATCAGTGTACAATTATTTACCTTTATTGTTGTAGTTGTTGTAAATGACGAATCTAAGCACTCCACATTTTCACTAAAGACACAGCTGACGATACTTTAACCACACGTGTGAACTTGTATTATGACGCTTTCTTGTTTTTCCAACGCCAAGAACGTTCGAGAAAGACAAAGACAGAGACAAGCATGCGCCGATTCAATGCGCCTAATTCTCTAGCGCTGCGCGCGCAGCTGCGCGCGCAGCACTCTCGTTCGGTGACTCATCGTAACGTTACCGGGCGTTACACTTTTTCATAAGTGACTCCCAGCCGCAACCTAATTTAAGACGTTGTCACGTCAAAAAAAAGATTTTTTGAAGTGCTTCGAAGAATGGAAAAACCGTTGGCACAAGTGTATAATATCTCATGGGGATTACTTTGAAGGGGACAAAATAGGTATTCATGAATAAATAAATAATTTTTGAAAAAACACAAAAGTCGTGATACTTTTTGAACACACCTCGTACAGTAAAATTAGACTCTAACTACCTACAATGATTATTATGGTCCGTACCCCGTTAACTTGGGATATACACCACCACTTTCGTATATTGTTATGTGCCTTAATCTGGCTTTAAATCTATCGTTTACTCACAATATATTATAGTAACTGTATTTACTCATCAACAAATATACAAGATATATTTGGTGATAGGTAATAACAGCCATTAATATACATATACAATATAATATATAGTGAGTATATAGACGTAAAGCCAGTTTAAGGTACTTATTATATTACTAGACGAATGGCCCGGGCAACGCCCGGGTTTTACCCGAGTGCGTATATATTTTAAAAACGTTTTAATTCAAATACTATTCGTTACAATTATAAATTGGCGCCATGGATGTCACTCTTGTGAAACGTCCCGTTCCAAACTGTGTGTTTTTAAAATGTTTCAATTAAAATACTATTCGTTACAATTATAAATTGGCGCCGTGGATGTCTCTCTTGTGAAACGTCCCGCCCCAAACTGTGTGTGTCTTGAAAATATAAAAATAATAAAGATTTCATCATGTCGATTTTTTTTTTTGCATTTCACCTACTAAATCGATAGAGATAATTACATTTGCAACATGAACTTAGGTATATTGACTAAATAGAAAAATGCATATCAATAAAGATCATTTTTTAAAGGCACCATATCGTTTTTTTTTCAATAAAATCGAAACAAAAAAAAATTCACAAAAATATGACCCTATAACTTTCCGCAAGGTTCTAAATGGTCACACGGCCAGTGAATATATAAGTAAATAGATAAATATATAGATATATATTCTAAACTGCGGTAAAAGTTTTTTGAATGAACCCATATCATAAATATGCAATGAAAATAACAATTAAAAATTACTAAAGCAATTTTTTTAATTAAGATGTTTGCATTGCAGACGAATAGATGTTTTGTTAGTAGAAAATTAAAAGGAAATATTTAATTTTACAGAATGTTCTTATAGACAATATTTTTTGTGAATACTTTGTCACTGTCCGGCAAAAGGCGTCCTTGAGATGGTGTATTGATGACTTGGACTTTAACTCCTGTTTTGTTTTTATACAACTTTATACAAATTTATTTTTATTCAAATATTAGTGCTTTATAATGGTTATCTCTTTGATGTTGCCAATTTAAAAGTTTATTTTCTAATTTTTGATTGTATAAGAAACATATTTTCATGTAAGTATTGTACCTTATATAAAAAAGATTAAATAATTGTGCAAAACGGTATAATATATATAATAACTTTATGAACGGAAAAATATGTCCAGGGTAGCCTAGTGGTCATGGCATCTGCCCGGTAAGCGGAAGGTCGTGGGTTCGATTCACATCCCTTGACACTTTTTTTATTTTATCCATTCTGACCAAAATCTATCCGTGAACTTCACACAGACAGAATAAGGCAATTATATAAGTAGATATAAAATATATTTTTATCTCTCATATTGTGAAAAAATGTTATTACAACCTCTATAGTGAATATTGGAAGGTCTCGGGAATATATATCTCTCTTGTTTACTAACCTTAATATAGTGTAACGTATTTACAAGCCACAACGTGATTAGAGGTCTGTATGGTTAGGTTAGGTTAGTTTAGGTAAGGTTCAGTTAGGGTTAGTAGACCAGGGAGCTAGTTCCGAGACCTCCCATAAGTAACATTGGGTATAACATATTTTAGTGATAAAAACACCGGTAAAATAAAAAATATTTGGTAGAGACGAAACAAGATGTTTTCCTTAAGCTAAAAATAGATACAGGAAAGGTCTTCATTTAATTGATAGAATTTTGGTTGGTTTTATTTTTCTCTTTCCAAAATATATTTTCTCTTCATCTCAATCATTTTATTGAAAAATATTTTAGAAAACATTCTGAATAAACTTCATTAAACGTTGTCAATTTCGGTCAAAGTTTATAATATTCCCATGCGACAATATTCATCATAAGCACTCACAAGCCTGAAAAAAAGTATTTTAAATCAAATGTCAATTAAAAGCGCTTGCATATTTATATATATATATATTTTAAATAGTCATATCCTTGGTAGGAGCACATGTGCTTTTTTTGATGGCTGAGCGCCATCTAGTGCAACAGAAATCAACTAGACATGTGCGCTAGGTCAGGATATGTCTCTTTTATTTTTAATATCAACACCTGACCTTTTTATTATTTTATATTTCTATTGTTTTTTCATATATATAAATAATATGCATATATTGGATTTATAATTATTTTTTATTGTTCCACAATATTTCGAGGGTCAACTCGCCTCTCTTTATCGAGGATGTTTGTGTTTTTTACTAAGGTTTATATATGTATATATATAAAGTAAGCATATCCTGGCCACGAGCACATGTGATTTTTAGATGGCAGAGCACCATCTAGTGGAACAGAAATCAACTAAACATTGGTTTAGCCTGTTTCCTGATATTTGGGCAACCCATTTTCTTGATAAATCAAGAAAAGCCATCCACGAACGCGTTTCGCGCTGTTGGCGCTCGTCAGCGTGGAGCAGGCTGTACCACTGCGACCAAAATTATTTTTAGTCTCAGAGGCTTGTTGAGAAACCAATAAATGGGTATATAAGAGCAATCTTGCTTAAATACGCTTAACATGTGAAAAAATAATAGAAAAAAAAAGAATAAAAAGGTCAGGTGTTGATCATAAAAATAAAGTAGACATAGCCTGACCACGAGTATATGTGTTTTTTAGATAGCAGAGCGCCATCTAATTTATTTTATTTATTCTCTATTGATATGATCAACACCTGATGGTTTTATTCTATATTTTTTCTATTATTTTTTCACATGTTGAGCGTATTTAAGTAGGTTTGGCCATATATACCCACTTCTTGGTTTCTCAAGAAGCCTCTGGGACCAAAAATATTTTTGGTCGCAGTGGTACAACCTGCTCCACGCTGACGAGCGCCAACAGCGCGAAACGCGTTCGTGGATGGCTTTTCTTGATTTATCAAAAAAATAGTTTAGGAAAATATCAGTGAACATGCTAAATCAATGTTTAGTTGATTTCTGTTCCACTAGATGGCGCTCTGCCATCTAAAAATCACATGTGCTCGTGGCCAGGATATGCCTACTTTATTTTTATGATCAACACCTGACCTTTTTATGCTTTTTTTATTATTACACTAGTACACAAAATGAAAAATTATTTATTCTCCTCAAATAAACAAAACATTTTCTGGGTTAACTTTTTGTGCAGATTAACGTGGTGTAAGTACATTTTCTAATTGCTTCCTATATGCTCAATTTCTCAAGTTATAGATATAATGCCTTTTACCCACGAGATATTCATCTATTGGAGGAAAGGTTATGACATTAAACTTAATACTATATAAATAAATGCGTCAAAGATAGTGCAAATGAAGAAACATTATTATACATATATGCATGCGTATATATTTTACTTCAATAACTGCCCTTAGATATATATATTTATCAAACTACTTACTCTATATCCATATAAATTTTATTTAAAAATCTAAATTCTTTCCTTTTTTTTTCAAAATTATCAGGAGAATTGTTTTTATAAATAAGATGTAAGGTCTTAACAAAGAGCTGTGTATGCGAAAAAACATTTTATTTGGTTTAATAAACATTATTTATAAAGATGCAGTAATATTTAGGAAGTAATAAACAATATATATTCATGGATTTAAAGATTTTTTCTGTGAAGTCTATTATATTTTGTTTGTTTGTCATCACGCATCAGATTCCAACAATAATCCGCCACCATATGTTGATTCCAAAGACCATTGTATCGTTGCTCAATGATTTTAATATCTTGGTGGAAGCGTTCACCTTGTTCTTCGCTCTCTGCACCGAGATTATAAGGGAAAAAGTTTAAATGTGAATCCATAAAATGAAATTTTAGATTCGTTGTGCACTCGAGCTTATGGAATTTGGAAATCATATTTTCTACGATTCTCGCATAATTCGGTAACTTATTATTGCCTAAAAAGTGTTTGACAAGGTCGATGAGTGCAAGCCAAGCATTTTTCTCATCTTCTTTCAATGTTGCAATAAACTCTTTGTCATTTATTAGTTTACGAATTTGAGGTCCAATGAAAATACCTTCCGTTATCTTACAACAACTAATCTTCGGAAATGTAGTCATTAAATATTTGACAGCATCACTATCTTTCTTTAAAGCCTTTACAAAATTTTTCATTTACCTTAATTTAATATGTAATATGTTTCAACGTTTTATTCACCTAAGCGAAACATACTTCTTTCAGGCCATATTTTTTTTTGTATATAATGATTCCTTCTGTCTCTGCTGTCTCAATTGCAGAAAAAGCAAGGATACTTTGTGTTTCCTTTCTGCATGCCCTGTAAAATTCCTATGATTTTAAGATCACCGCAAACTTTCAAACAATGTTGGTATAATTCAACAATTCTAAGATTTTCTTAAGAGTCGAATTGGGGTTTCTTTCATTTGGGTTGAATAGGCAACTGGTTGGGAAGGTAAAACACTACCATAGTGCAGCAAACAAGCCTTCAAACTTTGTTTAGAGGAATCATTAAAGAGTCTTTTTTGATATAGGATTCTTGAACCGTTTTAGGAATCGGTATGGAATTCTCGAAGGTCTTGAGGAATAGGTTGCCTAGCTGATTTTATATCAGGATAAAAGCTAGTTTGCTTATTTTTGCTATTAAGGCCTGTGATTTTTCAGACACAGAAATAACAATCGTCATGGGGATTTTTTAGTTCCACCAAACTATTGGTACACTAAAGGCCATACCTTTTTTATTTCCCCGATTTCCATTGCAAAAGCCCTTGATAGCACGTTCCACAGACACTATGGGGCACCATCACTTGTCTTGATCACCTAAGGCCACACCAAAATATTCTTTATAGCATTCTTTTATCTTTGAGGTGATATGTTTCCTCTGTTTGGGAATTGTAAGTTTTCTACAAATGTAGCAGAACATTTCTGGATTAGCTTTGCATTTACGCGGCATTATTTATATATTTAAAAATATTTATCAAAATAAATGTATTGTTAAACATTTTCTTGATAGAAAAATTGCAATGGTACGCATTTCATCTAAATGATGATTAAATTTTATGCTTGCAAAGTCAATATCTTCAAAATATTTTGATGACAGCGATGACATCAGCTTCTTAAAAAAATTAAACATTTTCAAATATTTTTTTTTAAATTGAGCTAATTTTGAAATATGAAGGTTATATTCATGATCTACGGGTTGGAATTTACTAGAAAGAACTTTAAATATTGAGAAGGAAAAAGTGTGTGGACTAGTGTTATTTTTTCACATATAAATATTTCGAACATTTCTGCCCTTTTACAGGAGTAAAAATGAAAGAAATTTACTCCTGATGAAGGACAGAAATGCTAAAAATCTCGGCTAAATAAAATTATTTACAAGAAACTATTCGCATCACAATTCTCAATATTTGAAAGTTCTTTCAAATAGATTACAACCCGTAGATCATGAATATAACCTTCATATTTCAAAATTAGCTCAAATATTTTTAAAATATTTGATAATGTTTAATATTTTTAAGAAGCTGATGTCATCGCTGTCATCAAGATTACAGAGTCAACAACGGTTTAATAGCTTTAGACCCTAGTGATTTAATTTCAAGTAAGGACACATATATAAAATTTAATTTCCTTTGTAAATATATTTTGGATATTATTAAGAAAAATGGTCTTTGATGTAACGATCTCAAG
>CP092886.1:38053588-38064059 GCA_030710605.1 Cordylochernes scorpioides
TACAGCATAAATAAGATATTTGGAGAGTATAGAAAAGAAAAAAGAGAGATAAAGGATTGCGAACATAGTGTTACGTCGTACTCAGACGCTGTTCGTGTTCTTTGCCTAATCAGGATGCCACAAAGATACACACGTGAGTTAGAAGAGATCAAGCAAAAGTTATCGTTTTTTTTTTATATGTGGCACTAAACAGAAGGAGTTTTATCAGTGGGACTTGCCTTCAACTTCCCCGTCAGAAGAATCCATGGCGCCGTGGATGTCGCTCTCGTGAAGAGTTCCGCTCCACACTATACATGTCCAGCTTGGACTACACCGGCTTATAGGCCGCTCCGATGTTAGGCTCTCCTGGAAAAGCCTTTCAAGATTATCCGAACGGTCACATATCCCTAAGACAACTTCCCACGTCTCCTCGCCGAAGATGTGACCAGACTCTGTCCTCTCTCACACAGGAATGTTGTTTCTGGCGCCTGCCCCCCCGACAACACATAGCCATCCCCCAACTTTATTCTGTTATATTGGACTGGTCATCCATTTTACAATAGAATGCACACAGAACTCCGATTTAAAGAACTTGGTAAATAGTTTCCCACAAATTACAAAATATCAACTGAGAAATATATGAATGAAGTAGACAAAAATCTTTTTTAGTTGCTTTTTAATTTAATTTAATTAAGATGCAATTTTTTCATAATTCACCGAAATGCAAGGCTCTTAGAAAGTTTGTATGAAATATTAAGAGATGTTTACTTTTTAGCCGACTGGATGAATGTTTTTTTTTTATGAGACCATTCGTTCTAATTCTATATACAGTTACGAGCGTCATGAGTTCTTAATAATTCTTCATCTCCGTCACCGTTTGCTTTTTTTTTTGGAATGGCGCTCTCCTATTGGTTGGCTACGGTCACGCCACCTTTGCCCCCCCACTCGCTTTTTGGTTTTTGTAACTATTGTGTTGGAGCGGGTCGCTCCTTAAATAATCTATTGTTAACAATACCTCATTATAGGTCCGCGAATATCGAAAGTATAGGTATGTAGCTTTTGTACGGGTAGATATGCACACGGGTCAATCCCGGGGCGAAGCCCGGGTCACCCGTCTAGTATATAAATAAATGTGGTTCCTAATATCATAAAATTCCCAAAATTTCCATAATATTTTTCCGAAATATTTAAATATATTAATACCTTTTCTCCAAAACGATTAAATTACTTTGATGAAGTGTTATAGTTGGTGTAGGAATTATATTAGTTCCAAAAATGTGTACTAACTTCAGAAGAGTCAATAAAATAGCGAAGTGACGTAAACGCTAATGATATGATATAAGGAATTTTAAAGAATTTTGAGCAACTTAACGTTAAAACATGTCTTCATGTTTATAGAATTTTTGCATGAATTGAAAAATATAATTAACTATTTTCTCTCATACTTTCAATATTAGTTCCTCAATATAATTAAATATTGGTTAATAAATAATACTTTAGTTTGTGTGTATGCTGTAAGCTAGCGGTATATAATATATAGAATGAATTATTAATGAATTATATTTCATGTTAAAAGAGAAAACGAAAATATAACGTGGTGAGTTTCTTTTTATTGAAAATACAAGCTTTCAAGCAAAACGCTTTTCTTCAGGTAATCCAAGTATTTTCAATAAAAAGAAACTCACCACGTTATATTTTCGTTTTCTCTTTTAACTTTTAAAACGTGGCTAAAGTATGTCTGATCCTATATTTCATGTACTTATCACAAATATTTTAAAATATAAGATAGACCTCATTATTTTTCCTTTAATATTATAAGATATTTAACTTATTCAGATTGTAATTTTTGAATATTTTTTCATGCACAAATTTCCCCCACCTACTTTGTTTTTTTTAAATGATTTCAACTGTGATATTTTAACACTATGCGGCGCTGAGTTTGTGTATACAAAGATGTAATGCCTCGATAAAGGTTGGCGTTCGGCCAGCCGAAATATTGGCAAAATAAATCTTTTATTAAATCCAATATATGCCTTTTATTATCTAATACTAAAGATAGCATAGTATATCCAAGTATAGTAGTATATACAAGCTAGAGATTAACACATAATACTAGATTCGGTATTTTAACAAGTCTAGTTGATTGATACCGTTCTTTGGGGCCAAATTCTCACCTAAATAAACTAGGTTTTATACAAATACATTATATTCTGAACAATGACATTTATTAGGTCTGATAATTCAATAGAGAAATTATTTACAGAAAGATTGCATAGATTTTTCATTTATGTGCCGAATTATTCTTATGGTAGCAAAATAATTGGCTATCTCTCTTTTAAGGTTTCTTTTTGTAAAATGAAAATCAGGAATCCATATCAGCCATAAAAGGTCCAACTACGATGGATTTCTTCAATTTGAAATATACATAGAGCTTTTGAATTATCACCTTCTTCTCTCTCTCTCTCTCTCAACAGCTCTAGGAGACTTATTAAAAGGGTTTTAATAGCAAAATAGATTTCACCTATATTTATTTCAAGTTGTCTGGTCTATTGATAAGTACTATAAGCCTAAAACTCTCTATATATTTAAAATTTAGAAATTTATCTGTATTTTTTAAGAAACGAATATTTTCACGATTCACGATAATTTAATATTTATATAAGGGAAAAAAAATAAATTATGAATTTTTCTTTATCGACAATGAATAATATATTCAGGAATTTCACATTTGCGTTTCTGGGCATGCAAGAATGGCCTGAACCCTGCAGGAATAGTTGGAAGATTTTGCAATTCTTTTTCATTTTCTGATTCTTGAAAAAGAGTTTGCCATATGGCGATGAGCGATTGCTTCCACGGGTTGTTTCCTCATGCTAACGAGGATATTGACAAAATATTAAACGGTTTTAAACCGCCTTGGCTGAACTACCACTCAACAAGATCATGCAAAAGTTACACATTAAGAACCTATCATGTTACACGCATGTGAGCGACGATTATCACACGGAGATAATTACTAATTCAACTTTTTTTGTATTATAATCCCTTATAGAACTCACAATTTACACATATTTTAAATTATTTTCCATCAATTTTCGCATATATTTTTCTTCTTTACTTATCATAAATATACATTGTAGACTCTACAAGCCTGATAGCCTGATATGATTAGGCGGATATAAGAAATAAAAAAAAAACATGGTAAAGGCATTGATAACTATGGGAGATTGTTAGCGCGACTGCTTTTACTGTAAGTGTGTACCACATGTTTACCCATATGCATTCATTGACAAAACATGGAAGTTGTACCTTTTAGCATGTATATCGGGATTCAGACAATAATTCTGAAAGATATTTGATACACAGTGACCTTTATTGAAGACATATCAAATAACCAAATGTGAACAAAATTGCTTTTGTCTTCTTCAAAAAGCAGAGGACTGGCGACAAAGACTTTCCACTTCCTTAAGTTATGTTCATAAGTGTAGAAACCATTTCAACTTACAAAATTATCATAGTCCGGTTTTGTTACCTACTTTTGGGTTTTGGACTTTTATAAGAATCGGAAGTCGTGAAAGCAATTTTTTATTCTTCAGAAAAAAAAGTGCCAAATGCAGGATTCGATCCCGAATCGTTGTGTTCAAGTATCGAAGATGTGAACCACCTTTCCACCAACACTTTCTACTATATGATTATTAATCAATCTGAATGAAACACAGAGTGAGTAAATAGATGCAAATAAGCACAAAAGGTTAAAATCCGAGCTGACCTAGGCTCCAACACCGGGGTAAAGCCCAAACGATTATAAACAACTAGACGAATGACCCGGGCAACGCCCGGGTTTACACGATTAAATGTTTTATTCAAACACATAAAACATGGCGGGCGGGCGGTCGCGTGAAACAGCCCTCGCCGACAGCCATGCGCGCGCACAGGGAAGTCACGTGCTCGCCGGCAGCCAACGGGCGCGCGCCGCCGGCAGGTCGCCTGAGCGTTCTAGAGGGCGCTGCTCGTGAGCTAAGTAGAATAATTTGAATATATAGTTTTAATAATTGATTTATATATATTTTTAAATAGCCTATCGTCATCCCCGTTATTTTTTACCTATGTATGGAAATTTAGGTTTGAATTAGTGAACTACTGCGAATTTGTATACCGGACATACAAACCAACAAACATACAAGCATTCATTTTTATATATATAGAAGATATCGATTGATTTTCTAATATTATTTTTTGCGCTTTCTTCAAATAATTATTTACTTAATTAAAATTGCTCCGAGTTTCTATCAAAATCCTCCTCGTATTAAATAACTCTATTTCGTCAAATCGATAACGATCATTGAAATTCTTTAGCCGTTAACATTTTGTGCTAAAGGTTTTCATAAATTTATTTGAATAGTAAAAAATAATGTCGCCTCTCTGGACACAAAGTGTTATCAATTTTTACAAAATTCACCTTCATTTTAGTTAAATTGAACAATGAAAGATTGCTGCACTAAGTCATAGAATGTTGTTTTTTAAAATAAATTGTTTGTTTTAAATCTTTAGTTTCTGAATCTTCTTGTAAAAATGGTGCCCACGCATTTTAAAGAATGTAAGTACCTATCATTCAATGTGCAGGTTTCAAATGGTAAAGTCAATATATATATATATATATATATAATAGCGTCATGCTTTTGAAAATGACAAATTAGTAAGAAGGCGCACCGAAATAGATGCGGAACTATGCGCATTGTATTGATCATCTCTGCAATCTAGCATATTTGTTTCGGTGACAAAGCTAGAACACTAACTTTAGAAAATTCAGAAAGGTAACATATCTATAGACCACGATTTCAGAGTATGGTCATCGAAAAGATTTGAATTTACGAGATCTCCAAAGGATTTATGAAATCTCCTTTTTCACCGACTCGAGTCTGTTAAATTACAAAAGCAGTCAATAGATAACTCAATTTTTCTTATTTTTGAGAGGGAAAAATTGTGACCTTCATTTCAAAATCAATATCCTCCCGACAAAATTTCCATCTTTAAAACTATTATATTTTACACGATTACTTATAACCTTCGCAACCTCAGGATCATTTTAATGCCTTGTCAAATTCTTTTATTTTTAATTTTCTTGAGGAGAACAAAATATTTTTGTCGAAACGTTTAGAAAATAAAAACAAATTTCTGGCCAAAGTGTCTTTTATTTTAAATAACTACTTATGGGGTAGTTGAGAATTTAGATATTCAATTGTTCAGTGACTGGCAGCGAAAATGTATTCAACATGTCGTAGCCCCTATCATGACCGGAACACCAGAAATCAACGATCAAAGTTTGGTAATCTATTAATACTTGAAAAGTATGCAATAAAAGTTGAAATAAGGGACGAATGTGCTTCTACTAAACTTGGCTATCTTTCGAATTTTAATTATTCTTCTGGCCCCACACATATATAATAAATTGAAAGCCCATTGAAATTTGTCGTTTCTTTTACTTTTATAGTGATCGTTAGAGAGGTTTATAATACCCTTCCTTGGTGTTCCAGATCTTAGGTTTTAGCCGGAACTTGGACCAAACTGCTGTCTCTACGTGGAGCCTCGAAGTAGGTTGCAGCTGCGGCCGTGTTACTCCATCCTTCCTTCCTCAGGCCCAGCCGTCTCACCCGCCGCTCCGGATTTCTTCAGCGGTTTTATATGGATTTTGTTAAGCCTGTTATAATTGATTTACATTGAGTTTAATAATACTGCACTTATATATTAGCAAAAAAGGATATTTATATAAAATAGAAATGAAATAAAAAGTTGCATATCCCAGAAATAATAATAATTGGTAGAAACACCCTAAGCACACACACATCGTGGGGGGGAGGGGTTAAAGCATTCAAAATATCAAGATTCGTTCAATAATTAATGCACAATGGGTAATAACCTTTTTATTAGCAAACTTTAAAACTGAAACTCTATAGATAAGAACTTCTAAAAGGCATCTGTATATTAGAATAATTCAATATATTCACCTTCCTATGTACACATTCGATCCAGCTTGCTTCCAACTTGCAAAATAACTTTGGTAAAACGCCTTATCCAACTCTCTGAACCACATTTTAACAATCGCATTACTTTAAAATGTGTTATGATGAAAGAAACTCTTTACTCTTCCAAACCAAAAAGAAGTCTGAGGATGCCAGGCTGCTGTTGTACGCAAGGTGAGGAATCAAAGTGCACCCATACCTTAAATCTTCGTCAAAGTCAGGTGAGTCGTGTGAGGCCTTGCCTTATCCTGATGAAATTTGATTTGGGTGTTTTTAATTTGTTTTTTTTTTGTGTTTCAATTGCTATTTTAGATTTTAAAAAATAATTTACAGGGAGGCTCTGCTTTGTCCTACTTGGGGCAACAGAAGCCGTGCTACAAGTAGGCCAACGCAGAACTTCCCTTGGCAGTCACGGTTATCTTCTTTGGAAGATCCGTGATCATTTACCCCTATTTCACTAAGTTGAAGGCCGTCCTCTTTAGGTCTATGCAGATGCAGTCGTCCGTAGACAGCAGGAGCGATGGAGACACCTGTCAGTAAGGCCTCAGGATTCTGTTGATATCCACATCCTTGATGACGTATGGCAGACCGCTGATGGTGTTTCTTTCAACCTTCTTCTGGTAGGGTAGGGTTAGGAGGAGAGCTCCGTTGGTTAACAGTCCATCCTCAATGACTGACTCCGCCATTTTAAGCCGCTCCAGGCTAACCAAGACCTGCTGTCCGAGCTGTACCACGCAGCATTTCCCTAATTTTTAATCCAGGGCCTTAATGTAATTTCCTGGGGTAAACTCCGTGGAAAATTCCAGATAAAGCATATGGTGAAAAGTCCCTGCCGCTGATATCCTTCGGTATTGTTTGAGAAATTTTCATGAGACTAATTTTATCGATTCTGTTTTTGACCGTGTTGAACTGGCGCGGCGTTCCTCTGTCTTGAGAGGTTTTGCCTGTCACATCCTTGGCGAAGAAGTTGACACTTTTATTTTTTAAGCTTGCGCAAATATTCCCTAGTCATCCTCTACAATTTCAGCCCAATTCTCTGAAATGAATTTAAATAATCACCGCCGTTTTTTGTTGGGCGAATTTGCATGAATGTCTATTATTATAGAAAACGTTTCTTCCTTTGAGCTTTTATCCGTCGATAGCTCAAATTTCTTTGTTACATCCCGATAGGAGTATCACCACCGTGCTCTCCGTTATATTCGCTAACCGCAATACCGAGTACCAGCTGCAAACTTCCATCTTCTCCATCTACAACGCCGAACTCGCGTTTGATAAATTCATGATACCCTTGTTATGGCTGACAGAAAATCATACCGACGTTTTAGATATAATAAAATATTGATTAAAGACTCTCATTACAAATAATTAGGGAGTTTGCTGGGGAATCGAATTCTGGTTCCATAAAGCCAGAGCAATAACCCATAATGAAGATGCGCACTAAATCACGTATCTTATCATTCCAAATCCATTGTACCACAATGCCACATGTATAATGCCACTGTCACACACATAGGCGGAACAATGGCAATATCAATTATGGTGCGTTTAATGTTTGCATTTTGTTTTTTTCCCTAGGATTAACGACCCATTAATGGTATTTTATGCCTTGTTTTGTTTTATGGGTCACCCTCCACATGCTTTAAATATTCGGGAAGCTTTTACGAAGGAATTTCTTCTTTGATAAACCATCAGCATATAGCGCGTTTATTGATCATCATAGATAATGATTGCGTGTAATAAATGACCAAGTTATTTACTTGTGAATACCGTAAATATAACATATAAAAGTCAGTTATGACATTGTTATTGTAGCCAGAAACAAAGCTTCCTCAAAACCTGAGCTACAGACTTTCATTAATGCTGGAGATGAAATTTTAAAAATCATTTTTGGAATTTCCTTCGTTTATATACGTCATGTCATAATCCAATTTTATTTATATTACGTAAAATTGAGAAAATATGAAGATTAATATTTATTAAATCATAACATACCCCATTTTACTCTTTATATTGTATATATAAATTATTGTGTTATACGCGACAAGTGAGATTCTCTAGCTTTAAAAATCTATTTTCTAAAGCTCACTATAAATACAACGATAAAATTAGGAACTCGGGGAAAATTTCGGGACCTTTTTTTTTTACTTTAAGTTAGAGCCAAATTCAATTGGTAACGTCAAGGCTTGACTAAAGAGAAAAAAACACCTTTTCTACTTTTCCTAATGATACGCTAACTTCATTTTAGAAGGATTTCAGGATGAAGGTCTAAGGGCCACAGATTTCAGGACGTGGTCAATTAAGATACGGTAGATATGAATATTAAAATACGAAAGATGATTGAGAATTTAACAGTTATGATTTAAAATGCCATCTACGAGTTTCGATAAATTTTACAATTATTTTTGACATTTATGTTTCTTATGAAATACATCATCAAAACCTAACTCTGTAGATATTTGTGCAAATATTGATTTTTTTTTAATGAGAGAAATTAGCTCATCAGTAGTGAACTATCTTGGCGCTTTGGCGGAGAAAACGGTCTGGAGATTATGATGTTGAAACTGCGCGCGCTGAAAGGGTTTACCATTTATTATGAATAACTTTCCATCCTAATTTTTACATTGCATTGCATTGTAAGATATATGGTAATATGGTTTATAATAGGGTTATTTAGAAATTGTCGCAAGTTTAATCGAAAGAGGGCTCTATGATGATGATTTAAGAAGTGAAGAGGTAATTTCAGCTTGTTTCAAAGACATAGCGAGCATACAGTGAACTGTTTGTCGTTTTTATTAAGAAATAAAACCATTAAGCACAATTTTCCAAATATTGCGATAAAATGATTGTAAGGGCTTCACTCATCAGTAAGGAACCGTCCTAGAGGTTTCGCCAGTTTAATCCACCAGGCACCATTTACATCTTTAACGCTCTATTGAACGATTCTGCTTATATATGCGACACTTGAGAGAGAAATGTTAGTTATGGAATTTGAGCAAACTTTAGAAATAAGCTTTAAGGACAGTATAATTATAAATAAATATTTTTATTGATAAGCAAAAACACTCCTAATATAATTTCAGCGTAGTAAGGACAGTGGAAAGTATTTTTTTTTTTTTATTTGGAAAAGAAACATTGGTGCTTAAAATTTATGAATTGTATATATATGGGGTTTTATTGCCCCATGTATAATATATTGCTTTGTTTCGTCGAGTTATGAAACCTCACTCAAGTGGAGGAATGGAATACACCGTCTGTTTTAAACAAACACGACCTTGGATCTAATCTCGTAATGAACACTTTTTTATGCTTCAATGCCTCTGGTATATTTGCATTTATTTTTCTAGCATTGTCTATGATTTCTGAAGGTTTCTTCCATTTCGCGATCTATTCCAGGCGACTAAATGAAATTTAGGGCCAATGATTTCATTTTTACAACTCCTATGCGTCCTTGATGCGCATTATTCAGGTTTCATTTTACCTCTATATTTCTTTAGAATGATCACTCGCGTGCCCAGAAGTAGAATTCCCTGTTTAATGGATAACAAATATTTTCCCAAGTAATATATAAGATATTAAAAATAAAGAAGACATATCCTGACCACGAGCACATGTACTTTTTAGATAGGAAAGCGCCATCTAGTGGAGCAAAAATAAACTAAACGTTTATTTAACTTGCTCCGTGATATTTGGCCAACCGAATTTCTTGATAAATAAAGAAAAGCCATCCACGAACTTATTTATTATTTTTTCTATTGTTTTTTCATATAAGATATTATGGAGGAGAGAGGGATTTTCCTTCCGGCCATATAATGTATTATAATAAACTACTTTCATGATTATTAAATCCTTGCAAGATTCTTGCCTGATGCGGCAGTTTTCCACACTGCTGAAATATACATATATACAACACTCCTTAAGGGAAATTCTAGAAAGTATATATGCGTTTTTTAAAGTGGTCATATATCTTTATATATAAATTCGGTTTTGAAGTTTACGGAAACAAAATTAAATACCATCGCTGCAAGCGTACAGATATATTTAATGAAATTTCCCGCTTGGGACTTAAGATATATTTCAAGGGCTTATTATCAGTTATTAGCGTGAATTATTTTCCGAATAAAAATATTTATTTTATTAATGCCCATATTATACTTGAAGATTCCTTATCAATTTGAGAATAGTTCTTTATACCTTGTGATAAGGTCCTCTAGATGAAATAAATTGGCCATTTATTTCCCTCTATATCAATGTGCGATATACAAAACAACATCAATTCTATAGCTGCTGGAATCATACGAGATAAACGAAGTGGAAGTTTAGGATCGTAAGTTATATAATTTGATCAGAAAAGATAACTTTCTTAATTTTATTAAACTCTTCGACAACTAGGTGACCAAATTCATTTAGTTCCCTTTTGGAACGCTTCATGATTCTGCGTGTCATCCTTGCGCAGGGGCCATGCTAATATTCTCTGT
>CP092886.1:38064159-38126833 GCA_030710605.1 Cordylochernes scorpioides
CAGGTGGTTCGTCGTAAGAGGCTTCGCTCAAAGGCTGGAGGTAAGATCCCCTGATTCCCTGGGGGCAAATTATTTTGTCGAGAAACGTTGAAGAAATAAACTCTAATGGCCGAGGTGTCCTTTTTATATAAAGAACTATCAATGCCGACCAGAAAACCTCCATTTTCAAGACAGAAATTGCCTGTTATGAAAAAATAATGTGTATTAATCTAGATAGAAATAGTTTCAAATATTATATCACACAGCACTAACAGCTGTGAAGTTCAATATGGCTCCAATAGCGTAAATGCTTATGAAGACAGACTTGCGTCTACAGGGCGAGAGAGATTGATATTGTAAGCCACTTTCATTACATCGTTCATATAAGATTATATATGGTTAAATACAAAATAATTGAAAAATATAAATAAATAAGATTAAATAAAGATAAATATATGAATAAATAAATGTGAATATATAAATATATTGATAATATATAATATAGTGTCTTCATTGGTGGCGCCCACCGCGGGAAAGACTCCGCCACCGATGGACTGCGAGAGTTCTTTCCCACAAAGTGGGCAGGTCGATGTTATGGATGGCGTTATCCAACTCAAGACCAAGCTGGCACATGTAATGGTAGCCTTCGCCACACTTGTCATTGCCTCGGGATGGGGGCCCACACCGAACAACCAGGCATTCAGATTCAGAGAGAGAACGTCTAATTTAGTTGAAACACGCAAAACACAACATCTACTAGAATACACATGCCTTAATATTTATATATATGATTACATAAATATATACTCTCTCTCTCTTTTCTCTCTACAACCTTCTTAATTATTCATTTCCAACCTTTCAGTGACCCACTACCACCTTTTTTCAAGGTAAGAAAAGGCTGATTTATAAAGGTATTAGCGCACGTATAGAATGCACAGCGCGTCAATATTTCAAATACATTGAACTGGAAAGCAATAACAAATATAAAAAATTATTTTGCGAAATATTCATAAAATTACAAAAAGAAAGTGAATGTATACAAATGCCCGTTTTTAAAGCTTTTCAATGCATTTTCTTTCTTTAAAGATTTTGATCCTTCATTTAACTTTTTCTTTTAGGTATTTATATTTTTTAGGCATATCACTTTTTCTGTTTATTTTCTCAGAATTCCAAAAATAATATTTCAATTATGTTTTTGATTTCTTTATATAATATATTTGTTCCATCCCATTCGGCGGTTTGATTTTGATGAAAAATATGTAAGCCTATGTTTGTAATATTCTAATACCTTTGCACGAAGGAACGTGTGGCCACTGGACATGCATCGGACCTGTAGGCTGTTGTTGGGTGCTGTGCTGCCCGGAGTACAGGAGCTCTATCTATGCTTCCTTTCTTCACGTGGTGAATCTGTATAAGACCGGTGGTCTTAAAAAAAGCTTTGTGTGTGTGTTTTTGTTCTTTTATTCTATCTTCTAAAGTGCGTTTTGCTTACCCTATGTAAGTTTTGTTGCAATTTTGAGAATCTATTCTGTATACAATATCTTCAAATATCCTATCATCTGATCTTGGTCCTTTTATTATTTGATGTATTTTTCTATGTCACTTCTTGAAATTCTCAGAGTTTTGTATACGTTAAAATCCCTTTCTATTTAAATTTATTTTAATTCTGCATAGTATGTTTGAATATACGTTATATTCACATTCTTTTTCTCTATTGTTTGTCTGTTCCCAGGGCTATTTATTCGAGTTATCTTTTTACCTTTCTTAGTTCTTCTTATAATAACCGATATTCACTTATACATACATCCCATATACATTTGTATAACTACAGACTATTATTTATAGATAAGGTCAACAATGAAACTTTGTTCTGTTTTTAATTAAATAGACATAATAAGGCAAAATTTGCATTATAGATTATAAACACAAGGTAATAAGACCAAATCCAAATAAATAAATAGCGTGTGATGTTTCTGTAACAGCGTTGTTACCGAAACGTCACACACTATTTATATATTTGGATTTGGTCTTATTACCTTGTGTTTATAATTATATAGACAGTTTATGTAAGAAGAACATTTTGTTGTTTACGCCAGTTCTAAACGTTGCCATAAAGTCTAAATAAATTATTAAATAACATTTTAAATGGCATTGTAAATATCCGATAGTATAATTTTGTTGTGTTTGTGGTTTATGGTTATCTGTGTATAATAGAATTTTATATAGACATTATATAATCTTGAAATCGAGGCTCGTGTCAATAAAATGTAAATAAAATAGCAATTGAGTTTCACATTAGTTTGAACCAAACCATAACATGATGTTCAACCACCATGCGGTGTAGAATGTAAACAATTCAATTTTGAGCCGAAGAAGAAGGCAATTCGCCACAGAGGTAAGGATAAATAGAGTAGGGTGGTTTAAGAGATCGAGTATTGATCCGGGAGTCCGGCGATCTATTCCCGATGGGATCATTTTTTTCTTTCGGCGCTTCTTGCTCGGCAGGTTTTACTGGAAATTAGCAGCCGAAAAGTCTTTTTTTTTTGTAATGTTTAGTGGGATAATTTTAATTGTAAAAGTCATATATATATTTCATTTAATTGCGCTATACTCGTATAATATCTTTTGTAGAACAAAATTTGACAATTATACCGCAAATGTTTCTTTTGAACCAAAAATCGAAATTTATTTTTAGGAGAAATAACGATTATTTCTAACCTTAGGGATGAAGTATGATAGGATGAATTGTGAAGAGTAATGATAAACGGAAAAATAAAGTTTCCAGGGATGGGAATTCCAATATATATATTATCCCATATATTCCCATAATCGTTATTTTTCCTTAAAATAAATTTAGATTTTTCGTTCAGAAGAAACATTTGCAGTATAATTATCAAATTTCATTCTACAATCATAAGCCGCATTATATTGTATTATAATATCCTTTTCCAAAATTGTTAAATTGAAAGGGAGAGAAAATTAGTAAATTAGACTGAAATTTACACCTGCACTTCAATCGAAATTATTTTTTTACTCTTATTATTAAGCTGGCCTACCCATCAAGGTGTTTCAGGTGTTACAAAAAGGACTAATAGAAAGGGTCTCTATATGGGGGTGCTTCTATCCCAACAAGGACAAGACTTTATAATGAAACAATATGCTGAAGTATATATATAATAATCGTAAAGACAAAGGTTTCCTGGCCGGCATTCATAGTTCTTCAAAATAAAGATACTTCGGCCAGTAAATCTTTTTTATTGTCTCAACGTTTCGACAAAAATATTTTGTCCTCGTCAGGAGCGAACAAAAATTCAAACATTTGGCAAAGCGTTAAACATTTTGTTCGCTCCTGACGTGGACAAAAGAATTTTGTCGAAACATTGAGACAATAAAAAAGATTAACTGGTCGAAGTATCTTTAATTTGAAGATATATATATATAATATATATACTTAAATATGCATTTTTCCCTTTATAAATGCGTTAAATCAATGCATTTTGGATTATAACTCTATCACAGAAAGTATTCCTGGTGATCGAGAATGTGTCTCAATATCAACTTCGGAAAATTTAGACTAAGGCTAACCTGTATACCATGGTTCCGGATATCGCCCTCATTAGTACACATGAAGATGATAAGAGAAACTATGGTATACAGATTACCTTTTCTCTGAATTGCCAAAATTGATGTTGTGGCACATCCTTTATTACCAGCTCACGTTCTGTACATTGGAACGATGACCCAAAATATATACATTGGTTTAATACAATTTTAAAGGAAAGATTAGTAGCTTTTTTGCCATATTAATTCCATCTTGTAATTTCTCATGTTATTTTTCATTGAAATATTAATATAATTTGCCTTGAACCTTTACTATCACTTTCTTATACCGGTTATTTTAGCATTATCAGAAGCATAAGACACACAAACACAAGTTCAAAAAAACTTGAGAAATGGATAACTTTATCGTTATTAGAGGGCCGAGAAGAGGAGACGTTCGCTTTGAATGCTTGTCCACCTTTATCGAAAATAGGAACGCATCGTTAGGAAATAAATTTGTCGAGATTTTTAAGTGTGTGTATTCCCATGAACATGAGTATGAGTATTGACATGGAAATGAAATGAGTGTATACTCATGTACAAAACGTAGTAGTTTTATACCTATCTTCCGTAAAGTATTTTCATGGCTTATTTTCGTGAAATAATGGCGCATAGCTTTTTTTCTCCGGTTAATCGTCCCAAGAGCATGTACATATATATGACTCTGAACGATATTTGATGCATAGTGACCATTATTGAAGACACACGAGATAACCAAGTATGAAAAAAATTGATTCTGTCTCCTTAAAAAAAACTACGACTGGAGATTTCAAAGACTCTTCACTTCCTTAACACTTGCCCATGACTAAAAATTCACAAAATCTGATTAAAATATTTTATCGTATATCTTTTGAATTCTTTAAAAAAATTGTGATAATATTTTTGGCGTCAACCCACCTATAAAATCAATTTTGAATTCAGAGAGTTAAGAGAAAATAAGGCCGTGATAATAAAATATATATTTTATATAATTATAATAAAAGGCAAGCGTCCTATATATACATATCTATTAAAAATAAAATATTAAACTGTTAAATATAAGGGGTCTAGTTAATGAAAGGCTGTAACGGAAGTTTTTCTTTTTAACAATTTCTATGAAGAAATGAGTTATTAAAAGTTTATCACTTTAACAGCTTTTTTAAAACTCGGATAGAAAACCTTTTATTTTATAGAAAAACAACCTAAATATTGTCTAGAAATTCTTCTACTTAGAAAATACATTTTCTATATCAATTGTATTCTTTTTTAAAATATGAGTCATACAAACACACCAATGGTGTATAAATTAATTTTAAAAATTAAATTTAGTATTGTAAATGTTTTTAAATATGTAATTAAGGATATATCGGGTGTATTTATAAATATTATACAATATATATTTAATACTTAAAATTTTAAAATGTGATAGAATAGTTTCAATTGTCAGTTTTTATTGATATAACAATCAATATAGTAGTTCTACCTTATATATATATTAAAAACAAAGTAGGCATATCCTGACCAGGAACACATGTGCTTTTCAGAAGGCGGAGCGCCATCTGGTGGAACAGAAATCAACTAAACATTGATTTAGCCTGTTCCCTGATATTTGGCCAACCCAATTTCTTGATAATGGCGTATAGATTTTTTTGCCAGTTAGTCTTCCCAAGAGCATGTACATGTATAAAAAAATGTAATTTGATAATAAAGGTAAAGGGCTATAGTTTTGAAGGACTGTCCGGTGTTGATTGGTTCTTTCTTCTAGCCCTCTTTCCCTTTTATTAGACCACGCACTGAAACAGAACCACCTACCAAATTTTGACTCAACTGAAATAGTATATAAAAATATCAAGGACAAACATTCAATACTTTTTCTAGAAAGCTGGACCTCAATAGAAGATAAAAACAGTATCAATCGAAAAATAGACATATTATATATATATATAAAATATTAGTTGTTGGATGAAGCATATCTTAAAATTTTAGGCTATGCAAGCTTTCGAACAAATTTTCTCTTTTAAGGGATAATAACAAATATGTGACATGATTAAAAATGAAACTACACTCATGGTGCACTCATGGACAAAACGATGCCGCCCGTCGTCTATTTTTTTAAGGAGACAGAGACAATTTTGTTCACATTTAGGTATCTCGTGTTCCTTCAACAATGGTCTCTATGAATCAAATAGTATCTTAATCCCGATATATCATGCTATGATGCATGCTAAAAATTACAACCTCCTTAAGTTTTGTCCATGAGTTAATTTACAAAAAAAAAAAAAAGAAATTAATTATTGATATTTACACTCATCGCATACTCTAGTATACAAAAATGTAATGCCTCGATAAAGGTTGGCGTTCAGCCAGCCGAAATATTGGCAAAATAAATATTTTATTAAATCCAATATATGCCTTTTATTATCTGATACTCTCCTATAAGTCATAATATTATTTTATTTATCACAAATATGTGAGGGAGAAGCCATGATAAATATGATATGTATAGTTAGCGACTGCTTTTACTGTAGATACATCACATTCCTACACATGCTGAAAACACAAATAAAAATTTATACTTTAAAAATTCTCGAGCCCCGTTTGGTTTCTTATTATCGTTGGTGGGGTTAGACATTGGTATATATTTAATTTCAAAATTCTATGATTATTAAATAATAAATATTTTGACCATATTAATTGTGAATATTAAATGATCATCAACTTATTTACTTTCAATTATTTTTGCATCGCAATGCATTAAATTCAAGCTTCAATTGCTGTTAATATTATTTTAATTACCCTCAAATGATATCTAAATAATTCTAAGTACGCTGTACAGTTGGCGACTTTAATAAAACTATCGTATTTTCTACGAAAAATGGCGTGCGCAGCAAATATAGTTTCATTTCCAAATTTTAATCAGGACGGCAATATTTCAATCTAGTAAAATGTTTCAATAAGAGTTCTTAATAAATAAAACTCTTGAAAGTGAATATGTTCCAATTCTTTCAACCATTTAGGACCGAAAATATATAGATTGGCCGAAGTATTATTGCACCAGAAAATTTAGCGTCCAAAAAAAAAAAAACCGAACAAAAACACAAATTAATAATTTATCCCTAAACATTTCGCTATGATTATTTCCAAATTTATATGTTTTTCCACTAGATTTCTTAACTCTGCCATAAAATCACCTATGAATTCATTTTCTGTATCTTTAAAAAAATAAAATATAGTAAAATGCTTGCAATAAGAGTTCTTACTAAGAACTTCTTAGTAAATAAAACTCTTTAAAGTGAGTATGTTCCAATTATTTTAACCATTTTAGGACAGAAAATTCAATAGATTGGTCGCGATATTATTGCACTAGAAAATTTGGCGTCCAAAACATTCAGCCAAATTGTAGATGAGCTGCAAAAACGTCTTTCACCTAAAACAAAATTAATTCCTTCCATATTCGCCGAATTTTATTTTTAAAAAGTTACAGGAAAATGAATTCGTAACTAGGTTTATGGCAGAGTTAAGATATCTAGTGGATACATATAAACTTGGAAATAATCATAGCAAAATGTTGAGGGATAAATTGGTGTTTATTCTGGTGAATTATATATTAGATTATTACAAAAGGGAGACTAAGCAAGTCTCAATAGAATATATGAAATACCCTAGCACAGGGGTCAGAAACCTGCGGCTCTTTGGATGTGAAGCTGCCTGCGTGTAAGTGCTCGCATGAAAACAAACTATATTCATGTGAGTACTATTTATTGTTGGCAATAAAAATTCGTGGCTCTTTAAAAACTTTGAAATTTTTTAAATTTTAAATTTTGACTCTTCCGACTCAAAAGGTTGCCGATCCCTGCCCTAGCATATGAGAATCTGGAAAAATAACCGAAAAATTATTAGACAAGATGTTCATGTGAATAGGCCTAAATACACTCATGGACAAAACTTAAGAAATTGTACCTCTTAGCTGGTATATAGGTATTCAGACAATAGCTCTGAAAGATATTTGACATAGTGACCTTTATTGAAGACACACGAGATAACCAAGTTTGAACAAAATTGCCTCTGTCTCCTTAAAATAACAGACAACCGGAGACATTGAAGAATTTCCACTTAATTGAGTTTTTTTTTTTTAATGAGTTTAAAGTGTTTTTTAATTTATAAAGGAGTTGGTTTTAAATATATTAAATGAATATGGCCTAAAGACTAACACAAATGTAAATATTTAAAGAGCGTCAGGAGCCGTCACGTCATTAATGGATGGCATATGACAATATATAAATTAAAGCTATCATGGATGTTCCGGAACCTTTGAATATAATGCAGTTGCGAGCATTTATAGGTTTTGTTAACTATTATCGTAAATTTATTCCAAACGCTGAATGAAGGTTTTGTATCACCTATATATAGTATTCTTCAAAAGGGAACTTGTAGTAAACGCTTGTTCGGCGATACATACGGAAGGATGACACGCAGAATCATGAAGCGTTCCAAAAGGGAACTAAATGAATTTGGTCACCTAGTTGCCGAAGAGTTTAATAAAATTAAGAAAGTTATCTTTTCTGATCAAATTATAACTTACGATCCAAAACTTCCAATTCGTTTATCTCGTATGAATATAGCAGCTGTAGAATTGTTGCTGTTTTTTATACCGCACATTGATATAAAGGGAAATGAATGACCAATTTATTTCAACTCGAGGACCTTATCGCAAGGTATAAAGAACTATTCTCAAATTGATAAGGAATCTTCAAGTATAATTTGGGCATTAAGAAAATAAATATTTATTTATTCGGAAAAGAATTCACGCTAATAACTGATAATAAGCTCTTGCAATATATCTTAAGTCTTAAGCGGGAAATTTCATTAAATATATCTGTACGCTTGCAGCGATGGTATTTAATTTTGTTTCCCTAAACATCAGAACTGAATTTATATATAAATATAAAGATGAAAAACAATAGAAAATTTGTTAAGCGTATTTACGCAAATTTAGCCTTAAATACCCATTTCTTGGTTTCTCAAGAAGCCTCTGGAACCAAAAATATTTTTAGTCGCAGTGGTACAGCTTACTCCATGCTGACGAGCGCTAACAGCGCGAAACTCGTTCGTGGATGGCTTTTCTTGATTAATCAAGAAATTGGGTTGGCCAAATATCACGGAGCAAGTTAAATAAACGTTTAGTTTATTTTTGCTCCAATAGATGGCGCTCTGCCATCTAAAAAGCACATGTGCTCGTGGTCAGGAAATGCCTTCTTTATTTTTAAATATAAAGATATATCACCACTGTAAAAAACGCATATATACTTTCTAGACTTCCCCTTAAGGAGTGTTGTATATATTTGTATATTAATCAGTGTGAAGAACTGCCGCATATACGTATATCAAGCATGGATTCAATAATGATGAAAGTAGTTTATTATAATACTTTATATGGCCGGAAAGAAAAAGCCCTCTCTCATCCATATATATTATATATTACTTGAGAAAATATTAGTTATTCATTGAACAGGGAATTCTACTTCTGGGCACGCGAATGATCATTCTAAAGAAATATAGAGCTAAAATGAAACCTGAATAATGCGCATCAAGGACGCATAGGAGTTGTAAAAATGAAATCATTGACCCTAAATTTCATTTAGTCGCCTGGAATAGATCACAAAATAGAAGAAACCTTTAGAAATCATAGACAATGCTAGAAAAATAAATGCAAATATACCAGAGGCATTGAAGTATAAAAAAGTGTTTATTACGAGATTAGATCCAAGGTCGTGTTTGTTTAAAACAGACGGTGTATTCCATTCCTCCACTTGAGTGAGGTTTCATAACTCGACGAAACAAAGCAATATATTAGACATAGGGCAATAAAACCCCATCTATATACAATTAATAAATATTTAAGCACCAATGTTTCTTTTTCAAATTAAAAAAAAAACTTTCCACTGTCCTTACTACGCTGAAATTATATTAGGAGGGTTTTTCCTTATCAATAAAAATATTTATTTGTAATTATACTGTCCTTAAAGCTTATGTCTATAGTTTGCTAAAATACCATAACTAACATTTCACTCTCAAGTGTCGCATATATAAGCAGAATCGTTCAATAGAGCGTTAAAGATGTAAATGGTGCCTGGTGGATTAAACTGGCGAAACCTCTAGGATGGTTCCTTACTGATGAGTGAAGCCCTTACAATCATTTTATCACAATATTTGAAAAATTGTGCTTAATGGTTTTATTTCTTAATAAAAAACGACAAAAAGTTCACTGTATGCTCGCTTTGTCTTTGAAACAAGCTGAAATTACCTCTTCACTTCTTAAATCATCATCATAGAGCCCTCTTTCGATTAAACTAGCGACAAATTCTAAATAACTCTATTAAAAAAACCATATTACCATAGATCTTACAATACAATGCAATGTAAAAATTAGGATGGAAAGTTATTCATAATAAATGGTAAACCCTTTCAGCGCGCGCAGTTTCAACATCATAATCTCCAGACCGTTTACTTTTCAAACCGCTAAGATGGTTCACCACTGATGAGCTACGTCCTAATATAAAAATTCTATTATCGCACTAAGATCTACAGAGTTAGGTTTTGAAGATATATATCATGAAAACATATATGCCAAAAATAATTGTAAAATTTATCGAAACTCGTAGATGGAATTTTAAATCATAACTGTTAAATTCTCAATCATCTTTCGTATTTTAATATTCATATCTACCGTATCTTAATTAACCACGTCTTGAAATCTGTGGCCCTTAGACCTTCATCCTGAAATCCTTCTAAAATGAAGTTAGCGTATCATTAGGAAAAGTAGAAAAGGTGTTTTTTTTTTCTCTTTAGTCAAGCCTTGACGTTACCAATTGAATTTGGCTCTAACTTAAAGTAAAAAAAAAGGTCCCGAAATTTTCCCCGAGTTCCTAATTTTATCGTTGTATTTATAGTGAGCTTTAGAAAATATATTTTTAAAGCTAGAGAATCTCATTTGTCACGTATAACACAATAATTTATATCTATATTAATAAAATGGAAATTTCATAAGTGGACATCACTAAAAACTTTCGTTACAATGCATCAATTTCGACCAAATTTTCAACATTTATGTAAAACGAGATGGAGCAGGTTTTGCTTAACATCAAAATATTTTTCCTAACTTTAACATACATAACTTTGCTGTTATCGATAAAATACAAAAATATTCAACAGAGTTAAAGTGTTTACACTTTCAAAAGTGTTTACACTTTTGCGCTTCTTGGAAAAATAGTTTTAATCTTTTTTATATATATTTTAATAACTTTTATACATGGTAAGATACTTTTATTTTATAATTTTCATATTTTATACAAAAAAAAGTTGAAGCCTTACTTGATGAGATCAATTTTATATTTTAGATAAATTTTTAGGCTAATTTTAATTTATTTATTTTTTATTTTATATACAGATTATATATGCTATTTCTAACTTACGTGGTTAGTATTTTTTATAAGACTAAGGTTATTTATATTATTTTTTTACAAAAAAAGATTGAAATTTCATTAATATGCTCAATTTTATGTCTTTTTTGAGGACCTTAACAAAATTTTTAATTAATTGTTTAGATATTTTAATAACAGATTATTTATGGTGTTTTCCACTTATATGGAACGCTTCACGATTTCGCGTGTCATCCTTGCGCAGGGGCCATGCTAATTCCACTTATATGGGTTGTTTTGTAAAAATAATTTGGGTTATTTCTATTTCTTTCACTAAAAAGCTTGAAATTTCATTAATGTGCTCAATTTTATGTCTTTTTTGAGGACCTTAACAAAATTTTAATTAATTGCTTAGATATTTTAAAAGTAGATTATTTATGGTGTTTTCCACATATATGGGTTGTTTTGTAAACAAATTTTGGGTTATTTCGATTTTTTTTCACTAAGATGCAAGATATTTTATTGATATGTTTATGTGATTGTCATTATGAGGCCCTTCTCAAATATTTCTTAAGAAATTTTTATTTAATTATTTAGATCTTTCAAATACAAATTATTTGTGGTATTTATAACATATAGGTGTTGTGTTTTTTTTTTAATATTTGGTTTTTTTTATTATTAATCGCAAAAAAGAGCAAGCAATTTCATTGTGTTCAATTATGGGTCATTTTGAGGTCCTTTTTTAAATTTTCTTATGGAATTTTTTAATTATTGCTTTGATCTTTTAAATACAGTTTATTTATTATATTTTCTACATATATGGGTTGTATCTAAAAAATAGGTTATTTATATTTTTAAATAAGCAAGGGATTTCTTTTACGGATTCATTTATTTGTCTTTTTGAAGTCCCTTTTCAAATTTTTTTAAAAGATATTCTAATTTATTTGATTAAATATTTTATATTTAGATTATTTATAGTGTTTTTAACATATAGGAGTTGTATTTTGTATTTTAGAAAATTATTTCTATTTTTACCTAAAAAAAGCATGCTTTTTCATTGCCGTGTCCAGCGGTTGGTCTATTTTTGAAGCTTTTTAATGATAACTGGTTTTGTACATTAATTTTTTGGTAATATAATATTATGATTTTAGTTTTTTTTTAAATCTTTTTAACATATCTGAAGGTTATTTTGAATAAAAAAATTAAAAATTTGATTTTTACCTCAAAAAGACAGGAAATTTTTATGCTTTGTTTAGAAATTGCTGGTTTTGAAGCTTTTGTTATTAATCTCAATCTAAATTTTTTTTCAGAATATGCCTCGCCACAGCCGAGGTTTACTTGGTAGGAATACGGCTGCTTCCAGGAGATATAGGAATGCTAGAGCTATTGAGACACCACTTCAAAGTGAGACGCGTCGTGCGCTTCGCCGTCTTAGGTATTCTGAAGCCCGCGTCGCAGCTACACAAACTATACAAGTTCCTGTTCAGCGTATTCAGCTTTGGACTCATAAGCCGTTTTCAGGTTTGCAGTATAATGCCCATATTGATTATAAAGCTGATTCATCTGTCGATATAGGCCAAATGTCTCGGGTATGCCAGTTTTGCTCTGCTTTGAGATTTAAAGATGATGTAATGTAATAGAAACAAAATAAACCTCATCCTACCTAATATACATTACTTCTGAGGATTAAAGATTTTGATTTGTGTTGAGAATTTTGCATGCATTTCTCTATTTCTTTTCTTATCTTGCAAAGCTAATGGGTTGTTTAGGTTGCTTATTTTTGACTCGCCAATTTGTTTAGTGATAAAGTGGTATAGCGTTCTTTTTCAGAGCATCACCCTACAAAAAAATTACCTGACCTTTCCTAATATTCAGATAGATTTATTATATCAACATACTAGACTACAAACATTCCCTCGAGTAAAACCCGGGCGGAGCCGGGTACACCCGCTAGTATACAATATAAAGAGTAAAATGTGGTATGTTATGATTTAATAAATATTAATCTTCAGATTTTCTCAATTTAACGTAATATAAATAAAATTGGATTATGACATGACGTATATAAACGAAGGAAATTCCAAAAATGATTTTTAAAATTTCATCTCCAGCATTAGTGAAAGTCTTTAGCTCAGGTTTTGAAAGAGCTTTGTTTCTGGCTACAATAACAATGTCATAACTGACTTTTAGATGTTATATTTACAGTATTTACAAGTAAATAACTTGGTCATTTATTACACGCAATCATTATCTATGATGATCAATAAACGCGCTATATGCTGCTGGTTTATCAAAGAAGAAATTCCTTCGTAAAAGCTTCCCGAATATTTAAAGCATGTGGAGGGTGACCCATAAAACAAAACAAGGCATAAAATACCATTAATGGGTCGTTAATCCTAGGGAAAAAAACAAAATGCAAACATTAAACGCACCATAATTGATATTGCCATTGTTCCGCCTATGTGTGTGACAGTGGCATTATACATGTGGTAGTCTGGGGTTTGGTATTTGTGGTACAATGGATTTGGAATGATAAGATACGTGATTTAGTGCGCATCTTCATTATGGGTTATTGCTCTGGCTTTATGGAACCAGAATTCGATTCCCCAGCAAACTCCCTAATTATTTGTAATGAGAGTCTTTAATCAATATTTTTTATTATATCTAAAACGTCGGTATGATTTGCTGTCAGCCATAACAAGGGTATCATGAATTTATCAAACGCGAGTTCGGCGTTGTAGATGGAGAGGATGGATGTTTGCAGCTGGTACTCGGTATTGGCGGTTAGCGAATATAACGGAGAGCACGGTGGTGATACTCCTATCGGGATGTAACAAAGAAATTTGAGCTATCGACGGATAAAAGCTCAAAGGAAGAAACGTTTTCTATAATAATAGACATTCATGCAAATTCGCCCAACAAAAAAAAAGGCGGTGATTATTTAAATTTATTTAAGATAATTGGGCTGAAATTGTAGAGGATGACTAGGGAATATTTGCGCAAGCTTAAAAAATAAAAGTGTCAACTTCTTCGCCAAGGATGTGACAGGCAAAACCTCTCAAGACAGAGGAACGCCGCGCCAGTTCAACACAGTCAAAAACAGAATCGATAAAATTAGTCACATGAAAATTTCTCAAACAATACCGGAGGATATCAGCGGCAGGGACTTTTCACCATATGCTTTATCTGGAATTTTCCACGGAGTTTACCCCAGGAAATTACATTAAGGCCCTGGGTTAAAAATTAGGGAAAGGCAGCGTGGTGCAGCTCGGACAGCAAGTCTTGGTTAGCCTGGAGCGGCTTAAAATGGCGGAGTCAGTCATTGAGGATGGACTGTTAACCAACGGAGCTCTCCTCCTAACCCTACCCTACCAGAAGAAGGTTGAAAAAACACCATCAGCGGTCTGCCATACGTCATCAAGGATGTGGATATCAACAGAATCCTGAGGCCTTACTGACAGGTGTCTCCATCGCTCCTGCTGTCTACGGACGACTGCATCTGCATAGACCTAAAGAGGACGGCCTTCAACTTCGTGAAATAGGGGTAAATGATCACGGATCTTCCAAAGAAGATAACCGTGACTACCAAGGGAAGTTCTGCGTTGGCCTACTTGTAGCACGGCTTCTGTTGCCCCAAGTAGGACAAAGCAGAGCCTCCTTGTAAATCATTTTTAAAATCTAAAATAGCAATTGAAACACAAAAAAACCCAAATTAAAAACACCCAAATCAAATTTCATCAGGATAAGGCAAGGCCTCACACGACTCACCTGACTTTGACGAAGATTTAAGGTATGAGTGCACTAAGATTCCTCACCTTGCGTACAACAGCAGCCTGGCATCCTCAGACTTCTTTTTGGTTTGGAAGATTAAAGAGTTTCTTTCATCATAACACATTTTAAAGTAATGCGATTGTTAAAATGTGGTTCAGAGAGTTGGATAAGGCGTTTTACCAAAGTTATTTTGCAAGTTGGAAGCAAGCTGGATCGAATGTGTACATAGGAAGGTGAATATATTGAATGATTCTAACATACAGATGACTTTTAGGAGTTCTTATATATAGAGTTTCAGTTTTATAGTTTGCCAATAAAAAGGTTATTACCCATTGTGCATTAATTATTGAACGATTCTTGATATTTTGAATGCTTTAACCCCTCCCCCCCCCCCCACGATGTGTGTGTGCTTAGGGTGTTTCTACCAATTATTATTATTTCTGGGATATGCAACTTTTTATTTCATTTCTATTTCATATAAATATCCTTTTTTTGCTAATATATAAGTGCAGTATTATTAAACTCAATGTAAATCAATTATAACACGCTTAACAAAATCCATATAAAATCGCTCAAGAAATCCGGAGCGGCGGGTGAGACGGCTGGGCCTGAGGAAGGAAGGATGGAGTAACACGGCCGCAGCTGCAACCTACTTCGAGGCTCCACGTAGAGACAGCAGTTTGGTCCAAGTTCCGGCTAAAACCTAAGATCTGGAACACCAAGGAAGGGTATTATAAACCTAACGATCACTATAGAAGTAAAAGAAACGACAAATTTCAATGGGCTTTCAATTTATTATATATGTGTGGGGCCAGAAGAATAATTAAAACTCGAAAGATAGCCAAGTTTAGTAGAAGCACATTCGTCCCTTATTTCAACTTTTATTGCATAATTTTCAAGTATTGTTAGATTACCAAACTTTGATCGTTGATTTCTGGTGTTCCGGTCATGATAGGGGTGACCAGGGCTACGACATGTTGAATAAATCTTCGCAGCCAGTCACTGAACAATTGAATATCTAAATTCATAACTACCCCATAAGTAGTTCTTTAAAATAAAAGACACTTTGGCCAGAAAATTGTTTTTATTTTCCAAACGTTTCGACAAAAATATTTTGTTCTCCTCAAGAAAATTAAAAATAAAAGAATTTGACAAGGCATTAAAAATGATCCTGAGGTTGCGAAGGTTATAAGTAATCGTGTAAAATATAATAGTTTTAAAGATGGAAATTTTGTCGGGAGGATATTGATATTTGAAATGAAGGTCACAATTTTTCCCTCTCAAAAATAAGAAAAATTGAGTTAGCTATTGACTGCTTTTGTAATTTAACAACTCGAGTCGGTGAAAAAGGAGAGAGAGAGAGATTGCATAAATCCTTTGGAGATCTCGTAAATTTAAATCTTTTCGATGACCATACTCTGAAATCGTGGTCTATAGATATGTTACCTTTCTGAATTTTCTAAAGTTAGTGTTCTAGCTTTGTCACCGAAACAAATCTGCTAGATTGCAGAGATGATCAATACAATGCGCATAGTTCCGCATCTATTTCGGTGCGCCTTCTTACTAATTTGTCATTTTCAAAAGCATGACGCTATTATATATATATATATATTGACTTTACCATTTGAAACCTGCACATTGAATGATAGGTACTTATATTTTTTAAAATGCGTGGGCACCATTTTTACAAGAAGATTCAGAAACTGAGATTTAAAACAAACAATTTATTTTAAAAAACAACATTCTATGACTTAGTGCAGCAATCTTTCATTGTTCAATTTAACTAAAATGAGGGTGAATTTTGTAAAATTTTATAACACTTTGTGTCCAGAGAGCTGAGACATTATTTTTTAATATTCAAATAAATTTATGAAAACCTTTAGCACAAAATGTTAACGGCTAAAGAATTTTAATGATCGTTATCGATTTGACGAAATAGAGTTATTTAATACGAGGAGGATTTTGATAGAAATTCGGAGCATTTTTAATTAAGTAAATAATTATTTGAAGAAAGCGCAAAAATAATATTAGAAATCAATAGATATCTATATATATAAAAATGAATGTTTGTATGTTTGTTGGTTTGTATGTCCGGTATACAAATTCGCAGTAGTTCACTAATTCAAACCTAAATTTCCATACATAGGTAAAAAATAACGGGGATGACGATAGGCTATTTAAAAATATATATAAATCTATTATTAAAACTATATATTCAAATTATTCTACTTAGCTCACGAGCAGCGCCCTCTAGAACGCTCAGGCGACCTGCCGGCGGCGCGCGCCCGTTGGCTGCCGGCGAGCACGTGACTTTCCTGTGCGCGCGCATGGCTGTCGGCGAGGGCTGTTTCACGCGACCGCCCGCCCGCCATGTTTTATGTGTTTGAATAAAACATTTAATCGTGTAAACCCGGGCGTTGCCCGGGTCATTCGTCTAGTTGTTTATAATCGTTTGGGCTTTACCCCGGTGTTGGAGCCTAGGTCAGCTCGGATTTTAACCTTTTGTGCTTATTTGCATCTATTTACTCACTCTGTGTTTTATTCAGATTGATTAATAATCATATAATAGAATGTGTTGGTGGAAATGTGGTTCACATCTTCGATACTTGAACATAACGTTCCGGGATTGAATCCTGCATTGGGCGCTTTTTTCTGGAGAACAAAAAATTGCTTTACGATTTCCGATTCTTAAAAAATCCAAACCCCACAAGTAGGAAACAAAACGGGACTATGATAATTTGTAAGTTGAATTGGTATCTACACTTATGAACATAACTTAAGGAAGTGGAAAGTCTTTGTCGCCAGTCCTCTGCTTTTTGAAGAAGACAAAAGCAATTTTGTTCACATTTGGTTATTTGATATGTCTTCAATAAAGGTCACTGTGTATCAAATATCTTTCAGAATTATTGTCTGAATCCCGATATACATGCTAAAAGGTACAACTTCCATGTTTTGTCAATGAGTGCATATGGGTAAACATGTGGTACAAACTTACAGTAAAAGCAGTCGCGCTAACAATCTCCCATAGTTATCAATGCCTTTACCATGTTTTTTTTTATTTCTTATATCCGCCTAATCATATCAGGCTATCAGGCTTGTAGAGTCTACAATGTATATTTATGATAAGTAAAGAAGAAAAATATATGCGAAAATTGATGGAAAATAATTTAAAATATGTGTAAATTGTGAGTTCTATAAGGGATTATAATACAAAAAAGTTGAATTAGTAATTATCTCCGTGTGATAATCGCCGCTCACATGCGTGTAACATGATAGGTTCTTGATGTGTAACTTTTGCATGATCTTGTTGAGTGGTAGTTCAGCCAAGGCGGTTCAAACCGTTTAATATATTGTCAATATCCTCGTTAGCATGAGGAAGCAAGCCGTGGAAGCAATCGCTCATCGCCATGTGGCAAACTCTTTTTCAAGAATCAGAAAACGAAAAATAATTGCAAAATCTGTCAAATATTTCTGCTGGGCTCAGGCCATTCTTGCATGCCCAGAAACGCAAATGTGAAATTTCTGAATAAATATTCATTTTTTCGATTAATAAAAATTCATAATTTATTTATTTCCCTTCTATAAATATTAAATTATCCTGAATCGTGAAAATCTTCGTTTCTTAAAAATTTACAAAGAAATTTGTAAATTTTAAAGATATAGAGAGTTTCCGGGTTATAGCACTTATCAATAGACCAGACAACTTATAAGTGAAACCAATTTTGCTAATAAAACCCTTTTAATAAGTCTCCTAGAGCTGTTGAGAGAGAGAGAGAGAGAAGAAGGTGATAATTCAAAAGCTCTATGTATATTTCAAATTGAAAAAATACACCGCAGTTGAACCTTTTATGGCTCTTATATGGATTCCTGATTTTCTTAAAAAAAAAAAAACCTTAAAAGAGTTATAGCAAATTTTGTTGCTACCATAAGAATAATTCGGCACATAAATGAAAAATCCATGCAATCTTTCTGTAAATAATTCCTATGTGAAGTTATCAGACCTAGTAAATGTCATTGTTCAGAATATAATCTACTAGTATAAAACCTAGTTTATTTAGGCGAGAATTTGGCCCCAAAGAACGCTGTCAATCAACTAGACTTGTTAAAATACCGAATCTAGTATGATGTGTTAATCTCTAGCTTGTATATACTACTATACTTGGATATACTATGCTATCTTTAGTATATATTATATACCGCTAGCTTACAGCATACACACAAACTCAAGTATTATTTATTAACCGATATTTAATCATATTGAGGAACTCATATTGAAAGTATGAAAATAGTTAATCGTATTTTTCAATTCATGCAAAAATTCTATAAACATGAAGACATGTTTTAGATTGAGTTGCTCAAAATTCTACCAAATTCCTTATATCACATCATTAGCGTTTACGTCACTTCGCTATTTTATTGACACTTCAGAAGTTAGTACATATTTTTGGAACCAATATGATTCCCACACCAACTATAAGACTTCATCAAAGTAATTTAATCGCTATGGAGAAAAGGTATTAATATATTTAAATATTTCGGGCAGTATTTATGGAAATTTTGGGAATTTTATGATATTAGAAAAACCACATTTATATTTATATATTAGAACGAATGGTCTCTTATAAAATAAACTTTCATCCAGTCGGCTAGAAAGTAAGAATACCTTAATATTTCATACAAATTTTCTTAGAGCCTTGCACCTTGGGTGGATTATGAAAAAATTGCGTCTGAATTAATTAAAATTAAAAATCTACCAAATAAGATTTCATATATTTCACAGTTGATATTTCGTAATTCGTGAGAAATATTTCTCAAGTTCTTTCGAATCGCAGTTCTGCGTGCATTCTATATACGCTTTACTTTTCCTCTCTTCACTTTCTATGCTCTCCAAATATAATATTTACACTGCACTGGGGTGAGAAGTCCGACCACACCTCCCTGCGGTTCCCTTTGGATCCTTGGAACATTCTACCAAATTCTGGTCCGTTTCCAAGGTGATTAACATGGCAACGGCACCCATTTTTCAAACTATTGTGATAGAGATGCATGGAGGCATCTGAGGCTCTTAATTGGACACGACAACAACAACACTGCATTATATATTTATTGGATTTCCATTTGCTTTCACAGGGATTCTACATCTACAGACCTATTAATTTAGCAAAAAATATTATCATTTTAAAATTCCTATTAAAGCTATGCGATATTTCATCTTGTAAAATACCAACGTCGAGCTCATTGACAATTTAGTGACGAAATGCCTAAGAAAAATGAACGACCAAATCTATAACAATGGCTAAATCAGTAAATAATTCAGAATAACATGGTCATTTGGGAAAATATATTAGTGGTTCAGTTACATAGCCAAAATGAAAGCCCCGACAAAATCTCATACAAAGCCTTATAACACAGAACGAATGATATTATAGAACCAAGAAGACCTAAATCCTCTTGGATACAAACCATCAAAAGAGCCTATAATCTCGGTTAATTCATAAAGATAATTTTATTCCAAAGCCCTGGATATAATTTTCCAAATACACTCATGGACGAAATTTAAGGAAGTGGTGGATTGTTGTTGTCCATTCGTGTGATTTTTTGAAGGAGACATATGAAATTTTGTTCACACCCTCTTATCTCGTGTTTCCAATAAAGGTCACTATGTATTAAATAAATATTTCAGGGTTAATGTCTGAACCCCGATATTCATGCTAAAAGTTAAAACGTCCTTAAATTTTGTTATGGATGCAATGGTCATTCGGCGTGAGAGAGAAAAAATATTGTGAAAGTTATTCGATAGAAAATTGTTTAAATTTATTTCACAACACCAATATATTTCTTAATTACATATATCTCTACATTGCTTTCAGAATTTATTATATTTCTGGTGAGTAGGAATTAATACAATAGAATGGAAAAGGGTGGAGAGAGATTGTTGGACATTTTGACTTGGAGGATAAATTTGTGATCGACGACAAGTGTTGGATCGAAGACAGGCCAGAGGTCGGCCGGGGAAACTAAGTTAGGCGACTTATTCAATTGGCGGGGCCGTAACTTTATTTGAAATTCTTCCACGTTCGGCTGCTGTCGCCACACTAAAAAGGAACGATATTTCTGTGACGGATGCTGGGCCGTGGCAATTATTTTGTCTCTCGCCGCACAAGTCCGGGGGATGCATACAAATGGCCGAAATTGATGTTTTTATTATCTCCTTGTGAATTTATAGGAATCGCACTCTTCAAAAATATTTCAAGCCAATTTCTCTGCTCAAACAAAAAGGGAACATCCTCCTACGATCCATAAATTGGTGTGGAGGAATACGTAAGTGACAGAAGCTCTCTTTATTACGTCGGAGGGAGATTGCACAACATACCAACTATTTACTATACAGTCAAATAAAAATGTTAACTAGATAAAAAAGTCCATTTTATTATTCAGATGGTTATCAATATAATTCTGTGAATTTTCTTCTGAATCAAATTTATAGGATAACGTAGACTTTTTTTTAGAGTATTTTCTTTATGAGAGCTATTATTCTATCTGTGTTTCTTTTGTTCTGCCTTACTGTTGAGATTGCAATATATCAGCATTGGCATTGCAAGATAAAATCATTTTGTGTCCTTTGATATAAAGAATACTATCTGAATGTTTGCTAAATCATCAGAGAGCGTTATTCAAAAGGAGATGGAAGCACTAAATGTCTATTACCTTTAAATGCCGCCGCATAAATTGAAGATACATTGCAAATACATTTATAAGTGTTCCTTTTACCCCCTCTATTTTACCATATATAATAAATATATGAGGAATAAAGCCTTACGGACCAAATTCTGGTAGTTGGGATACATCTTACACCACGCTGACAAGGGCCAAAAGCCCTAAACCCATTTCGTGGTTGGCTTTTCTTGATTTATCAAGAAATGGATTGGCCAAATATTATGGAACATGATTGAATCTATTATAAGTTGATTTTTGTTCCACTAGATGGCGCTCTGCCATATAAAAATGCTTATGCGAGCGATCAGGATATGTCTCATTTTTCTTTACTATATATATGTATATATATATGCATATCCTCGCATTAATATATATATCCTGCATGTGTTTCTTTTGAAGGAAAAATCGAAATTTATTTTAAGGAGAAATAACAATTATTTCTAAACTTAAGGGATGAAGTATGAAAGAATGAATTTTGAAGAGTAATGATAAACGGAAAAATAAAGTGTACAGGGATGAGAACCCACAGTGTTCCGCTTATCGGGCAGATGCCATGCCCACTAGGCTACCCTGGACATATTTCTCCGTTCTTAAATATTATATAAAGTAATTTATAATGCAATATAATGCGGCTTATGATTTAAAATAATCTTTATTTCTCCTTAAAATAAATTTCGATTTTTCGTTCAAAAGAAACACACGCGGGGTAATTTTCAAATGTTGTTTTACAATCATAAGCCGCATTATATTGTAAATATATATAATAATATAAATAGATTAGACATATCCTGGCCACTAACATGAGCGTTTTTTAGATGCAATGAGAAGTGGCTTCTCTTAAACTAAGCACTAGAAGTCTTCGCGCGCGTGTAATACATACGGAGCTATTCACCACGTTATTCAGAACAAATTGTGCGAACTAAGGCTTTGTGAACGAATGTGACATAAGAGAGATTCTTATTTGAATTGTAGGGCGCAAATGGAGCATAGAAGCCTAAATAAAGACAGCTTTATCCAAAGTAGAAACTACTCAATTTGATTGATAAGAATATGTTTTTATAAACATGCAATACACAATTATTTTAAGTCCGAAGAAAAACACAATCTCAGGTGTCACCCAGGCCAGTACTTTACTAGAAACATAATTAATATATCGAAACTGCTTATAATTAGTCTCATTAGCCAATTGACAGGTGTCGGGTAATTGCCCCGTCGATATACGCCCCCTTCCGAGACAATTATTTTCAGCGCGAGTAATTAAAAGAAAAATTACAAAAGTAAAGTACGTCGTTAACTAGATCGCGCGCTTCCAGGAAAGTGGCGCTCCCAACACGGCGTCTCTCGGGTCGCTTCAAGATTAAGTGGTTGCTTTAACGACGCAAACAACATGGATTCCTACACATTTGTTTGTAACTTCTATTGTGTGGGTTATTTAAACATTTTCATGTATCACATTATCACCCGTGCTTTTATTTGATATTTTTTCCATTGTACGAGTAATATAGTGACCCGAAAATATTTTGAGTAAGAAAAATTATCTTTTGGATAAATAGTTTCATTTGTTATTTTGAAATTATTCAAGTTTTCGAGAAAATTGCTCTTCTACGAGAAAATAATTTAAAAAAAAAGACAACAAGTGATTTTTTTTTACAAAAAAAAAAACAATGAAAAATATTTATTTTATATTAAAATAGCATTTATTTTCCTTTGTTTTATAAATAGCATCACTTCGTTGTAATATTTTTATCATTTACCGGTAGAAGAATAATTTTCTCGAAAGCTTGCAACGCTTCAAAATAAACAAAAGAAAGTATTTACCCAAAAGCTAATTTTTCTTATTCAAAATTTAAGATTAGATGTAAATTTTAAATCTCGTGAGAAATAAATGGGTAGAACCTGGTTTAATTATATCTTAAAGGTTGGCGCAATTTCTATATTTCAATTCAAGGGTTCCACTGTGAACTAACCATAACTAACCATATATAAGAACATATATAAGAAAAATTCCTCAAGTCGAACTGGCTTTCTATGATTTTTTTTTGCAGAAGAGTATTCATTGATCGATGCAAATATTTAAGTTTAACATTCTACTGTCCACATATCTTATATTCATATACACTCATGGACAAAAGGAAGTAGAAAGTCTTTGATGGTCCTCTGTTTTTTTTTTTTTTTTTTTGAAGGAGACAGGGGCAATTTCGTTCACAACTGGTTATTCTGCATGTCTTGAAAAAAAGTCACTGTGTATCAAATATCATACAGAGTTATCGTCTAAATCCCGAAATACGTTCTAAAAAGTACAACCATATTAATTTTTATACATGAGTGTATAGTTTGCTTCAATACCATGATCAAAATTCCTCCTGCAGCATCGAAATATAAGCAAGATAGATCGATACAATATTCGAGCTCGAAAAAGTGGTATAGCTGTTTAAATTGGAAAAGTTCAATTCAACATTTGAAAACCAATATGAAAAAAATCATCTCTCTCTCATTATTTACCTTTCTTCTCCATATTTCGGCGATCCACTGACTCCCTTTTCATTCAAGAACGTTCAGCGTCTATTTTAAGACTTGTATAAATCGACAAAACTTAGAAGGGTATTGAACTTTTAAATTTGCGATAGTGGGTCGCCGAAAAGTAGAAAAAAATTGAAGGTTTAGAATATATATATATGTCTAACCTACAATAATATTTTTTTTTCTATTAAGAAAAATGCTTCATTAGCATCGTAAGGCAACACAATCTCTTGAGTAGGACGAGAACAATCCGCCTAGCTTAGTTGTCAACTTTCTTGAATTCTTTTCTATCAAAAATCCTGATCATTCGATTTCACAATATATTGAAATAATTAAATATAAGACGCGCCATCTGTATGTAGGAATATAAACAATTCAGCGCTGAATATGCTCATGTACTTAAGTACGTTTTAGAATTTACATTGGAAGACAATAACTCTGAAAGATATTTGATACACAGTCACCTTTATTTAATATACACGAGGTAACCAAGTTTGAACAAAATTGTCTCTGTCTCCTTCAAAAATAGTCAACCGGTCAAATATTTTCCACTTTCTTAAATTATGTCCATGCGTGTATTTCAAAAAATTGAATAACTATTTTTTATACTTCGGTAAAAAAAATATTGGGAGGATGCATCGATGGTGAACCCTCCCAGCGGTTCCGCCAGTTTAAACTACTTGAACGATATTTTTGATCGCAATAAGGATAGTAGGAAGTTGTTTTTATTATTTAGAGTAGAATATTAATTTGAAAAATAGTTTTTAATTGTCTACAAACTTACATATTAGGTATAAACACCCTGCAGATTCAAATATTCAATAATATTTCCTTCTCTACACAATGACCCTGCCAACCATATTGCTAGAAGTATATGTGAACCTACCATTATTCAGTTTCCAGTCGCCTCAAATATTTTCACTTGTGTTTTCTACGAGGTGTTGAATATATTTGGTAGATTTTAACTTTGCACCAGAATAAAACTTTAAATAATAAATATGGTGTAGGGGGCTTATCCTTCTATATTAATTATATATATTAATTATACTCTTTCTAGGGATATGGGAATTCTCTTGGATAATCAAAATAGTAGGGTTATTCAATTGAAAACAGCTGGGTGAGAGTTCGAAGAGGAATATTTAAAAACTTTATTGGAGTCATTTGTGCAAAATGTGAAGTGACATAGTCATCACGAAATTGTTAGAATTGGCTAGACATTGATATATCAACAGGCATTCCAAATATAACTCATCTCATATTGTACTAAGAGAGAAATTTGAAATTAAAACTGATTGATTACAATGTACATATAAGATTATATAGAGTTAATTATATGGGGGGAAATTGTATAAACAAAATAATCACAAATTATCTGTATCAAACGAATCTCACTGGGTGTCGTCTCGTTCAATGTCGCATTCTGCTCTGAAGTCGGACAGCATCTTGCCTAGGAGAGAGAGAGAGAAAAAAGCTTCAAGAATAAATACATTTTATGGATTATCCTTTTCACAGAGATAACAATTATGCTTTTTTCAGGGATGTAGAAATGTGCATGGAACATCAAATATAAGCAGAAATATTCATTTTCAAACAGTTGTGAGTGGTAAGAGACATATTTTAAAGCCTTATTTGAAGCTTTTGGCAACATTTAAAGTCTTAATAAACTTTCAGAATTAATTAGAAATTAATATATAGCATTCTAGATAATAAAGTAAAGGATGAGTATCATTTATTAAACGTTTTTTTGAGTATTCGGGATAACGCCCTTCTACAGGAAAAAGTTATACAAATTTTGTATCATTTTTTCCTGTAGAAGGGCGTTATCCTGTAGTTTAAAATACGTTTAATAAATGATACTCATCCTTGGACGTTTATTATCTAAAGTTGCTAGCAAAGGATTATATTCTAAATATAGAATTCTATTTGTTATATACAAATATATATAAATTAATTAGTTTACACAAGAAAAACTGAAATTCAATATAGTGTTGAAAATATTTTTTTTTACAGCTAACACACAATTATGCTCTATTTAGAGATGTGGGGGATTGAGGGATTAGGGATGTGGTTCATGGACCATCAAATATAATCATCATGATTCATTTGCAAACAGTTGTGAGTGGTAAGAGACATATTTTAAACCATTTATTGAAGGTATTGACAACATATGAAGTCTTTATAAACTATCAGAATTGGTTAGAAATTGAAATATAGCATTTTAGTTGTTACAAATATAAATAAATTAATTAGTTTACACAAGAAAAACTGAGAATCAATATACCAGTAGTGTTGAGAATATATTTTTTTACAACTAACACGCACACATAATTATGCTCTATTTAGAGATGTGGGGGATTGAGGGATTAGTGATGCGGTTCATGGACCATCAAATATGATTGAATATATATTTATTTGCAAACAGTTGTTTTTTGAATTCAAATTAAAAATTATAGAAGTAGCCCAATAATTATGTTGTTCTTGGATCGATTCCCAACAAATATTGTGGCACAAGACATCAATAAACAACCACATAATAGTAAAATACCCTTCATGGATGTTTGGGGAAGTTTGATGGTACTCGGATATTCCAGAATGACAAATAGTTTCAATTATTCAAATCGATAGGTTCATTAGCATATTATATTGGTAATGGCTACGCAATACGAGAACAACTTTGCGAACAGTTGTGTGTGGGAAGAGACATTTTTTAAAACCTTTATTGAGGCTATTGGCAAATTTTGAAGCTACCAATAGACTAACAAAATCAATTAGAAATTCATAGTTATTTCAAATACAAAACTAATCAGTTTACACCAGAAAAATAACAACTTAGAATCAATATAGTGTTGAAAGTACCTTTTTTGCAGCTAACAATTATGCTCTAATTAGGGATTAGGGATGTGGTTCATGCACCATCAAATATAAGCATCAAGATTCAATTGCAAACAGTTGTATGTGGGAAGAGACATATTTTAAAACCTTTATTGAAGCTATTGGCAAAATTTGTTACCAATAAACTATCAAAATTGATTAGAAATTCATATAGTTGTTTCAAATACAAAAACAAATCAGTTTACACCAGAAAAACAACAACTTAGAATCAATATAGTATTGAGAATATCTTTTTAACAGAGAGCAATTATGCTCAAAGGATATGGAAAATGCCTTTGACAATCAAATCAGCACGATGATTCAATTTCAACCAGCAGTGCATGTGTTCCAATAGTTTTCTGAAGCTATTGGAAAAATATAAAGTGTGTTATTCTTATTAATAAACTACCAGAGTTTTTAGACATTAATATCTCATTATCTATTCCAAATATAACCAATTTGGATCCGGTAAACTATTTTGGTATATTTTTATTATAGTACATCTATAGGAAATTTGAACTATTTTTGACGCGTATGATTCTTTTAAAAATAAATCAACTGCTCTTACTACAATGATAAAATAATGGGAAGGCCTGGCTAAACAGAACCCTCCCAGTGGTTTCCCCAGTTTAATCTACCCCATACCGCTATAATATTGATTTACAAATTTCTCATAGCAGATGACGCGCTAATGCATTGTATAAATATTACATCTATATATATGTGAAAAATCAATAGAAAAATAGAAGATAAGTGGGTCAGGTGATGATATTAAAAATAAAGAAGGGATTTCCTGTGTTAAGCGTATTTACGCAAATTTGGCCTTAAATACCCATTTCTTGATTTCTCGGGAAGCCTCTGGGACCAAAAATATTTTTGGTCGCAGTGGTTACAGTCTACTCCACGCTGACGAGCGCCAACAGTGCGAAACGTGTTCGTGGATGGTTTTCCTTGATTTATCATGAAATTGCGTTGGCCAAATATCAGGGAGCAAGTTAAATAAACGTTTAGTTTATTTTTGCTCCACTAGATGGCGCTCTGCCATCTAAAAAGCACATGTGCTCGTGGTCAGGAGAAATGCCTTCTTTATTTTTAATATATATATATATATTGAATTTAGGTGAAAGTTCAATAATATTATTTTTACATATTGAATTGATTTGAGGGAGATAGAGCAAAGTTATTTGTCTAATTAGCCCTTGAGGAAGCCCAGGAAAGGAGAGAGTAAACCAATTAAATCAATGAGAAACACTCCCCAGGGCAGACAGAAATCTAATTAATAATCTTATTATGGAAATTGTGATATCAGTTCCACCCCCCCAAATCTTTTAAATCTAATTTTTGAGAACGGCAATCTTTAATAAAGCATAAAATTTATCTCGCTCCTCTATATCTAATAAAAATGTTCTCTCTCTTCCTGACATTGTCGATATAGCCTTGAAATGGATATGTTCTATTTAAACTCTCATTATAGCTCTTTGTCAGATAATCATTGGCTTATATCCTATCTATACTCAATCCAGCTTTATAAGATAAATGAAAGATATATTAATGGATTCTATTTATATTCAATATATATATTGAATAGATAAACACACACTAAGTGTGCGATTATTAATTGATTCTATTGTATATTCAATATATCAATATTCAATATATTCAATATAGAACCGAGCTAGTTTGCGGTTGGCATTAGATTCAAATTATATATTCAATATATCTTGAACAGATAAACCAGAGCTAGGTTGCGGTTGTTAATAAATTCTATTTATATGCACACACAGCTTTAAATTACAAATATTTCCTATCAATGAGTTTCTTTTTATTGAAAAACGCTAGCTTTCAAGCGATTATATCGCTTACAATATTTAAAAATGTTGTAAATATTTCTGGTAGGATAAGTCGCTATTTTAATAAGCTCGTTGAAGAGCGATAATCGCTTGAAAGCTAGCGTTTTTCAATAAAAAGAAGCTCATTGTGAGGAAATATTTGTAATTTAAAACTTTTTCACAATTTTATCATAAATACACACAGCTTTATTAAGAACACCGGTCTTATACAGATTAACCACATGGAGAAAGGAAGTATAGATGGAGCTCCTATACCCCAGGCAATGCAGAACCCAACAACAGCCTACAGCTTCGTAACCGTGCATACGTCACGGTTAACGTATCACTAAAAAAGCTAGTGTTGAATCAACCGCGTTCTAGTCTTCGCTTTCCTCATCCAAATGGACCACGACATTCGGCGATTCTATTAGTCACCTACGAGAATGGTGACTTCTATTTATATTCAATCTATCTTTTGGACAGATAAAACCAAGCTAGTTTGCTGTTGGTAATAGACTTTATTTATATATTCAATATATCTTGAACAGATAAATCCAAACTAGTTTGGGGTTTTTAATAGATTCTATTTATACATTCAATTCATATATTGATTATATAAAAATCAAAGCTAGTTTGTGCGGTTTTTAAATATTCTAATTATACCTTAAATATGTCTTGAACAGATAAATATAAGCTAGTTTGAGGTTTAGAAAGAGGGAATCATATATCGCCGCAACTATTTTTTATTAACGCGATTAAAGAAGCTTTCGGGCAAGCCCTTCTTCAGCTAATTATAGTGTACAAACAATAGTTTGAGGTTGTTTGATGCTTTTATTTATGCATTCAATATATCTTGAACAGATATATCCAAGCAATTTGTGTGACGGTTCGTAATATAATATCAAGAAATTGGGTTGGCCAAATATCAGGGAACAGGCTAAATCAATGTTTAGTTGATTTCTGTTCCACCAGATGACGCTTTGCCTTCTGAAAAGCACATGTGCTCCTGGTCAGAATATGCCTTTTTATTTTTAATATATTTATATCTATATATTTTAAGGTTCTAAAGAATAATATTTACAATCGATCTATTCTGAACAGATGAACCCAAACTATTCTACTGATCGTAATGGATTCAATTTGTGCTTAATGCATCCTTATTGGAACTGTAGGATATGATTTAAGAAAAGTTATGTATTTCGGTATATGTATTCTCGAAGCTATATTATTCTAGTTTTTAAATGTGTGATATGTGGCGTGCTGAAAATGCTTGCCGCTCTTTATATGCGAATAAATGTAAAAATTAATTCTAACAATATCAGTAAAAATAATTATTCTAATATTTTTTATCTCAATTTTTTAGAGTTGAAGTGGACCTTTTCCCAATTATAAAAAAAGCTACTTTGAATATAAATTCTAATATACTCAAAGATCCTGATTCGAGACATTTTCAACTATAGTAGAAGGTTCAAGCTAATTCGATATGATTTTAAAGTAACTGCCATTGATAAGGCAGTAAGAAAACAATTGTTTGATATCGGACAATTATCCTGCGTGGGAACAAATATCCATTTGAAATTAACCGATCAAAAAAAAGGACCATTCAAAAACCATTAATTTTTTTTTAACTTTTATTAAAGCGTATTAGATTTTAATATTGATCCCCTTAATTAAATATAGACCTCATCGTTTGATCATGTTAACAAATATGTAAGAAAACTCCTTGGAATCAACCTTGTTAAGCTCGAATATCACACTTTTCTTTACATACATTCAACTCCATCAAAATATTTTCTTTTTAGAATTTTTAAATTTTTGGAAAAAATAAAAGGTCACAAGGGAAATTATATGGCGTATAAGGTGGGTGTAAAAGTTCAGGAATTTAATGTTTGGTTAGAAATTTAGATTATTGTGAACGCCTTATGAGGCCTATCATTATTGTAGAACAGAATCGCAATCCCCCAAGGTCTAAAAAGATTGAGTCTTCTATAATTAATTTTAAGGCGACGTGGTTTCACTTTTACACACAAATAGTTTCATTAAGACCACCGGTCATATACAGATTCACTACATGAAGGAAGCATAGAAGGAGCTCCAATACTCTAGGCAGCGCAAAAACCAACATCCTCCAAGTCCGACGAATATCCATTGGTCACAGATTTCACCGTGCATACGTTGAGGGTAGAATATCACTGAAAAGACGAGTGTGCGGTATTGTAGATTTTAAAACCAAAGATAAGACCTTGATCAAACATCATTATATCCATCCAGTTTTATATTTGCCATACCCTACATAATAATACTGAATATGTCTAGTAGGATCTAAATCATGGTGCATAATCCTAGAGTAAAAAGAGAAATCATAAGGTTTTAGATTTGCTTGACCTCAGTTACTTCATTGCAGGAGAAGAAGGACTTCTTTAGTCCATTTTCTGTTGATTAGATTCAAGATCGCATTGGTAGCATTAACTTTCTTCTCCTGTGATAATTTCTTTAAATTCTGCATCGTATTGGGCTGCATTTAACGCGTAACCCCTCCGACATTCTTATTCCTCCAACGTATACATTTAGAATACAACCTTTTTATCTTTAGAACTTCCGAAATTGTTTTAAAAAAAACAATTCCCTATTGAAATGCTAACTTTTTAAATATATCAAAGGAATGGTTATATATATATCAGCCTATATTAAATTTGAATATATCGACTTATGCATCATTATTGTTTGTGAAAGGTCAATCACGATTGATCTTGTCTTCACAGCTTTCTTGCCTATTTTAAAATCTATAAGCATGATTGTGATTACCATAAACTTTGGTAATATTTCGGTTTGAGTTGACAATTTTCCAAGTTTACAACAGAACTTTATTTTATGCGCGATAATCTATCATTTAACGGCCATTTTCACGAAGAATATTTACGAGGTTATTGCTTGCGCAGGGACGTAAGCGTGCAAAACACGTAGTAGAATAGCGCTGCTCGTGCTTTTAAACTATTAATCCTTATAGATTTTTTGTGTATGAAATATTAATATTAAATAAAACTCCAGACTTAAATTAAAATACCCTAGTTCAGAGCTGAAACACGTTCTGTGTAAGGCGCATTTAATGCGCTATAGTTCTGTCACTGCTCTCTTTCTATTTTTATATTCGTATTTCCTAGAATAATCATAACTTTCCATCTGTATGAATGATTTTCAGTCGTTTTCTGAGGTTTGAATAGGAATATTTTGGTTGTTTCACTCTGCAAATGGTTCGGACAAATTTTCTATGTGGGCATTATTTCCTTGGTTCGACCGATTAGTGATCCATTCAAACTGATATTTGAAAGCGATTGCACATTGAGAAACAATAGATTATACATGGCGGACTAAGAACCAAAGAGGCCGTTGCTACCGCTGGAACACTACTGCGGCGAAGGTGGGGGAAGGTTATTTGTAGGCCGGGTGTGTTTACGGCAAGATATTGACTAAGTGGAGGTAAGACGTTGGGACGTTTCCATGGCAACGCATGCGACCTTGAGGCGAATATTTTTAGTTATCATTACATTTGTGTTTCCTAAGTGTCCGCCGGGGATGGCGGCTGGCCAGGCAGCCATCGATCGCACTTGTTGGCCTGCCATAGGCGCTGAATTTGTATTTGGATTTACTTGTTAAATATATTTAATTTGATAGAGAGACATCTTATTAATATTATCGGTAGGCATTCTATCTAGTTTTTCTTTTTTGAGCTGGAGAAAATATTCACGTGGAAAGGTAAACTACTACTGTTATTCATTTAAAATTTGATTTTGCTTCAATTTTTAATTCAGTGTATATATAATGCAAGTTTGCGGGAAGGTGCTATTAATGTACCAACATTGTCATCTCTTCCCTTAAAAATACATTAAAACAATGTATTTTTTTATTACCCTTGAGAGCTGGTTTTGTGCCACATCTTTTTTATCACTGCCCGTGATAAACAGAATGCGTTGATATAATGCATTTTTAAAGGGAGATGAACACCATTTTTACTTAGGTGTATATATTGGTTCTTTATATTGTTAATATAGAAATATATATATTAAGTTATCATTTTTTCTTCTATTTCTTTGGTAAACTCAACAACACACGTGTGCAATAATATTTTTGCAGCAAAAGCAGTTATCCTTTTTCAAATATTTAAAACAAAAGATTTTATCTAGACAGAACACATAACTGAGATAGTTCTCCATTTGAATTGGTTTATTTAGCGCAAAAATGATAGGCAAAATGGGTCTCTAGCAGCCTTTTACATGATAGATAGAGTTTTGCAAATATACGGTATTTGTGTCACGCACATTACGAATAGAAAATGATAAATTTATCGTTATTTATTTCACTTTATTTAAATAAAGCGAGGTATCTCGGATATCAGGTACGCGTGTGAGAATTATAAATCTACCTATAGAACCTGTCCAACAAAACGGAGGATATTGATCTGAAGAGACAAAGGTCTCCTCTCCCGTCAAAATTGACGTCAAAACTAGACGCCATCTATTGACCGTCGCCGTAAACTAGCGGCCTCGGGTCGGTGACAAAGCCACAACACCAGCTTTGGCAAACTGAAAAGCGTCCACCTAGAGACCATGGTTTCGGGCTAATGGCCCTCGACAGCCTAGGGCTGGTGTTGTGAATTTGTCACCGACCCGAGGCCTCTAGTTTTCGTGGACGGTCAATAGATGGCGTCTAGTTTTGACGTCTATTTTTTAACGGGAGAGGCGACCTTTGTCTCTTTATAAATGTTAATAAAACAGCCTCATCGACATATTGGAAGGTATAATAAATATTTTTGATCCAAAATAAGCGTTAATCATTCAATATATTATATATTTTATATAAAAATTGTATTAAATTTTAAAATTATAATTTCCCGATCAAATTACTCTGTAAGGTCGTCCACCAGATGTCGCGACTCTCCCTTTATAAAAACCTATTGTTGTTGCTTCCCGTTGGCCGGCTTAAATATTTTTGTACATATGTAAATATGTAATCTTTTATTTTCTTCTTTACACCTCAAATCAGGTGTTTCATTCTTAATTATGTTCATCAGACCAATTAAAGTAAATATTGTGATTCTTTATTATATTTTTATTATTTTATTCACACATGGCTGCAAAAAAACAATAGCATAATAATATTAATGTATAAAAAGCAAATGCTCAATAATTGTCTATCAAATCAACAAACTAATAATCTATTTCAATCTCAAAAAATATTCTTATAACATATATATAGACTATGAAAAAGGCATCTCCTTATCCTGTAACTGAAAATTGCTGATGGCTTGCGCCATCTATCGGAATAAATATCAACTATTCTCGTTGATTTTTAATTATTCCAGAATTGGACAAATACCAATTCTTGATTAATCAAGAAAAGCCAACCACGGACGCGTTTCGGGCTGTTGGCCCTCATCAGCGTGGCGCAAGCTGTACCTCAACGACCAAAATAATTGGTCATTTAAGGCATCCTGAAAAATCATGGAACGGGTAGTTAAAGCCAGAATTGCGTGAGACCGCGAAACAATGTGAAAAAATAGTACAAATGTCATGTAAACTGTATCCCAGTACAATATCACATTTGTACTATTTTTTCACATATATATAGAGGCAAATGTGTTTGTAGAATGATAAAGAAAGAGCTCAAAGATTTCTTAGATTCTCTGTAGTCATTGGCGCACAACTACAACATGTAGCGCCAGTATTACCTAACCTTAGATAGGCCGTAGCAAAGAGGTTTCAACATTTAATAAAATAAATAATGCTTCCAGGGTTAAGTTTCTTGTATAAATTTATATGTTTTGTATAATTACCAAGCTTTTTCGGACTTATAATTCCTTCAACAAGAGGATCACATTTGCAAATGCGTACACATTGCACGAAATTTTTTTATGTTTCAAATACATTAATTGCATATTACTTAACTACTGTTTTATAGAAAAAGAGTTTAAAATATTGAGAGGACCTGGTTATCATTGTTGAAATATCTCCCAGCGGTTTCCCCAGTTTAATCTACTCCATACCGCTTTATATTGCATTGAAGTATTTTGTGTATGTATATATTAGGTACTGTAGATTCACCACTCGGGCCTTCCCAATATTTTTATTAGTGCAGTAAAGACAGAATAAAATATATATATTTGCGCTATAAATAATCAATATTTTGTTGGATCGTTTTTGAAGACAACTCTCAGATTTATAAAATTATTTTATTAAACATTAAACATTTTATATATATATATATATATATATATACGAGAGAGTTAATTATCTCGTATTTAAGGCAACAAAAGATTCATCTAATTTTTATACATTTTATAACCAGATTCAACTTGTGAAAACAGACGACAAAAAATATATATATAATAGAGGGTAAGTTCCTATTTTTTGCAAGCTTTCACACTCAAAGAATATTCAACTTCTTCCTTCATATTTCTAAATACAGATGGCGTGCTATATAGAGCAATATAACAAATTAAAACATTAAGACGCGAATGTTTCTTTTCACAAATAAATCAAACTTCTACTGTCCTTACTGCGATGAAAAAATATTGGGAGGGCTTGGCTCATCAGTGGTGAATCCTTCCAGCAGTTTCGCCAATTTAATCTACAAGACCGCTTCTTTGAAGCTCTACTACTTTATTGGATCATTCTGCAAACTATGGACATAAGCGTTTAGGATAGTATAATTACATAAAAATAATTACATTACAATATTTTTTCATCGCAGTAAGGACAGTAGAAGTTTGATTTATTTTTGAAATAAACATTCGCGTCGTAATGTTTTCATTTGTTATATATAGATGGCGCGTAATTAATTTGTATTAATTTATGCGTAAATGGCCTTGTCCATATTGCTTGCGGAAGAACATTGCTCGATGCAAATATTTAAATGAAATTCTACTGTCCTAAAAGCTTATGTCCATAATTATATATAGATATATAATTAAAAAGGCATATATTGGATCAAAAAAAGCATTTATTTTACCAATATTTCAGTTGGCGCTGAGTTTGTTGTTGACACACTTTAAAATGTTATAACATCTTGATAAAGGTTGGCGTTCAGCCAACTGAAATATTAGTAAAATAAATTATATTTTATATCCAATATATGCCTTTTTAATTAAAGATTTATTTATGTATTGCTCTATTTTAAATATAGATATTTATATTTTTGATATATAGATTGCGCGCAATTGATTTGTATAAAGCATTATATTTAGTTTCAGGATTAGAAGGTTTCTCTAAATAAAACATAGAGGTATCAATGGAATATTTATAATTGTGTGTTAGATCAAACTGGCAAAATTATTGGGAGTGTTCACTAAAAATGAGTCACACATAAGCCTTTTTATTGGGGCATCCAGCCCTATACATGATTCCCCTCTACAGGATTTAGCAAAGGAAGATATTTCAAAAGTAAAAACTAGAATACAAGAAGTAATAAGGAAAAAGAAAAGAGAGAAGAAGAAAAAAACAAACAAAAATAAATATAACCATATATACAAAAAATAAACATACAGAGCAAAAGGAACCATACATGATTAAATATTTAAATTAAAGTACCAATGTTTAGAATATGTCAAGGTTAGGATATCATTGAGAGGGCTAGTGTGGAATCAGCCGCATTCAATCTTCGTTTTCTTCCTCCAAGCAAACCACGACATTCGGCGCATCCATTGTTCTCCAACAAATGAGTCATACAAGCCCTTTACCTATATTTCATTTCCATTCATGAATGTAAAAATATATAAACATATAGAAATTAGATTTTTCACTTTGCAAAATATTTTTACATTTTAGAAATTAATATTTTATAAAAATACATTTGTTTCATATAATTATTTTTAAAATATAAGTTGACTAAATTATATCAAATTTTTAAACGACCCATGTTGCGGGGGGACATCATTGGAGATTAATTAAAATTTATTCGTTTTTGATTTTCTAATCCTGTTCCCTCAAGGAGGTGGTCGTTTATCAGATGGGCATCTCTATTTGTTTAATTTGGCAAAACTGTAGTTGGGTTATGTTCACCTATCAAAATTTGCACAATTTTAAGCAAATTAAATATAGAAATGCATCGTTTTAATGCATTTAAAAAGGGAAAGGTGAAATTTTATACATGAAGACCATTCACTCGTATTATTATACACACATATATTAACACAAAGCAATAACGCGCCATCTATACATATGAAATAAAAGGGTTTAAAGACACGAATGTTTCTTTTATACATAATACAAACTTCTACTGTCCTTACTGCGATGAAAAAATATATTGGGAGGGCTTGGCTCATCAGTGGTGAACCCTCCAAGCCGTTTCGCCAATTTGATCCACCAGACCGCTTCTCAGAGCTCTAATACTGTATTGGACGATTCTACTTATATATGCAGCACTGAAGGGTGGAATCTCAGAAATGGTTTCCAAGAAGAGACTATGGACATAGGCACAATATATATTTTTTCATCGCAGTAAGGACAGTAGAAGTTTGTATTATGTATAAAAGAAACATTCGTGCCTTTAAATCCTTTCATTTTATATATACACACATATATAATCAAAATATATTATTATTTTCAAAATACTCCCAGGTTACAGGGCATACATTTCTACCCATGCATATGGATCCCTTTCCTGGGGCTCGTAAACTTCGGTGCCTCATAAATCCGTTCATATTTGCATCCCGTGTCGAAGCTTGGCGTGTTGGCAGGACGCTAACGAAATATGTGCGGCTCGAATTTAAATATTTTTGAATTAATCAGTCAGGAGGTCGTGGGGATGACACGTTTATTGTAGGATTCAAATTTGATGTCTAAGACTGCATACATATCTCTGTCCTTTTAAATTCTAGATATCTAAGCCGAGTTAAACATGTGAACTTCTTTTCCATTGCAGAATGAACGTAAACTATTTCTTAGTATATTCAAAGGTTGTTTCTTTTTAAAGAGTGTTTCGCCCTCTAAGCAATTAAAATTGTCAATATATGTTTAATCAACAATTTAAAAAAACACGATATTATACTCTTTAGAGCACATATTGCATATATATATTATACATGAACATATTGGATATAATTAAAATATTATATTCAGAAAATAGCCGAGCTTTAGTCTACATTGTTTGCAATGTCGGTGTTATTACTCATAATATATATACGAGTATATATAAAGTTAGTGAATGTGGCGCGCACGCATTGTACGATTTTCTTATGTTGAAAACAAAACCCAACTAATCCAAATAAATCCATAAGTGAAGCTATTTTCAACGTGTATTTTTACCTTTGAATAAATACTGATTGCTCCTTCTGTGTTGGAAAAATATATTGGGAAGACTTGGCTCATCAAATGACAAATCATGGAAAGCCAACTACGTACGCGTTTCAGGATGTTGGTCCTCGTCAGCGTAGGGAAGGCCTTATCGAACCAAAAAGGTCTTAGAAGCCTCTTGAAAATAAAGGAGAAGGTATCTGAAGCTCTGATTTGTGGGGTTTTATTATATACACGAAACCGCGTACATTTCTCCTTTGTTGTATTATTTATTATTGTTCTTATATTTTGTAAACAATTTTAATCATCATATTTTCAGGCCCAACTATGGTGTCACTATATCATTGAAACAAAGAGAAGAGGAAATCATTATTTGATTGCTAGAGGCTCCGCAGCTGCGTCGAATGTCGGTCACCGGCCTTGAGCGCACACCTGAGGAACAGGTGGTTCAGAAACATCCGACCCGTCCTTCCTTGCAGATCAACTTCTCGTGGAGAAATCTAAGAACATCAAGATATGACGTGGATGAATCTTATACAAGTCTAGTATATTATGATGCATAGCGCGCCATCTGTTATGAATATTCGAAACTATTATAGACGTGTATGATTCTTTTGAAAAGTAAAAAAATTCTACCACCCTTACTGCAAAGGGAAAAATACTTTGTAAGCAGGTGTGTTGTATCTTTGCATATTTGCTCTTAGCATGTTTGATCTTTGTGTGGCACAATTTGCATAGTTGCTATTTAACTTATTTGTGCTATTTATATATAGGACGTATGGATTGAGTTAGGTGTGCCAGTCCAGCCTTAGGATAAGAATAGTCTTGTTACCTAAAACGATTTTTGCTACTGTAGTTTTTATCCTGACAAATAAAGAGTATTTGTTTAAAACAGAATTCATTTAAAGCATTGTAAAATGCTAAAGAAGGGCTAATATTCTCCGACCTAGTATTAAAAGATATGGCAGCTTCATCACTTTCATCTTTCAATAACAGACACTTCGCCGAGATATCAAAGCATTCCTTCTTAGCCTATCTTAATGTTACGTATATTTTAATTATTTTAGTCTATGAATATATAATTTTATGATTTTTGACTGTTAACCAGGTTTGTTATTATTCTGCAGTATTAAAATATTACTATTATTTGGTACCAGTTAACTCCTCTTTACATATTTAAATACTACACCCTGTGTGGAGGTACATAATTCATTACTAAATGTCTATTTTGTTTGTTGTATAAACGGAACATTATATCATAGATTTAATGAAGACCACAACACCAAACCTTCGTAGATCCAGTGAAGTAACAATCCATATAAGGAGACTTCCGTATTGGAGATGGAGACACATAATCATGATGGAACTTTGTAATCGAATAAAGAAGCAGGGAAAATAATTCAATACCATTTTGAAAGGCTTCTCTCTATTCTTTTAAAATGTTAAATAGTTAAAAAAAAACTATATTTATAATGAAAATATTTGCCTTCAATCTAAAACCTTTTTATTTTAACGGTAAAAACTTCAAATTTACCTTCAAACATTTATTAAATAAACGCCTATTTAGGTCATTCTACAATATTTTTGGCCAACCCATTCTTTTGATAAATCAAGAAAAACCAACCACGTGCGCGTTTCGGTGTACATTTTGTTCAGCGTGGTGCAGGCTTTACTTCAACGACAAAAAATTGGTTCTGAAAGAGGTTTCGTGAGAAATCAAGCAATGAAGAGTTGAGGCTAAATTTGAGTAATTTCGCTAAATATCTGAAAGTAAGAAAAATATAAAAGTTCAAATGTGGAAATTGAAAATAAAAAGGTATATTCCGACCGCTCACATGAAACTGCACCACGCTTATGAGAGCCAACAGTCCTAAACGAGTACGTGGTTTTTCTTGATTTAACAAGAAATTGGATTGGGCAAATATTGTGAGAAAAACATAAATAAACGTTTAGGTGATATTTGCTCCACTAGATGACGCTCTGCAATCTAAAACGCTCATGAGAGCGTTAATGATAGGCTTTTTTTTAATATCAACAACTAACCGTTTCAATTTTTTGTTAATTTTTCACCCACGCATATATCTACCAAAAGAGGCACCTCTCCCTTTGATAGTACATCAGAGCGATGCACTGTGAATCACCTTAGTAAATATTTTACTTTTGATGATAAAGAATAAGCCACAACACCAGTGTTGGCAGTTTTAGAGAAAAACCAACCAATATACCATTGTTTTAGGCTTTTACCCTCATCAGTACAGGAGAGGCTTCGATTTTATAACATCCTATGAGAGTGGTTATGAAATCGGTCGAATTTGCCAAAAAAAAAAAAAAAAAAAACAGGCATATATTATTTTATATTTTATTTTCAAAAAATCACAAACATTAATTATTGTTCCACTCGGTAGATACAGAATTTTTCACATGTGCGTATTTTATGGAATCGAGTACATAAAGGGAAGCTAGAGAATTCAAGATTTTCCCGAAATCTTGAAAAAGATCGGGAAAAAAAAGACATTTAAGAACAGCTAATGCAATCATGTTCACCTAAAGTTCCAGTAGTGAATGCTCTCAGCAGCACCAATTACGCTAATATTGCGCGACCTCGAAAACCTGAAGAGACTTAAGGCAAAGTGATTTTAATTTTTCCAAAATTTACACTGCATTTTTCATAAGCACATTAAATCATCACACACACATTTTAATTTTAAATAATCTTCCCATTATATATAAAATATAGCATGTAAAGCTTTAATTGAAAATATGTTTCTATTTTTCTCAATATATTTTATATGAACACATATTAATATGATAAATAATGTAAAAAGAAGGAAATTTTATTCATTTTTATATATAAAAAATGGAATAATTTATTTTTTGGTAACAAAAATTCAAAATAAATGAAATTAATTTTGATATATCATATTTTTCTATATTTGCATAATAAATGAATAAGATGATTCAATTACTAATTTTTATAATTATTTCTCAAATATTTTCATCATTTGATCTCGTCTGCAAGTCCATTACCATTTTCCTGTTTATTGGTATATATATGTTTAGATATCACAATGAAAATGTAATCTTTTAAGACCATTTATACAATAATAATATTATAATGGGTATGTGTAGTAATTTCAAAAGAATATTAATAGAGGACGTTACGAGTAATTTATCGCATAGGTTTATTTTGTTGTTATCTTGATCACAAAGTTCTTGGACAGTCTGCGCACCCTTGTAGTAGGTGTAGAAGGCCATCCCTATATTTGGTCAATTGGTCAGAGTCAAAGCAGCAGGAGCTCTATCCTGTTATCTTATTCATAAGTATGTGTTACCTTTCCGAACTGTATATAACTGTCTAAGATTATAATTTAGGAAATTTATACCAATTAAGATTAATTTACGCAAAAACCTTGTTTTTCACTTCCAATTTGATAGAGAGAAGCGTAGACGCGCGGAGGCTGCTTTGAGGCGCTGCATGAAAATGAACTAATCAATGGGAATGGCCCACCTCAACCGTCAGTCTTATTCCTTGTTTATACCTTTAGACTGCCTTTGTTTTACTGCTGTGTGCGGTTGTTATTATATTGTCAATATGTATCCTTATATCTAATAATAATAATCATATATATTCATAATCACTTATTTGGCTGTTCTTTTTGTAACAACGACCCACAACATAATCGAAGATAAGTCAAAGGGAGAGAAGGGGGATTCTGTCTCAGACCCAGAAAGATTTTATCACATCGATATCAACATGTGAGCTACTGGTTTCGATGTTACATAAAGTTTGATTCTGATACGGTAGACAGCGAAAGATAAGGTCACTTGAAAATATTTAAAGATTAGGAAGTGAAAGAAAGCTTGAAGAAGACCCACTCCTGACTTAAGAAACCTTTGAAGAATCATTTATTGTCGTATTATCATCGATTGTCAGACGTTTTAATGAATTTGGTATTAGTCCTAACCAGGGAAATTGGGTATCAAACGCGTTTAAATCTATTACTGTTTAATGACCCAATTTAACCTATGAATTGTTTCATCAAAAACAAAGAAGAAAGAAGATATAAAGCATACAGTAAGTGGTATGAAAAATTATATGTTACGATGATACAAAATATCAAAGCGCGGGACAAGAGAACTTTCAACATCAATTTCAAACCGATTGTTCATTGCGTCAACTCATGATCTGTATTTGATGAGGCCATCTATATGGAAAACCTAGATCTAATGTATTTTAAGCTGCTTAATACCATTAACACCGTCACTGGGGAACACTAACAACAAATGAATAAATTAAGCCATTTATTGAAACATAAACGTTTGAAAAACACAAAAATACACAGAAAAGAGAGTTTTCTGAACGCATTCTCACGACACTGTATTATGACAGTGGTCAAGAATACGGTAGATACGGTAGAAACTCTCAAATGGTTATAGCCTATCACACCGCCGTATTCACCTGATACTACTCCTTTTGATTACTACCTTTGTCGACCGATAAGATATGGTCTACCAGAGCAATACTCTTATTCCCATGCCACAAATTGGGTCATTCTCACGAGATGTGTCGTTCTTCTACGTGGAATCCATAATGAAAGATGGAGGAAGGTACTGGCTATATATATAGCGTCCGTTGGACAATACTATCTATAAACATTTTGCAACCATTTTTGATAATAAAGTATCATTTAAATACTCTTCAAATCAATGTATACTCTCGATATTATATAGCTCCACAATATATTGACTAAAAGAAAGAGAGAGGTCAAAATAGCTAAGATTTCATTTATTGAGAAATTATTTTCCCCTCTCTTTTACATTAACTTTATTTTCTCTTATTATCTACCAACCCCCGTATTTTCATAACTGTTAACTAAATATTAATTTAGAATTTCCTTGTTAATAATTAGCATGTGTACCTTTTTGATTATATTAAAGACATTTAAAATTCTCTGTCTCTAATAACGACACCTAGAATTATATATATATAATGCATATAATGTATATATATATATAAAGTATATGATATTTAACTTTTATAACAGTATGATTTTAATAGGGAATTTTATGCATATATATACTTTTTTTTTAACAATTCAAAGTTTAAAAGCGAAATTTTGAAGAGTAGTACCAACATCTTAGTTCATAATGCCGATATTTTAGATGTTTGATAACAAATACTGTATAACAAAAATTAAATTAAACAGTAATATATCAATGCATATAGTGAATCAATTTGAAGTTTCAAACAAAGATTTTGTTTCTAAGTGAAATATTTCATATTGTAACCTTCTTATTTTGACCTTTATATTCATTTTATAAAAAAAAAAAAAATCGTTCACCCTTAACGCACACACAAAAAATCATAGTTTATTAGATTGAAAATACCTATAATATCGCGATATCACATCAAAATTATCTTATTTTCACATTTCAAATAAGTCGTTTGCATTTTTTGCATGTTCAAGGTAAACAAGGTAGACTGACGAGGGCCATTAGCCCGAAACCACGGTCTCTAGGTGGGCGCTTCTCAGTTTGTCAAACCTGGTGTTGTGGCCTTGTCACTAATATGAGTCCGCTAGTTTTGGAGATGGTCAATAGACGACGCTTAGTTTTAGCGTCTATTTTGACAGGAGAGGTGCCTTTATTTTATACACACACAATAAGGAAACTTTTATATTATTATAAATATAATAATAATATAAAAATATATTATCAACAGCCTTAATTAAATTTTAAAATGCAATTTTAGAGTTTATATATAAAATCTTGTCCTATAATTAATATTAAAAATGTCCTTAATAAAATTAAAGCCCGGCAGAGATTTTAGAGTATCTATCTCTTCGAATATAATATATATATATATGTTTCATTAGCAGAATATAGTCATTACAATAACTCGGACACAAATATTAGAAATATGAAACGGCGAATTTATAATTTTAAATCACCGAAAAGCTAACGTTGAAGTAATTATTTTAAAAGGAAATAACAAGCTATTGTTAAATTTACCATTTTAATTTTAAGTGGTTTAATTTGGCATTAAGCTATCCGTCTTGTGGCATCTGAAGCATTTCCCAACAGGATTTTTCCTAGTTCTCCACATTCAAAGTAAAATTGGTCATTTACAAGGAGCCGAATGGGTAGTTGTAGTATATATGGACTTTCTATGGGTGTACTAATTATTCCGGCCGGCGTTCTCCAATTTAGGAGGCTGCATGATGGCGACTCAATGGAGAAAAACAAATAATCGTTTGGTGCAAAAACATTCCAAGGATTCCTCTGCTAATTGCAGAATCCGATAATAGAGGAGCAGTGCGATCTAAGTGGCACACTCCCTGCCATGGCTTTTCTCAACGCTTTACTTTAGACCTTGCGCCTCTTTATTATATCATATAGCTGTCAAAAATACCTAATTTATATTAATACAATTTTGAATATAATATTTATGAATATATTTGATATGAAATGATCTCATCAGCATTAAAATTCTAATATTTTCACACAAACATCACCTCTGCTCATAATTTAAAAAATAAGATTTTTCAAAAGTTGTATTTATAAAATATATTATTTTTTATTCTTTAACTGCCAAATGCGAGGGCTCATGTTGTTATCCAGTTCTATAACAATATATTTGCACTCAGTTCCGGCATTCCTTTATATATACCACAGTTTATCCCAAATATTAATGTATTGTTATGTCGTACCCAGACGCTATTCGTGTACTTTGACTACTTAGGATGCCACAAAGATATACACGTGGGCTCGAAGGGATTGCAGCTAAAGTTAGCGCTTTATTATGTCTCACTTAACAGAAGGAATACAATGAGATGGACTTGCCTTCAACCTCCCCGTCAGAAGTATATTGGCGCCGTGGATGTCACTCTTGTGAAGCTTCCCGCCCCACACTATTCAAGTCCAGCCTGGACTTACACCGCCTTGTAGGCCGCTCCGATGTCAGGCTATCCTGGTACCGCTTTACAGGATCATCCAGGTGCCCGGAGACAAGTGGCCACGTCCTCTTCTCACCGCAGATGTAACCAGACTCTGTCCTCCCCCACACAGGAATTTTGTTTTTAGCGCCTGCCAAATGGCAGCGGGGGCCGCTAGAGTCCACCCCTCTTTCCCCAACTTTACTCTAGTATTTTGGCCTTGTCATCCTTGTAACAGTATATTTTAAAAGGTTATACACATTAATTTACAAATAGGTTAACAATGTTTACTTCTCCAGAGATACTATCAAATACAGTTACAATTTATTACTGGTAAAATACGATGATAGTCAGGCGCGTGGTAGCAACCTGTATAAAGGATCAAAATCATGCATTCGCATGTGGCTAGCATCGGATTGAAGACTCAATATGGCGGGTGATCATCAGTGAAAGGGTTGAAAGAGTAAAGACGTAGAAATTGATTAATATATATGTACAGGAAAGCCTGATGATTTTGCAAAAGCTAATAATGAAGAAGAATGTTTTTATTCATTGTTGAATCATAGTAATGTCGTTTTGTTTCACCTTCTTGTAATGTAGAGAATACTGGTAATGTCGAGAATGATGACAAAGGAAAGAATTGTAATATGGATAATTCTCTCCTCACTGTATGACAAGATATCCGAGAGGCAGGGATTCCAGAGTGAGGTTGTGGAAAGGTGAATGGATTCCAGCGGCGGGAGGATGGCCCAGGTGTTCGCGGGGGAGGACAGAATCCACATTGTTTTCTTAGAAACCTTATACGCAAACATCGACGACTGAGAAGAGTCGTAACAGTATTAAAGAAAGAAGATGGCATCAACAAGGGCAGAAGACAGGGTGACGAGCCCTCGACGGGAGGTACGGCGGCATTCCAAGGCGGTGGCGCCGTAGACAAAGGAGGTTGACATTTGATGGATTCGTCATCAATCTTTGTAACAGCATTGCTATGTGTTTTTCTGTAGGAGAACTTAGTTCCTATCGTCAGGTTCGCGAATTAACACTTCGTCAAACCAAGCTCAAGTTGCATTGATCACTCTTGTTAATATTAGTAGAAAACCTTTGGTGTGATAATATGAAAAACTATAGTGATATACTATGAAAAACAATTGTGCGATACTATGAAAAAAAATTGTGCGATACTATGAAAAACAATTGTGCGATACTATGAAAAACAATTGTGCGATGCTATGAAAAACAATAGTGCGATACTATGAAAAACAATTGTGCGATACTATGAAAAACAATTGTGCGATACTATGAAAAACAATTGTGCGATACTATGAAAAACAATAGTGCGATACTATAGCATTGTTTCCTGTTACATTGATATTTAGAACTTGAACAGTGCTTAGACGCTATGAATTTATATTTGTCATGGCATATGCTAGTTTGTAAAATTCAATAAAACCACTCCAAATATCAATAATTGTATTAATATGCACCGATTTAAGATTAATTTATTTCGACTAGTTTTGTGTCATTATAATTTACATACGTTCATAAAAATTCGCATTTCATAGTTGTAACTATTTTTATGATTTCACCTAAAATTTTGACAAATAGTTCATATAGATGGAAATTTAGCAGGGAGGATATTGAGTTTTATTTTTTTTTGGTTTGAATACAACATCAAGTTGATTATATTCATGTACATAGAGAGGCATCTCTATCTTTTCAATTGTGCATAAGTACAATGTACTACATTTATCATCTGTGTTGTGTGTTTGATCACCACTAGTAAAATATTTTAACAGGAGTTTTGAACAGGAAAAGTGACAGGAATCAACAAATTTCGTTCAAACCATCCTTTCACCTGATTATTTTATGTTGTATGAAAATTGAAATCTATTTTTCAAATTTAATTGCTGAGTTTAAACTTGAATTTTTTTCTGGTAAGTTGATTCTTCTAATTATACTGTTTTCGTTCGATGCAGCCAACTTTCTAAAAATATCTTTGGCTGTTTTCTTGAATGTGATGTAGATTATTTTCAATTATAGAAATAGTTCATTATCGTTACTTGCCTTGTTTAAAAGGCCCGATTTTCATTATATCGGTAGGTAAAAAGGTTATAGTTAGATGGTTCTAGAAGATGGATGATCAGGGCTTTCCAAATATCGGAGGATAGCAATGAAATATTTGATACAAAATAAGATTGTAATGAATTTCATATGAATTGCTCTATATTTGGCAATGTGTTTATATCAGCTTAGAGCTAACTTCGGATGGAAAGAAAGGCTTCTGTTAATTCAAGCAGTGTTTATTGTGTTTTATAAGTCCCAGTAAAAATCGTTTAAAATTCTAACACTCAAAAAAAGGTGATATATCTAAAATGAACTTCCAAAGGTTATAAAAAATATACTATTTTTTATTGCAATAAAACTGTGAGTGTAGCACGTGCTTGCAACAAGGCCCCGAGATTAATTCGCCGTACCTTCTAATCTGATGAAGAGAAATAAAATTAGAATATTTAAATTTTAAAATTAATCTAGCGGAGGAAAGGGGGCGGAAAGAAAAAACATGCCGTAGCTAATTAAACCTAGCTCCACAGGCCTCGATATACTGGACGCGACATTATAGTACGGCGGTGTTAATTTTGCCAGGTCATTAGTCAATGGCGTAGTACGTCTGGTGACATTGGTACACGGAGGCTAGCTATATATACATAATTTGCATCATTTCATCCTCATCAATTTGCATCGTAATCTTAGCGCCCTCTATTGCAGTAATTTGATGAAAAATGCATAAAGGCTAATTTTATAATTGAAAATCATTTCTACCTACCTACCCCTTAAACTGCAAATATAAACATTTTAATAGGAGAACAAGGCTTATCAGTGGTTTATTCTCTAGCGGTTTTATTATTTTAATCTGACATACCGTTCTCTATTATATTTTAAATTCTTATAGTTTCTACATTTATTAGGAAAAATAGCAATGACCAGGGATCGAATCCCGCATCTGGCACCTTTTATAAATAAAAACTAGCTTCAATAGCTCTCGATTCTTGCAAAATATCCCATGAGCGCAAGTAGTAAAACGGGGCTCAGCTACACTTGTAAGTGTAAAAGTCAAAATGCGTTTTCCACATGTGTAGAGATATTGTGCACTTATGTTAAAGGCAGTCGCTATTTATCCACTCTGATTGTAATTCCTATTTCCGCGTCTACTTGGGATATGTATTTTAAAAGGATTACTGGATAATAGCGTTTAAAACTAGCAATATATACCTGGAGTATTTGATAGCGAACCCTTGATATTGAATAAACAATAATAAGGGTGTATAATTCTTCTCTCTCAATGTATAATTTTCTTACAACATAAACCTTAGATTATTAAAACATTGGATCAGTAAACATGAGGGCAACCATTTCGTTCAATTACATTACTTTATTTTTCATATAACATTTTTGTAAACAAAAAAGGTGATGATGATAAATTCAATGAATATTTACACAATCATAGAAATATTATATTAAACCTATATATAAACATAAATATTCTAACTTAATTAAACAAAGGGAGAAGAATTTCTTTAAAAGAAACTCTTTTCACAATTTTTGCTTATTGGTATATTTATGGGGAACTATCGCTCGCAAACCATTTAAATAAAATAAGAGCTATTTTCAATATCAAAATTCTTAAAATATGTATTGTTTAGCAATATAACATATATTTGTTGAATATTGCTTACCACACATTGCATTTTTTAAATGTTTAATTCAGTTTATGAATATAATTGTTTGTCGTAATACCTTTTGAATGCCATGTTTGTGTGTCGTCTGAGTTTTGTGATTACGTTGCACGCACAGCATAATGATGTTATGTATGCTCTGTGTATGCTGGATATGTTGCGTATTGATTGTATGCAGGATACTGTTTGCTTACGTTGACTGTTTATGTGAGCGTATTGTGTGGGTTATAGGTGCCCCGAGTATGTTGTGTTAGGTTTGCATTACGTGCATATCCCATAGCTCATTGCTTTTTGCGCTCATTGTTTCTCATGCATTATATAAATAAATATAGGTCATTAGGGCGCTATCTATATACAAGAATTCAAATTATATAGCATACTAATTTCTTTTTTACATAAGATAAAGTTCCTACTGTCTTAACTGAGATGTGAAAATATTGAAAGAACCTGGATTATCAGTGGTGAACCCTCTTGGCAGTTGCCAGTTTAAACCATCATACCACTCAACTATTGTAATGGACTATCATGCATATATATATGAAATATAGTTGGTATTTGAGAAGAAATATTGATAAATAAAATTAAATTATATAAATATTATTTTTATGGTATCAAAAAGGTTTTGTACTTTATGTAACAACATAGGGTTATAACAAGTTCATGATGTAGCATCGGCAGTTACGCGTCATAGAAGCAGAACATGGGGGGAAAAAGGAAGAATTGAAGGTATTAGGACAAGAAAAAAAAGCAAAGATAGAAAAATGTTAACCTTTTATCAAACTTTAAAAGATATATTTCATATATATATTTTTTTATTTGAAGATTTATTTATGGATTACTCTATTTAAAAAAGTATATATATATGAAAATATATTTTAAAATATCGTGTCTGGAGATGCCTTGTTTTAGTTTCAATATATGCCTTTTTAATTGGAGATATATTTATGGATCGCTCTATTATATATATATATATATATCCGGTATCTAAATGAGGGATTATTATTTATATAATGCAAACTATGGAATTTTGAAATACAATATTAAAGAAGTATGGTAGATTAAACTAGAGAAACAGCTGGAGAGCTCACCTCTGATGAGCAACGCCTACCCAATATTATTTCATCATAGTTAGATAGTCGCAAACTGCATTTATTTGGAAATGAGAAAATTGCGTGCTATATGGTTTCGTTTCTTATATATTGAATATTCTTTCCATGCATCTTTATGTATGTTGAGTTTACTGAGTGTACATTATGTCTGGATTGAATGTGCTTAGTATTTGGAAGGTATGCTATGATATCACTTTTATTTTTACATTTCTTATGTGTGTATCTTAGTTGAAGGTACTTTTGTGGTGGGTACTGTAAGTGTTTTTGGTTTCATGTTAAATATTAGTAAACCTTTTTAAACCCATAACAAAAGACGGTGGACGAGTGGGTAAAACCCTCGATTCCCGACATTCATGAACCGGGATTGAATCCCGCGTTAACATTCTGTTTAATATGTGAATAACCTTCACATATTATTCACTGTTTCAATTATCATAAACTAGGTTGCTCTTGTTGAGCGGTACCTAATAAAGTGATTTTGAACCGGCTTTTTAAAACCATGCATATATTGTTGCATTGTCCTGAGGGGTTTGGATTCATGTCAATGTTAGATTGGTCCATATCAATATTATAAGTAAGACCAGAAATCATAAAACAAATTATTTTAACAAGGAAAGTATTTACAATTATTTTCTATCTTAAAGAAAACTGAGAGATATCTAAACAAAATATTTACAAATAGAATGCTGACGTCATATGACTCATGATGATAAACCGAGTAGGCCACCACAGATTATTATGTGACATTACCCTCTTCTTCAGGCTCCACCACGTCCTCGTGGTCCTCTTGAATTCTCTGGAAGTAAGACTTCATTCTTGATATATGGACAACGTGTGGGTCTATGTTGGGTTCATCTTTAGGTGAAACAAGATAGTTTACTTCTGATAGCTTTCCTGATATTACGTATGGCCCAAAGTATCTTCTTAGGTGAGGAAGCCTTCCTTGCTGAAGACATTTGTATATATATTCCCCTACACTTTATATGCCTTTTTACTCTTTTATTTTTCCACCTTTGTAAAATTTGATTAAAAGAATCAATAAAATTGTTTAAATTGCCCAATTGGCTTCTTAGAAGCTTTTCACATTTCCCTATTTTCCTTATTGATGTCCATATGGCTACTAAACCTCTTATGTTTTATATACAATCGCGATGGTTTTCATTGTAATATTTTTTCATCCGTTCTTGCACTTTTCCGTCTTCTGGATGCCTAATTCTCTGCAATTCTGAACTTTCCTCAGTAGGTCATTCACATATTTATCGTAATCACCGGTGTTAGTCTTGATTTCGACATGGATGTTGTCTAAGGGAGACACTGGTTCTACCAAATACAATAAAGAATGGCGAGAATCCAGAATGCTGACGTCACGTGACTAATGATGATAAACCATATAGGCCACCGCAGAATATTCTGTGACTATATGTTGCGTAGAAAACATGAAAGTCAAATAAATAATAAATTTTATTTGTTCTAATTCACCAATTCAATGTTTATTCTGTTTCTTCAAAATTCAGGAAACTTTTTCTGACCCGTATCTGTAGATAAGAAAGCGATAACTAAATTCGGATTGGTCGTTGTTGTTAAGATTTGAAGATGTTTCGTAATTTGATAACAGATGGCGCGCTAGTGTATCGTAATTTGAAGATGTGCATCTGGATTTGTAAAAGTGTTCTTTATAATACAATATAATGCGGCTTATGATTGTAGAACGAAAATTGCAATTATACTTCATCCCTAAGGTTAGAAATAATCGCTATTTTTCCTTAAAATAAATTTCGATTTTTCGTTCAGAAGTGTTTTTTAAGACGAGTAATCCTTTCAATATATTAAAATACGAATAAAATCATAAAGGATGAGTATCTTTATTGATACAATAAAGATACTCATCCTTTATGATTTTATTCGTATTTTAAGAAGTGTTTTTTAATGAATAATTTCGGATGTTTTTTTAACTCTTTCAAAATTATAATTTTATATTATCTTGCCTCAATATCTCTATTTGGGCGATGTGTTGGCATTCTTTTGGAGAGTGATATTACTAAACCAACTTCACTAAAATATGAAACATACATTGCTCAAATAGAAATAATGAAACAAGAGAATATATACAAGTTTATCCTGGATCCAAATAAAATACATTTATAAATTCAATCTCCTATTTCGAAAAGAAAATATTTTATTTAAATCTATCCCACAAAATATTCTTTTGTTTTATTTTGAAATATGAATATATTGCTCAATATTTTATTACAAAATATATTTATTCTTTATATAATTTTACATGGGTATAAAAATAAAGGCACATTTTAAATACATATATGTGACATACAAAAAAATAGTACAAATGTGAAATTCTACTGAGATAAGATGAATAAAATAAAAAAAGGCATCTCCTTATCGTGAAACTGAATTGCGCCATCTATCGGGATTAATATCAACTATTCTGTTGATTTTTTAATTATTCATAATAATTTGTGAAATTGTGTATTTTTGATTGCAAAATAATGTGGTTCACCTTTTATCATTTTTTTATGATACAAACGACAATTCCCGATATAATTCAACGGTACAACTAGAAACTTAAAAGGAAGCATTTGTTCTAGTAAGCTTACCAACATTACAAGCTTTTGAACATGCTTTTACTTTAAAAATGGCATAGAATACAAGTTACAATAATAACATTATATGTATATAATATAAATTACATACTTATATAGCAAAATAAATACTATAAAATCAAATGAAACAATTGAATAAATATATAAGGTTGTTCCAAAAATTCATGTTTTTCTTAAAACGTTGTTTTTCTTATTACTTAGCGACTAATACTATTACGGCAAATACATATTAATATATATTACTATTACTTTATACATAATACTATTAATTTTTACATAATACTATGACTTTATACATAATACTATTAATTTTTACATAATACTATTACTTTATACATAATACTATGACTTTATACATAATAGTATTAATTTTTACATAATACTATTACTTTATACATAATACTATGACTTTATACATAATACTATGACTTTATACATAATACTATTAATTTTTACATAATACTATGACTTTATACATAATACTATTAATTTTTACATAATACTATGACTTTATACATAATACTATTACTTTATACATAACGGCGAATAACATTGGAATTTAATTTTTTTGTAAGTGTTTACGAAATTTTGTGTCAACCTTGTAGGTCTAAACGAGAAAAAATTAAGTTACGATAAAAAATGTAATACAAAATTGTGAATGGGGAATTGAACACACTGCGAGCTTTCAATCAAGCCGCGTTTGTGCTTGGAACACGTAGGTTGAAGAGACTTCAACCTTTTTTTTGGATATATTTGTTTTTATTCTTACTTTCTCTCTTTCTATGATAATATCAGATACAATAATATAACCGACTATATGCGTATATAATAAAATATATTGGACGTAGACCTACCATTTATTTAATTTTTGTATATATAGAAATAATAGATCATTATTAATCTCTTTAAATAAATAGCGGGAAGTGTTAAAAAGAGCGAAGGAGAAAAGTTTTTTCTTTTCTCCTTCGCGTTTTTAGACTTTCATTTATAGTCCAATATATATCTAAAGCAATTGTTCACATTTGTGTTAGCTGAGCATTTTCGTCTAAATGTAATAAAGCCACACTATCAGTATTTGCTGAGCATTATCGGTTTAATGTAATAAGCCAAACTGTCTTTCTTTTTGATGAGCGTTGTCGCCTAAATGTAATAAAGTCACACTGTAGTTCTTTTGCAGTGCACTGTCTTTAAATGTAATAAAGCCATACTGTCGTTCTTTACTATTCATTTTCGTCCACATGAAATAAAGACACACTGTCGTTATTTGCTGTGCATTGTTGTCTAATTGTAATAAAACCATACTGTCGATATTTGCGGTTCAATTTCGCCTAAATGTAATGAAAACATACTGTGGTTTTTACTTTGCATTGTTGTATAAAATCAATAAAGCCATATTGTCGTTCTTTGCTTCAGGTTATCGTCCAAATGTAACAAAGTCATACTGTCATTTTTGCAGTGCATTGTCGTTTGAATGTAATAAATTTATACTTTCGTTCCTTCCTATATATATGCAGTTAAACCTGTTTATCGCGCCCCCTCTTGGGACTCACCAAAATAGGGTGCTATAGAGAGGGGGTGCTATAGACAGGTCGCTTTTAATGTAAATCGAATCGTACTAGGTATTTAAAATCGGGCGCTATAGAGAGGAAGGCGCTATTTAGAGGGGGCGCTATAGACAGGTTTAACTGTATTTAAACCAGTATCACAATTAAAGCTCAATCAGCATTAATACATATCGGAAACGATGACCTCTCAAATAGACACCATATTTCTGGTTTGTCGTAATTTTAGCAGTTCTTTTAGCTACAGTAAAACCTAAATAGAACGGAGTCTATTATAAGGGAAACTTGAGCTATCAATATTCAATTTACTTGGCTCCCTCGAATAGCAGTTTAAGACAGATTTTACTGAGCTTATTAGTTAGGATTGTAATTAGTCAATGGCTTAGGAAACCATAATTCCGTTTCTAACTCTAAATTAAATTTCTACGTAATAGAAATTACCAGAGAGAAGCTATAATATCTTTCTTATTCCTTGTTAAAGTATAGCTGTAGTCAGAAGTGCAGAAATATGTGTCTCTACTATACATTTTCATTCTTGTTTGTGCGCCGATAAAATCTGTGAAAGTTTTTGTTCTAAGCTCTTGAATACATATTCCCTTATTTTATAATACACCGAGAAGCGCTAATTGAAGACTACAAGACTTATTGCGATGATAGCAAAATAAAAATACTTGGCTCATCAATGATGAACTCTTGAAATAAAAGGAATGATTCAAAACCTGACACCTCAAGTTTACAGGTAATACCAAGACATTCCTAAAATGCATCAAATGCTCAAACGATAGAGCCAGCCCTCAACATATTCTTGATTGTATACAAGACGAAAAATAAGATCAGGTTTCTGAGACATCACAACATATGGGATTTGTCTCATATTCTTCAATCACATACTACGAGCTGTGTTCAAAAGGTATCGCGACATTTGTGTTTTTTCAAAAATTATTTATTTATTCATGAATACCTATTTTGTCCCCTTCAAAGTAATCCCCATGAGATATTATACACTTGTGCCAACGGTTTTTCCAATCTTCGAAGCACTTCAAAATTTTTTTTTTTCATTTTCAGCTCCTCCTTCGATGCCGTCTTTATCTCGTCAAGCGTAGCGTAACGTCGTCCTTTCATGGGCCTCTTCAGTTTAGGGAACAAGAAAAAGTCACAGGGGGCCAGATCTGAGGAATACGGTGGCTGCGGCATCATTAGTGTGTTGAATTTGGCCAAAAGGTCGCGCACAAGCAACGATGTGTGAGCAGGGGCGTTATCGTAGTGCAAAAGCCAATTTTTGTTCTTCCACAAATCCGGGCGTTTCTGGCGGATTGCTTCGCGCAAATTGCGCATAACTTGCAGGTAATATTCCTTATTGACCGCTCTACCCTGTGGCAAGAACTCATGATGCACCACGCCCCTGCAATCGAAGAAAACTGTCAGCAAAGCTTTCACATTCGACCGAACTTGGCGCGCTTTTTTCGGTCATGGTTCGTGCGGCGGCTTCCATTGAGATGATTGAGCTTTGGTTTCCACGTCATAACCATAAACCCACGCTTCGTTACCAGTTATGACACTCTGGAGCAAATTTGGGTCGTCGCGGACAGAGTCCAACATCTCATTAGCAATGTTCATGCGATGCTGTTTTTGGTCGCAATTGAGCAATTTTGGTACGAATTTCGCGGCGACCCGTCTCATGACCAAATCATTGATAAAAATCGAATGGCACGAGCCAATCGATATGTTTAGGTCCTCAGCAACTTCTCTAACGGTGATTCGACGATTGGCCAATATCATTTTCTCCACTTCATTAATTTTTTCGTCTGTTGTTGAAGTGCTCGGGCGTCCGGCACGCTCTTCGTCGTTCACATCTTCTCGGCCTTCTGAGAACATTTTGTACCACCGATAAACGTTGCTTCGGTCCAAGATAGCTTCTCCGTATGTCACAGTCAACATTCGAAATGCATCCGCACACTTAATTTCGTTTTTCACACAAAATTTGATACAGGTTCTTTGATCCATCTTTTTTAATAGGTAAAAATCGAAGACGATCCAAAACACCTGCAAGCAAAGCAGCTGTCAACAATTAAGTGAACATTCAAAATGGCCGAGCTTGTCGGCATAAGTGAGAGACATGAGTACCAACATAAAGCCACAAAAAGATCAAAATTCGAATATACGTAACCCGCGAAAATTCATAAGTCGCGATACTTTTTGAACACACCTCGTATATCGTGAGAATAAAAAGCTAAAAGGTGATGAACTCTCTTCGCAATTTCTCTAATTTATATAAAGCAATAACGCGTCATCTATATATAGCAAATGAAAACATTAAGACGCAAATGTTTCTTTCACAAATAAATCAAATTTCTACTGTCTATACTGTGATGGAAAACTCTCAGCGGTTTCGCCAATTTACTCCACCAGACCGTTTCTTTCGAGTTCTAATACCATATTGCATCATTCTGCTTATATACGAGTATGCTACACTGAAGGGTAGAATCTCAGAAATGGTATTAAAGCAAACTATGGACATAAGCTTTTAGAAAAGTTGAATTATATATAATATTTGCATCGAGCAATGCTCTTCCGCAAACAATAAGGACAAGTTAGGAATAAATTAATATAAAGAAATAACGAGCCATCTATATATCAAATGAAAACATTAAAACGCGAATGTTTCCTTCTCACGTAAATCAAATTTTTCTAATTTAAGCAAGCCATACATTGCTCTATTATTGTATTGAATAATATGATTTATATTGTTTAAGAATTACAATGGTTGGGGTGACTTGTGTAAGATAGGTAGGTATGAAATAAAGTCGGTTTTACGGGCGAAGATTTTACGTGACAACGGTAGAATATTTATTGATATGAATATAATTAAATTGCACAATAGGAACAAGGAATTGAATGAAAATAAGAATTGCACAAATTTTAACTATAGAAATATATTTTGTTTACTAAAACATTGTACATGTAAACTTAAACTTAACTAATTCCTATTTGAGTGATTTTGTTGAGGATAGGACGATGATAGGAGAAATATGAAATGAAAGGAAGTGTTTCTGCTGTAATGTGTCTTGCGAAAGTCAAGTCGATAGTTGTTCCTTTTAACGTAGTTGACTTAGAAACGTTTGATACGCAATCAAGATTATACGTATTTTTCATGAATTTAAGAAACGAGTTGTCAGGCTTTACGTTTTTGTTAAAATCACCACACAGAAGAATCGGTATACTAGAATCAACTTGCACGAACGGTGGCACGTACTGGCTGTTGTGAATGTACGGACCGAGTCCTTGCCATAGTAACATTCCAATATCCTGCATACTAGCTCCTGGATGAATATATACAGCACCGAGTATAAACTTGAAGCTAGTATTAGCGGCGAAGCAAGTAACTTCAGTCATGCACATGTCACCCTTGGTTTTAATGACACGAGTTACGGCTGTAATCGCAACTTGGAACACTTCCGCCGTAGATGTCGATGATAATTTACGATAGATCGCCACTCCACCAGCCGCGTTGGTATTTGAAAATCAAAACACTTATTCAGATCGAAGGTTCAAATTTTTGCTAAATAAATTTGAAATTAAATAAAATTTGTAATTGTAAATGATGAAGTTGAAAATTAAAACATTTACTTAAATTAGATGTTAAAATTCTTGCTCAACACAGTTTAAATAAAGTTTTCTTATATCTGCCACTTTTTCTTAATATTTGTAATTTTAAATAATCAATTCGAAAATCAAAACATTTATTCAGATCGAAGGTTCAAATTTTTGCTAAATAAATTTGAAACTATTTAAAATTTGTAAAATAATAATTAATTAATTAATTAATTTTAAACTAATAATTTACTTAACACTATCAACATTTATCAATAGTATGACATAACCTATAAACTCAGTTTCTCAACTTTTGTGTCAATCTAACAATTAATCAATCAATCATAGTTTACGATAATGAAATATCAGTGTACAATTATTTACCTTTATTGTTGTAGTTGTTGTAAATGACGAATCTAAGCACTCCACATTTTCACTACAGACACAGCTGACGATACTTTAACCACACGTGTGAACTTGTATTATGACGCTTTCTTGTTTTTCCAACGCCAAGAACGTTCGAGAAAGACAAAGACAGAGACAAGCATGCGCCGATTCAATGCGCCTAATTCTCTAGCGCTGCGCGCGCAGCACTCTCGTTCGATGACTCATCGTAACGTTACCGGGCGTTACACTTTTTCATAAGTGACTCCCAGCCGCAACCTAATTTAAGACGTTGTCACGTCAAAACATGATGGTTTCAATATACCTTAATTAAACCTTGTTTTTCCAGTTCAGTTCTTAGCTGGTGGCTGAAATAATCTTCAATATTGCTGCAACATGATTAGTGCGCGTATTTTTAAAATTATTTATAATATTATTTTTAATATATTTAAAATTTAATTATATATATATTTATTTTTATTTAAAACAGATTATTTAGATTATCATCATTCCTTTTTATAGTTTCATTCCTTTTATAATATTTTATTGTACATATATCTTGATTGCTTATTGGAGCGAGAGAGAACCCAGACCAAGACTGCGGATCGCGACCTACGAGGAAGACAAGAATGAATAAACGCAATAATTTTAAAAGGTAATTTATTTTTATTTAATTTTATTTATTTACTTTTATTTATTTGCTTTGTCTATGGAAACCCGCTCGGGAAAAGTGTATAACACCAAGAAGGAAGAAACCAAGGTCGACGACCCTGCAAAGCTGCAACTGGGTGCAACAATATTGTCGTCATCCCAATTATCTTCCCAAGCATTTACATCTTGATCATCTGCTTTTCCGTCCAATTCTTCTAAGGGAAATTCTTCAAACGCGTCATCTTCTTCAAGAAAGCCTAAATCAATTTTCTTGTTTTGGTCACCCATCCATCAAAAATGGTGTTTTTAAATGGAAATGTTTAAATCAAATAGAATGTAAAAGCTATTGTGATGAAATAAAGTTGAAGTTTACAATAGGGACAAAGGTAATAGCATAAAATGCAAAATAAAAACGTGGAACAACAATGTTATAAAGTCGATGCTGCTGGTGAGCCAATGAAGTCAATGAATTAATATTTTAATTTAACCAACTTTGCAAACATTTTATGCACTTTGTATTTTCGATAAAAAATTTTAGTTCAGCATTTCTTTTATATATAATTTGTTATTTTTATTTTTATATAAAAAATATTTTTACACATAGTACAAATAATTGTAAATATAAAATAGGCGTTATTGTTAATATTTGAAATAATCACACCCTTATTTTACAAAATTTATTTTGTCCATAATATAAATTTATATATCAATTATTTTTTCTCCCCATTGAATATAAGCAAAAATATTTTAAACTTAATTCTATTGACGTTATGTGGCGCTGAGTTTGTTGTTTACACATTTTAAAATGATATAACACCTTGATAAAGGTTGGCGTTCAGCCAACTGAAATATTGGTAAAATAAATGATTTTTAGATCCAATATATGCCTTTTTAAAATACGATTTATATAGCTAGAAAATTTCTAAGGCATGCACTGTGTAGGGTATTTAGAAACCCAATGGATAAATTATATATATTATAATGCACTCTGTCTATATACTTATTTTCAAGGGGGTCGGTGGAAGGCTGATTAAACCGTTTGGTTTTCGACGACTACGACCCGGGTTCGATTCCCGCATTGACACTTTTTTCTATTTAAAAAAAAATGCTTCAATGGCCCCCGATTGTTGCAAAAGTCCAACCCCACCAGCGAGTGCAAGTAACCAAACGGGGCTCTGGCACATTTGTAAGTGCAAAGTCGAACTGCTTTTCACATGTGTAGACATGTGGTGCGATTACAGTAAAAATCAGTCACTAACTACCCACCATGATTATCATGGCCTTTACCACGTGTACTAGGGATAAGTAAAAAAAACTTATTTTCAAAATAAATATTAACGTGGATATATTGTTTACATTTTAAGAGATAGTTGTTAACTAAAGTTTGATCATTATATTAAGAATGCTTGTATATACAGGGTGATCCAAAAGTCCCGCACTATTTTAAAAATTAATAACTCCACGAATATTTGCGCTAGAGCAATGCGGTAAACACCATTGTATTCAGGATGCAATGGGATTTTTTATGGCAAAAAATGAAAAATTCGAAATTGATTTTAGTTACAATTTTATTCGCCAGATGGCGCTCTACCAGAATCAGAGATTCAGCGGCCAAATTGTTTGATAAATTGAAAAATATAACTGATCGACACGTATTTTTCCTTTTTGATTACCAGGATAGAACCCTAATAATATCAAATAACAAATTAATAAAACACCACTTCGCCAAAAGTATGAAGAATTGGTTAACGATTTTCAAATACAATCAGAGATATGTAAAATAGGTAAATGCAAATTAAAACATGTAGCAAAAATATTTATATTTTATATGGGGTTTTGTGAAATACAGGGTGATCCAAAAGTCCCGCACAACTTTAAAAATTAATAACTCCGCGAATATTGGCGCTAGAGCAATGCGGTAACCACCATTGTGTTCAGAATGCAATGGGATTTTTTATGGCAAATAATGAAAAATTCGAAATTGATTTTAGTTACAATTTTATTCGCCAGATGGCGCTCTACCAGAATCAGAGATTCAGCGGCCAAATTGTTTGATAAATTGAAAATTATAACTGATCGACACGTATTTTTCCTTTTTGAATACCAGGAAAGAACTCTAATAATATCAAATAACAAATTAATAAAACACCACTTCGCTAAAAGTGTGAAGAATTGGTTAACGATTTTCAAATACAATCAGAGATATGTAAAATAGGTAAATGCAAATTAAACATGTAGCAAAAAGAAAATTGATATTTTAGATACGGTTTGTTTCCGAAGATAATAAATTTCTAATATTTTAAATTCAACTCTCACTCAGTATCGATTATGTTTATTTTAGTTCATTTGAAAAATATGTATCTATCTATGATAATTTATTTTACTCTGGAATGCCGTTGTTGTTGTTGTCGTCGTGTCCAATAAATAGCCTCAGATGTCTCCATGCATCTCTATCACAGCAGCAGCAGCAATGTCCACTATCTTGGATGTATAAAGCTGCTGCTCTGGGTCTATGTCAATTTTCTGCAAGGCTGCGGGCATGAGAATATGTGGGTAGGTGTTAGATCCACACCAGGACAGTTGGTGCATGTTCTATAGGTTCGTGTGCCATCTGGATGTATTTTCATTCCTTTATGATGTTTTGTTCCAAGTCTTGTTATAGGTTTTGTCAGTTTTCTCTCAGAGTTTATTTCACATATTTGATCTTTTCTTATTTTTTGTTTAATTATCTTGTATTTTGCCAAAGCATCAGCGTCAAATACTGACATTTGTTCTTTTTTCTGGCTCAGCTTTTTGGCTTCCTTTGCCAAATCAACTGCCATTTCATTACCCCCGATCCCAACATGGGCAGGAATCCATTGTAGAATGCAGTTATTCTCCAATGATTCCAGTTGGGGTAAGTAACGAGTGTATTTTCTGTGTGATTCTAGTATTGCCCTTCTGAATTGCTTCTAGAGCGGATATGGAGTCGCTGTATATTAAAATCCCTTCTGCTTGATGCAGGGATGGTTGGTTAAGGCATAAATCAAGAGGTTTCCAGATAGCTGTCAGTTTACAAGTGAAGTTTGACGAAATCTGTCCTGCTCCTTCTTTGATTTTGATGTTTGTTACATCTTGCAGTATTATGTTAATTCCGGCCCCTCCATTACTCAGGGTAAGGTCTGAAGATCCATCTGTATATGCTGTTAAAGGGCATGGCCTAACATTTTTAATCAAGAATTTGTACTATGAGGACATAGCCGTTAATATTACAAACACATTAGACCTCGAAGCCCAAGGTATCAAAGTCTACCTCAATCAAAACAAAGCCATCAACATATACAATATGTATCACCCTCCAAACAATACATTTATTGACGATGGACAATGGCTCAATTTCTTACAGACAACTCTATTATTGTAGCTGACCTTAATGCCAAACATCAACTATGGGGATGTTCTACGCCAAACCCAAGAGGCAAGATACTATCAAACATATTTGACGATAATGCCTTCATGTGCTTAAATGATGGGAATCCTACCCATCATTCCTACAGCTATAATACTGCACAAGCCATTGATATAAGTTTTTACTATCCTGACATTTTCCACAAATGCACAAATAGCAAATATTAAAAAGTTTTAGAAGTGTGATCATTTGCCTAATTTAATAGAAATTAGCACCAAGACCAAAACTAGCTCAATTAAGAAAAAATCTGGAACTTCAAAAAGGCTAATATGATATCTTTTGAAAACACCATTATTAAAGCAGCCAAAGTTTCAATACCAAGAGGTAATATTAAGAAATGGATTCCAAATTATACACACCAGGCAAAAAATATTCAAACACTTATAACTAAAAGAAATGAACTACAAAAAAAGTGCACCCAAAACCAAACAAATTGTAGAACTGAACTGACCATTGTGATTGCAAAAATAAAAAGATTATACGTAAATGTGAAAAGGGAAAAATGGAAACAAACTTGTGAAAACCTGAACCCAAGAAACCCAAATACAAAACTTTGGAATTTGGCAAAACAAATTGACAGAGCCCAGCCACAAACTGAAAACATAAATATGATTAAGAATACAGATAGTACACCAGCAACTAATGACAAAATTGCTGCCAATCTTTTAGGT
>CP092886.1:38126933-38192606 GCA_030710605.1 Cordylochernes scorpioides
TTATATATTTAGTGTATTGCCATTCGATTTCACAGGGATTCTATATCTACAGACCTTTTAATTTTTCTAAAAATGTTATTTTTTTAAAATTCCTATTAAACGCTATGCGATATTTCATCTGGTAAAATATCAACGTCGAGCTCATTGACAATTTAGTGACGAATTGCCTAAGAAAAATGAACGACCAAATCTATAACAATGCCTAAATCAGTAAATAATTCAGAATACATGGTCATTTGTGAAAAATATATTAGTGGTTCAGTTACATAGTCAAAATGAAAACTCCGACAAAATCTCATACAAAGTCTTATAACGCAGAACGAATGCTAGTATAGAACCAGGAAGACCTAAATCCACCTGGATACAAACCATTAAAAGAGCCGATAATCTCGGTTGATTCAAATAGAGCTTTTAATGCCAAATCCCAACAGAACGGATGATATTATAAAACCAGGAAGACCTGAATCCACCTGGAATCAAATCAATAAAAGAGCCGATAATATCGGTTCATTTATAAAGAGAATTTTATTCCAAAGCCTTGGATATAGTTTTCCAAATACACTCATGGGCGAAATTTAAGGAAATGGTGAGTTGTTGTTGTCCTTTCGTGTGATTTTTTGAAGGAGACAGATGAAATTTTGTTCACACCCTCTTATCTTCAATGAAAGTCACTATGTATTAAATAAATATTTCAGGGTTAATGTCTGAATCCCTAATACATGCTAAAAGGTAAAACCTCCTTAAATTGTGTTCATGGTTGCAATAGTCATTTGGCGTGAGAGAAAAAAATCCTGGTAAAAATATTCGATAGAAATTTTTTTATATTTATGTCACAACACCAATAGCTTTCATCATTACATATAGCTCTACATTGCTTTCAGAATTTATTATATTTCTGGGGAGTAGGAATTAATACAATAGAATGGAAAAGGTTGGAGAGAGATTGTTGGACATTTTCACTTGGAGGGTAAATTTGTGATCGACGACAAGTGTTGGATCGAAGACAGGCCAGAGGTCGGCCGGGGAAACTAAGTTAGGCGACTTATTCAATTGGCGGGGCCGTAACTTTATTTGAAATTCTTCCACGTTCGGCTGCTGTCGCCACACTAAAAAGGAACGATATTTCTGTGACGGATGCTGGGCCGTGGCAATTATTTTGTCTCTCGCCGCACAAGTCCGGGGGATGCATACAAATGGCCGAAATTGATGTTTTTATTATCTCCTTGTGAATTTATAGGAATCGCACTCTTCAAAAATATTTCAAGCCAATTTCTCTGCTCAAACAAAAAGGGAACATCCTCCTACGATCCATAAATTGGTGTGGAGGAATACGTAAGTGACAGAAGCTCTCTTTATTACGGCGGAGGGAGATTGCACAACATACCAACTATTTACTATACGGTCAAATAAAAATGTTAACTAGATAAAAAAAAGTCCATTTTATTATTCAGATGGTTATCAATATAATTCTGTGAATATTCTGAATTAAATTTATAGGATAACGTAGAGTTTTTTTTGAGAGTAGTTTTCTTTATGATCGCTATTATTTTATCTGTGTTTCTTTTGTTTTGCCTTACTGTTGAGAATGCAATATATCAGCATTGGCATTGCAAGATAAAAATTTTTGCGTGCTATGATATAAAGAATAGTATCTGAATGTTTGCTAAATCATCAGAGAGCGTTATTCAAAAGGAGATGGAAGCACAAAAGGTCTATTACCTTTAAATGCCGCCGCATAAATTGAAGATACATTGCAAATACATTTAAAAGTGTTCCTTTTACCCCCTCTATTTTACCATATATAATACATATATGAGGAATAAAGCCTTACGGACCAAATGCTGGTAGTTGGGATACAGCTTACACCACGCTGACAAGGGCCAAAAGCCCTAAACCCATTTCGTGGTTGGCTTTTCTTGATTTATCAAGAAATGGATTGGCCAAATATTATGGAACATGATTGAATCTATTATAAGTTGATTTTTGTTCCACTAGATGGCGCTCTGCCATATAAAAATGCTTATGCGAGCGATCAGGATATGTCTCATTTTTCTTTACTATATATATGTATATATATATCCATATCCTCGCATTAATATATATATCCTGCATGTGTTTCTTTTGAAGGAAAAATCGAAATTTATTTTAAGGAGAAATAACAATTATTTCTAAACTTAAGGGATGAAGTATGAAAGAATGAATTTTGAAGAGTAATGATAAACGGAAAAATAAAGTGTACAGGGATGAGAACCCACAGTGTTCCGCTTATCGGGCAGATGCCATGCCCACTAGGCTACCCTGGACATATTTCTCCGTTCTTAAATATTATATAAAGTAATTTATAATGCAATATAATGCGGCTTATGATTTAAAATAATCGTTATTTCTCCTTAAAATAAATTTCGATTTTTCGTTCGAAAGAAACACACGCGGGGTAATTTTCAAATGTTGTTTTACAATCATAAGCCGCATTATATTGTAAATATATATAATAATATAAATAGATTAGACATATCCTGGCCACTAACATGAGCGTTTTTTAGATGCAATGAGAAGTGGCTTCTCTTAAACTAAGCACTAGAAGTCTTCGCGCGCGTGTAATACATACGGAGCTATTCACCACGTTATTCAGAACAAATTGTGCGAACTAAGGCTTTGTGAACGAATGTGACATAAGAGAGATTCTTATTTGAATTGTAGGGCGCAAATGGAGCATAGAATCCTAAATAAAGACAGCTTTATCCAAAGTAGAAACTACTCAATTTGATTGATAAGAATATGTTTTTATAAACATGCAATACACAATTATTTTAAGTCCGAAGAAAAACACAATCTCAGGTGTCACCCAGGCCAGTACCTTACTAGAAACATAATTAATATATCGAAACTGCTTATAATTAGTCTCATTAGCCAATTGACAGGTGTCGGGTAATTGCCCCGTCGATATACGCCCCCTTCCGAGACAATTATTTTCAGCGCGAGTAATTAAAAGAAAAATTACAAAAGTAAAGTACGTCGTTAACTAGATCGCGCGCTTCCAGGAAAGTGGCGCTCCCAACACGGCGTCTCTCGGGTCGCTTCAAGATTAAGTGGTTGCTTTAACGACGCAAACAACATGGATTCCTACACATTTGTTTGTAACTTCTATTGTGTGGGTTATTTAAACATTTTCATGTATCACATTATCACCCGTGCTTTTATTTGATATTTTTTCCATTGTACGAGTAATATAGTGACCCGAAAATATTTTGAGTAAGAAAAATTATCTTTTGGATAAATAGTTTCATTTGTTATTTTGAAATTATTCAAGTTTTCGAGAAAATTGCTCTTCTACGAGAAAATAATTTAAAAAAAAAAGACAACAAGTGATTTTTTTTTACAAAAAAAAAAACAATGAAAAATATTTATTTTATATTAAAATAGCATTTATTTTCCTTAGTTTTATAAATAGCATCACTTCGTTGTAATATTTTTATCATTTACCGGTAGAATAATAATTTTCTCGAAAGCTTGCAACGCTTCAAAATAAACAAAAGAAAGTATTTATCCAAAAGCAAATTTTTCTTATTCAAAATTTAAGATTAGATATAAATTTTAAATCTCGTGAGAGATAAATGGGTAGAACCTGGTTTAATTATATCTTAAAGGTTGGCGCAATTTCTATATTTCAATTCAAGGGTTCCACTGAGAACTAACCATAAGAACATATATAAGAAAAATTCCTCAAGTCGAACTGGCTTTCTATGATTTATTTTTTTGCAGAAGAGTATTCATTGATCGATGCAAATATTTAAGTTAAACATTCTACTGTCCACATATCTTATATTCATATACACTCATGGACAAAAGGAAGTAGAAAGTCTTTGATGGTCCTCTGTTTTTTTTTTTTTTTTTTGAAGGAGACAAGGGCAATTTCGTTCACAATTGGTTATTCTGCATGTCTTGAAAAAAAGTCACTGTGTATCAAATATCATACAGAGTTATCGTCTAAATCCCGAAATATGTTCTAAAAAGTACAACCAATTAATTTTTATACATGAGTGTATAGTTTGCTTCAATACCATAACCAAAATTATTCCTACAGCATCGAAATATAAGCAAGATAGATCGATACAATATCGAAAAAGTGGTATAGCTGTTTAAATTGGAAAAGTTCATTTCAACATTTGAAATCCAATTGAAAAAAATCATCTCTCTCTCATTATTTATCTTTCTTCTCCATATTTCGGCGATCCACTGACGCCCTTTTCATTCAAGAACATTCAGCGTCTATTTTAAGACTTGTATAAATGGACAAAACTTAGAAGGGTATTGAACTTTTAAATTTGAAATGTGCGATAGTGGGTCGCCGAAAAGTAGAAAAAAATTGAAGAAGGTTTAGAATATATACAAGTCTAACTTACAATATTTTTTTTTCTATTAAGAAAAATGCTTCATTAGCATCGTAAGGCAACACAATCTCTTGAGTAGGACGAGAACAATCCGCCTAGCTTAGCTGTCAACTTTCTTGAATTCTTTTCTTTCAAAAATCTTGATCGTTCGAATTCACAATATATTGAAATAAATAAATATAAGACGCGCCATCTGTATGTAGGAATATAAACAATTCAGCGCTGAATATGCTCATGTACTTAAGTACGTTTTGCATTTACATCTGAATTCAGACAATAACTCTGAAAGATATTTGATACACAGTCACCTTTATTTAATATACACGAGGAAACCAAGTTTGAACAAAATTGCTTCTGTCTCCTTCAAAAATAGTCAACCGGTCAAATATTTTCCACTTTCTTATATTATGTCCATGCGTGTATTTAAAAAAATTGAATAACTCTTTTTTTATACTTCGGTAAAAAAAATATTGGGAGGATGCATCGATGGTGAACCCTCCCAGCAGTTCCGCCAGTTTAATCTACTTGAACGATATTTTTGATCGCAATAAGGATAGTAGGAAGTTGTTTTTATTATTAAAAGTATAATATTAATTTGAAAAATAGTTTATTATTATTTACAAACTTACATATTAGGTATAAACACCCTGCAGATTCAAATATTCAATAATATTTCCTTCTCTACACAATGACCCTGCCAACCATATTGCTAGAAGTATATGTGAACCTACCATTATTCAGTTTCCAGTCGCCTCAAATATTTTCACTTGTGTTTTCTACGAGGTGTTGAATATATTTGGTAGATTTTAACTTTGCACCAGAATTAAACTTTAAATAATAAATATGGTGTAGGGCTTATCCTTCTTGCATATATTAATTATGCTCTTTCTAGGGATATTGGAATTCTCTTGGATAATCAAAATAGTAGGGTTATTCAATTGAAAACAGCTGGGTGAGAGTTCGAAGAGGAATATTTAAAAACTTTATTGGAGTCATTTGTGCAAAATGTGAAGTGATATAATCATCACGAAATTGTCAGAATTGGCTAGACATTGATATATCAACAGTCATTCCAAATATAACTCATCTCATATTGTACCAAGAGAGAAATTTGAAATTCAAACTGATTGATTACAATGTACATATATTTAAGATTATATTGGGTTAATTATATGGGGGAAAATATGTTTAAAAACAAAATAATCACAAATTATCTTTATCAGACGAATCCCACTGGGTGTCGTCTCGTTCAATGTCGCATTCTGCTCTGAAGTCGGACAGCATCTTGCCTAGGAGAGAGAGAGAGAGAAAATCTTCAAGAATAAACACATTATATGGATTATCCTTTTCACGGAGATAACAATTATTCTTTATTCAGGGATGTAGAAATGCTCATGGAACATCAAATATAAGCAGAAATATCCATTTTCAAACAGTTGTGAGTGGTAAGAGACATATTTTAAAGCCTTATTTGAAGCTATTGGCAGCATTTAAAGTCTTAATAAACTTTCAGAATTAATTAGAAATTAATATATATCATTTTAGGTAATAAAGTAAAGGATGAGTATCATTTATTAAACGTTTTTGAGCTTTCGGGATAACGCTCTTCTACAGGAAAAAGTTATACAAATTTTGTATCATTTTTTCCTGTAGAAGGGCGTTATCCTGTAGTTTAAAAAACGTTTAATGAATGATACTCATCCTTGGACGTTTATTATCTAAAGTTGCTAGCAAAGGATTATATTCTAAATATAGAATTCTATTTGTTACAAATATATATAAATTAATTAGTTTACACAAGAAAAACTGAAATTCAATATAGTGTTGAAAATATTTTTTTTACACCTAACACACAATTATGCTTTATTTAGAGATGTGGGGATTGAGAGATTAGGGATGTGGTTCATGGACCATCAAATATAATCATCATGATTCATTTGCAAACAGTTGTGAGTGGTAAGAGACATATTTTAAACCATTTATTGAAGGTATTGACAACATATGAAGTCTTTATAAACTATCAGAATTGGTTAGAAATTAGTTTAGTTGTTACAAATATAAATAAATTAATTAGTTTACACAAGAAAAACTGAGAATAAATATAGTGTTGAGAATATATATTTTACAGCTAACACATAATTATGCTCTATTTAGGTATGTGGGGGATTGAGGGATTAGGGATGTGGTTCATGGTCCATCTAATATAAGCATCATGATTCATTTGAAAACAGTTGTTTTTTGAATTCAAATAAAATATTATATATGTAGTCCAACATTTATGTTGTCCTTGGATAGACTCAATTCCCCACAAGTTTTGTGGCAAAAGGCATCAATAAATAAGCAAAATAATATTAAAATACCCTTTATTGATGTTTGAGGAAGTTTGATGGTACTCGGATATTCCAGAATAACAAATAGTTTCTATTATTCAAATAGATAGGTTCATTGGCATATTATATTGCTAATGGCTACGCAATAAAAAAAATAACACCTTTGAAAACATATTTGTGTGGGAAGAGACATATATTAAAACCTTTATTGAAGCTATTGGCAAAATTTGAAGCTACCAATAAACTATCAAAGTTGATTAGAAATTCAGATAGTTGTTTCAAATACAAAATCGAATTAGTTTACACCAGAAAAACAACAACTTAGAATCAATATAGTGTTGAAAATACATTTTTTCAGCTAACAATTATGCTCTAATTAGGGATTAGGGATGTGGTTCATGCACCATCAAATATAAGCATCAAAATACATTTGCAAACAGTTGTATGTGGGAAGAGACATATTTTACAACCTTTATTGAAGCTATTGGCAAAATATTTAACCAATAAACTATCAAAATTGATTAGAAATTTATATAGTTGTTTCAAATACAAAAACAAATCAGTTTACACCAGAAAAATAACAATTTAGAATCAATATAGTGTTGAAAATACCTTTTTTTGCAGCTAACAATTATGCTCTAATTAGGGATTAGGGATGTGGTTCATGCACCATCAAATATAAGCATCAAGATTCAATTGCAAACAGTTGTATGTGGGAAGAGACATATTTTAAAACCTTTATTGAAGATATTGGCAAAATTTTTTACCAATAAACTATCAAAATTGATTAGAAATTCATATAGTTGTCTCAAATACAAAAACAAATCAGTTTACACCAGAAAAACAACAACTTAGAATCAATATAGTATTGAGAATATCTTTTTAACAGAGAGAAATTATGTTCAAAGGATATGGAAAATGCCTTTGACAATCAAATCAGCACGATGATTCAATTTCAACCAGCAGTTTGAGTGCCAATAGTTTTCTGAAGCTATTGGCAAAATATAAAGTGCAACATACTTTTTGATAAGCTACCAGAGTTTATTAGACATTGATATCTCATTATCTGTTCAAAACATAACCAATATAGATCTGGTAAACTATTTTGGTATATTTTTATCATAGTACATCTACAAGAAATTTGAATTATTTTTGACGCGTATGATTCTTTTGAAAATGAATCAATTTTCTACTGCCCTTACTGCAATGATAAAATAATGGGAATGCCTGGCTCATCAGAACCCTCCCAGTGGTTTCCCCAGTTTAATCTACCATACCGCTATAATATTGAATTTTTCGGTTTTCCTTTTCTACTGATTTACAAATTTCTTATAGCAGTTGGCGCGCTCATGCATTGTATAAATAGTACATCTATAGCTATATATATATGAAAAATCAATAGAAAAATAGAAGATAAGTGGGTCAGGTGTTGATATTAAAAATAAAGAAGGCATTTCCTGTGTTAAGCATATTTACGCAAATTTGGCCTTAAATACCCATTTCTTGATTTCTCGGGAAGCCTCTGGGACCAAAAATCTTTTTGGTCGCAGTGGTTACAGCCCACTCCACGCCGACGAGCGCCAACAGCGCAAAATGCGTTCGTGGATGGCTTTTCTTGATTTATCAAGAAATTGGGTTGGCCAAATATCTCGGAGCAAGTTAAATAAACGTTTAGTTTATTTTTGCTCCACTAGATGGCGCTCTGTCATCTAAAAAGCACATGTGCTCGTGGTCAGGAAATGCCTTCTTAATTTTTAATATATATATTGAATTTAGATGAAAGTTCAATAATATTATTTTTACATATTGAATTGATTTGAGGGAGATAGAGCAAAGTTATTTGTCTAATTAGCCCTTGAGGAAGCCCAGGAAAGGAGAGAGTAAACCAATTAAATCAATGAGAAACACTCCCCAGGGCAGACAGAAATCTAATTAATAATCTTATTATGGAAATTGTGATATCAGTTCCACCCCCCCAAATCTTTTAAATCTAATTTTTGAGAACGGCAATCTTTAATAAAGCATAAAATTTATCTCGCTCCTCTATATCTAATAAAAATGTTCTCTCTCTTCCTGACATTGTCGATATAGCCTTGAAATGGATATGTTCATTTAAACTCTCATTATAGCTCTTTGTCAGATAATCATTGGCTTATATCCTATCTACACTCAATACAGCTTTATAAGATAAATGAAATATATTAATGGATTCTATTTATATGCAATATATATTAAATAGATAAACACACACTAGTGTACGATTATTAATAGATTCTCTTATATAATCAATATATCAATATTCAATATAGAACCGAGCTAGTTTGCGGTTGGCAATAAATTCTATTTATATATATATATTCAATATATATTGAACAGATAAACCAGAGATGGGTTCCGGTTGTTAATAAATTCCATTTGTATGCATACACAGCTTTATTAAGACCACCGGTCTTATACAGATTCACCACAGGGAAAAAGGAAGTATAGATGGAGCTCCTGTACCCCAGGCAGCGCAGAGCCCAACAACAGCCTACAGGTTCGACGCATGTCCAGTGGCCACACCGTAGCATACGTCACGGTTAACGTATCACTGAAAAAGCTGGTGTTGAATCAGCCGCGTTCTAGTCGTTCGCTTTCCTCATCCAAATGGACCACGACATTCGGCGATTCTATTAGTCTCCTCCGAGAACGGTGACCTCTATTTTTATTCAATCTATCTCTTGAATAGATAAATACAACCAAGTTTGCGGTTGTTAATAGAGTTTATTTATACACTCAATCTATCTTGAACAGATAAATCCAAGTTGGTTTGCGGTTGTTAATATATTCTAAATATACATTCAAATTATATCTTGAACAGATAAACCAGAGATAGTTTGCGGTTGTTAATAGATTCTATTTATATATTCAATCTATCTTGAACATATAAATCCAAGTTGGTTTGCGGTTGTTAATAGATATAATTACACATTCAATTTATATTTTGAACAGATAAAATTCCAAGCTAGTTTGTGTGGTTTTTCAAATATTCTAATTATAAATTCAATCTGTCTTGAAGAGATAAATATAAGCTAGTTTGCGGTTGTTTGATGCTTCTATTCATGCATTGAATATATATCTTGAACAGACATACCCAAGCTATTTGTGTGACGGTTCGTAATATATTATATTTGCAATAAATCAATCTCGAACAGATACATCCAAACTGAATTATATTTACACTCTCAATCTATATATCTTTTGTTGTAATTAAAGAAAAGATAGAAAAAAAGAACGAATTTAGAAAATTATGAATAAACAAATAGCCTAATTTAAATAAATAAATTTTGTGTCTAACTATTGTAGCGATAGGCAGGTGGTATTCTTGAGGTAGTGAACGACAGGGCTTGGTGATTTTAAATATAATGGGCTTTATTTTACTATGATTTAATGATGCATAAAATATAAACTAATTTCTATTTCAGTTGGAGCAAGTATCCTGCTATTATGCCAATAACCTTTTTGTTAACTTTAGCTTTATCAGTTCTAGAATATTTTGACTTCACCAGCCTCTTTAGAATCCTCAAATTCACTTGCCTTAGTTTCCTCTTCTGAATCCTTTACTTCATCAGTGCTTTCAGATGCCGATCTAGAATTGTTTACTGATTCATTACCTTTAATTGCAGTTTGAGGACCCTTTACTTCATCGCCTTTGCGTTGAGTTTCCGAATGGTTTATTCTATCGCCTTTGGATTCAGCTTCAGTATCCTCTTTATTCTTTACAAATATAAGATTTTCAGTCGTTTTTTTAAATAGGATTGCTTTGATGGCTTCACTCTGCAAATGAGAAGAAATAGAGATAAAATTGTTCGGAAAGACATTTCTCTGTGGGCATTATTTCCTTGGTACGACCAATTAAAACTGATATTTTAAAGCGATTACACATTGAGAAACCATAGATGATACATGGCGAACTAAGAACCAAAGAGGCCGTTGCTACCGCTGGAACACTACTGCGGCGAAGGTGGGGGAAGGTTATTTGTAGGCCGGGTGTGTTTACGGCAAGATATTGACTAAGTGGAGGTAAGACGTTGGGACGTTTCCATGGCAACGCATGCGACCTTGAGGCGAATATTTTTAGTTATCATTACATTTGTGTTTCCTAAGTGTCCGCCGGGGCTGGCGGCTGGCCAGGCAGCCATCGATCGCACTTGTTGGCCTGCCATAGGCGCTGAATTTGTATTTGGATTTACTCGTTAAATATATTTAATTTGATAGAGAGACATCTTATTAATATTATCGGTAGGCATTCTATCTAGTTTTTCTTTTTTGAGCTGGAGAAAAATATTCACGTGGAAAGGTAAACTACTACTGTTATTCATTTGAAATTTGATTTTGCTTCAATTTTTAATTCAGTGTATATATAATGCAAGTTTGCGGGAAGGTGCTATTAATGTACCAACATTGTCATCTCTTCCCTTAAAAATACATTAAAACAATGTATTTTTTTTATTACCCTTGAGGTTTTGTGCCACATATTTTTTATCACTGCCCGTGATAAACAGAATGCGTTGATATAATGCATTTTTAAAGGGAGATGAGCACCCTTTTTACTTAGGTGTATATATTGGTTCTTTATATTGTTAATATATAAATATATATATTAAGTTATCATTTTTTCTTCTATTTCTTTGGTAAACTCAACAACACACGTGTGCATTAATATTTTTTGCAGCAAAAGCAGTTATCCTTTTTCAAATATTTAAAACAAAAGATTTTATCTAGACAGAACACATAACTGAGATAGTTCTCCATTTGAATTGGTTTATTTAGCGCAAAAATGATAGGCAAAATGGGTCTCTAGCCGTTTTTCACATGATAGATAGAGTTTTGCAAATATACGGTATTTGTGTCACGCGCATTACGAATAGAAAATGATAAATTTATCGTTATTTATTGCACTTTATTTAAATAAAGCGAGGTATCTCGGATATCAGGTACGTGTGAGAACTACCTATAGAACCTGTCCAACAAAACGTAAGGTGTTCGATATATATATATTTATATATATATAGATGAAAATTTTGCCGGGAGGATATTGATCTGAAGAGACAAAGGTCGCCTCTCCCGTCAAAATTGACGCCAAAACTAGACGCCATCTATTGACCGTCGCCGTAAACTAGCAGACTCGAGTCGGTGACAAAGCCACAACACCAGCTTTGGCAAACTGAAAAGCGTCCACTTAGAGACCATGGTTTCGGGCTAATGGCCCTCGACAGCCTAGGGCTGGTGTTGTGGCTTTGTCACCGACCCGAGGCCGCTAGTTTGGGTGGACTGTCAATAGATGACGTCTAGTTTTGACGTCTATTTTTTAACGGGAGAGGCGACCTTTGTCTCTTTATATATGTTGAAAAAACAGCCTCATCGACATATTGGAAGGTATAATAAATATTTTTGATCCAAAATAAGCGTTAATCATTCAATATATATATATATTTTATATAAAAATTGTATTTAATTTTAAAATTATAATTCCCAGATCAAATTACTCTGTAAAGTCAACCACCAGATGTCGCGACTCTCCCTATAAAAACCCATTGTTGTTGGTTCCCGTTGGCCGGCTTAAATCTTTTTGTACATATGTAAATATGTAATCTTTTATTTTATTCTTTACGCCTCAAATCGGGTGTTTAATCCTTAATTATGTTCATCAGACCAATTAAATTAAATTTTGATTCTTTATTATATTTTTATTATTCTCTTCACATGACTGCAAAAAAACAATAGCATAATAATATTCATGTATAAAAAGCAAATGCTCAATAATTATCTATCAAATCATCAAACTAATAATCTCTTTCAATCTCAAAAAATATTCTTATAACATATATATATTCTATGAAAAAGGCATCTCCTTATCGTGTAACTGAAAGTTGCTGATGGCTTGCGCCATCTATCGGAATAAATATAAACTATTCTCGTTGATTATTAATTATTCCAGAATTGGACAAATACCCATACTTGATTAATCAAGAAAAGCCAAACACGGACGTGTTTCGGGCTGTTGGCTCTCATCAGCGTGGTGCAAGCTGTACCTCAACGACCAAAATAATTGGTCATTTAAGGCATCCTGAAAAATCATGAAACGAGTAGTTAAAGCCAGAATTGCGTGAGACCGCGAAACAATGTGAAAAAATAGTACAAATCTGATGTAAACTGTATCCCAGTACAATATCACATTTGTACTATTTTTTCACATATATATAGACGCAATTGTGTTTATAGAAGGATAAAGAAAGAGTTCAAAGATTTCCTAGATTCTCTGTAGTCATTGGCGCACAGCTACAACATGTAGCGCCAGTATTACCTAACTTTAGATAGCAAAGATTCGTTAACATTTAAACAAATAAATAATGGGGTTATGTTTCTTGTATAACTTTTTATTTTCAAGCTTCTTCGAACTTATTATCCATTCAACAAGAGTATCACATTAACAAATGCGTACACATTGCACGAGTATTATTTTATAATTTAAATACATTAATTGCATATTACATTACTATTTTGTAGAAAAAGAGTTTAAAATATTGAGAGGACCTGGTTATTAGTGGTGAAATTTCTCCCAGCGGTTTCCCCAGTTTAATCTACTCCATACCGCTTTATATTGCATTGTAGTATTTTGTGTATGTATATATTAGGTACTGCAGATTCACCACTCGGGCCTTCCCAATATTTTTATTAGTGCAGTAAAGACAGAATAAAATTGTTTATTTGAAAAAATATATATATATTTGCGCTATAAATAATCAATATTTTGTTGAATCGTTTTTGAAGACAACTCTCAGATTTAGAAAATTACTTTATTAAACATTAAACATTATATATATATATATAGAAACGAGTAATTATCTCATATTTAAGACAACAAAAGATTCATCTAATTTTTATACATTTTATAACCAGATTCAACTTGTGAAAACAGACGACAAAAAAAATATATATAATAGAGGGTAAGTTCCTATTTTTTGCAAGCTTTCACACTCAAAGAATATTCAACTTCTTGCTTCATATTTCTAAATACAGATGGCGTGCTATATAGAGCAATATAACACATTAAAACATTACGACGCGAATGTTTATTTTCACAAATAAATCGAACTTCTACTGTCCTTACTGCGATGAAAAAATATTGGGAGGGCTTGGCTCATCAGTGGTGAATCCTTCCAGCAGTTTCGCCAATTTAATCTACAAGACCGCTTCTTTAGAGCTCTCTAATACAGTAATGAATCATTCTGCTTTTTTATGCTGCACTGAAAGGTGGGATCTTAGAAATGGTATTTAAGCAAACTATGGACATAAGCGTTTAGGACAGTATAATTACATAACAATAATTACATTACAATATTTTTTCATCGCAGTAAAAACAGTAGAAGTTTGATTTATTTGTGAAAAGAACATTCGCGTCTTAATGTTTTCATTTGTTATATATAGATGGCGCGTAATTAATTTGTATTAATTTATGCGTAAATGGCCTTGTCCATATTGCTTGCGGAAGAACATTGCTCGATGCAAATATTTAAATGAAATTCTACTCTCCTAAAGGCTTATGTCCATAGTTATATATAGATATATAATTAAAAAGGCATATATTGGATCAAAAAATCATTTATTTTACCAATATTTCAGTTGGCGCTGAGTTTGTTGTTGACACACCTTAAAATGTTATAACATCTTGATAAAGGTTGGCGTTCAGCCAACTGAAATATTAGTAAAATAAATGATATTTTTGATCCAATATATGCCTTTTTAATTAAAGATTTATTTATGTATTGCTCTATTTTTAATATAGATATTTATATTTTTCATATATAGATGGCGCGCAATTGATTTGTATAAAGCATTATAAAATACAATATAACGCGGCTGATGATTGTAAAACGAAAATTAAAATTATACCGCGAATGTTTCTTTTAAAAATCGAAATCTATTTTCAAAGAGAAATAGCGACATTTCTAACTTTGAGGATGAGGTATGGAAAGGTGAAACATGAAGAGTAATGGAGAAAAGTGCCCCTGGACACTTTTTATTTTTCCGTTCTCCATTACTCTTCATGTTTCACCTTTCCATACCTCATCCTCAAAGTTAGAAATGTCGCTATTTCTCTTTGAAAATAGATTTCGATTTTTAAAAGAAACATTCGCGGTATAATTTTAATTTTCGTTTTACAATCATCAGCCGCGTTATATTATATTTTAAATGTTACTTTAAATATAAGTTATGAACGGAAAAATACGTCCAGGGTAGCCGAGTGGACAAGGCACCTGCCCGGTAAGCAGAAGGGTGTGGGTTCGATTCCCGCCCCTGGACACTTTTTATTTTTCCGTTCTCCATTACTCTTCATGTTTCACCTTTCCATACCTCATCCTCAAAGTTAGAAATGTCGCTATTTCTCTTTGAAAATAGATTTCGATTTTTAAAAGAAACATTCGCGGTATAATTTTAATTTTCGTTTTATAAAGCATTATATTTAGTTTCAGGATTAGAAGGTTTCTCTAAATAAAACATAGAGGTATCAATGGAATATTTATAATTGTGTTTTAGATCAAACTGGCAAAATTATTGGGAGTGTTCATTACAAATGAGTCATACAAACCCTCTACCTATATTTCATTTTCCATTTATGTATGTAAAAATATATGAACATATAGAAATTAGATTTTTCACTTTGCAAAATATTTTTACATTTTAGAAATTTATATTTTATAAAAATACATTAGTTTCATATAATTATTTTCGAAAAATAAGTTGACTAAATTATATCAACCTCTTAGGGCGTTTTTATATGACCCATGTTGCGGGGCCATCATTGGAGATTAATTAAGAAATATTTGTTGTGATTTTCCAATCCTGGTCCCTCAAGGAGGTGGTCGTTTATCAGATGGGCATCTCTATTTGTTTAATTTGGCAAAACTATAATTGGGGCATGTTCACTGATTAGAATATGCACAATTTTAAGCAAAGTAAATCTAGAAATGCATCGTTTTAATGCATTTAGAAAGGGAAAGGTGAAATTTTATACATGAAGACCATTCACTCGTATTATTATACACACATATATTAACACAAAGCAATAACGCGCCATCTATACATATAAAATGAAAGGATTTAAAGACACGAATGTTTCTTTTATACACACACATAATACAAACTTCTACTGTTCTTACTGCGATGAAAAAATATATTAGGAGGGCTTGGCTCATCAGTGGTGAACCCTCCCACCCGTTCGCCAATTTAATCCACCAGACCGCTTCTCAGAGCTCTAATACTGTATTGGACGATTCTACTTATATATGCAGCACTGAAGGGTGGAATCTCAGAAATGGTTTCCAAGAAGACTATGGACATAAGCATAATATATTTTTTCATCGCAGTAAGGACAGTAGAAGTTTGTATTATGTATAAAAGAAACATTCGTGCCTTTAAATCCTTTCATTTTATATATACACACATATAATCAAAATATATTATTATTTTCAAAATACTCCCAGGTTACAGGGCATAAATTTCTACCCATGCATATGGATCCCTTTCCTGGGGCTCGTAAACTTCGGTGCCTCATAAATCCGTTCATATTTGCATCTCGTGTCGAAGCTTGGCGTGTTGGCAGGACACTAACGAAATATGTGCGGCTCGAATTTAAATATTTTTGAATTAATCAGTCAGGAGGTCGTGGGGATGACACGTTTATTGTAGGATTCAAATTTGATGTCTAAGACTGCATACATATCTCTGTCCTTTTAAATTCTAGATATCTAAGCCGAGTTAAACACGTGAACTTCTTTTCCATTACAGAATGAACGTAAACGATTTCTCAGTATATTCAAAGGTCGTGTCTTTTTTAAGTGTTGTCTCCCATTTTTTTCTCCTCAAAGCAATTGAAATTGTCAATAAATGTTTAATCAACAATTTAAAAAAGCGCGAATTTGCTATTAATGAGGATTTTTCAAGTGTTTATTTAAATATTGCAAAGGCGTATTCTTATTGGCGCGCCGCGCTCTACTACTATTGGCAGGATTATTAAAACCTTTGAGTATTCGTATATACATATGATGGATAATTAGGTTGTATGGATTCCAAAGTATTCTGGTAAATTATTTTATACTCTATAGCAGTGTCGGGCAACCGGTGTGCCGTGGCACACTGGTGTGCCGCGAAGAATTCTAGGTGTGCCGCGAACATTTTTGTAGGTATTTAGAACTTTTGGTTAAATTTAAAAATAATGTTTCAAAAAATATTTTTTATAATTTTTATTCAATTTTAATAATTTTTTTCAAAAATTTTCATATAAAAAATGAAATTAAAAAAGGCAAATTTCATTTTATATAAAACTTATTTTGGTATTATAATTACAACAGTTTGCATAATTTTATATTTCATATAACGTATGTACATAATCTTGACGTACATAACTGGCACGTGCCATTATTAAAAAATAAAAATGCAAATAGGTACGTACCTATTTAAAATCATAAGTTAAAAAAAACAATCCGCGAAAACAACTTTATTTAATAAAGTTGAATACATACTGCGGGAAAATACCTAATTTTTAAAGTAATATGTCCAAACTTAACCGTCATTTACAATCTTTGTCACAGCTGTTTATTAATAGAGACTCAAAGCTACAAAGCTTAAAAAAAAGAAAAAAAAAATTATAAATTTATTTAAAAAATTTATTCGGAGTTTTCGTCAAAGTATTGCTGTAGTAATTCTTCATTTTTTTGCATGTTGTAAAACACACACACACATTCACACAATAAGTTTTGTACACCGTAAAATCTGTTGGTTAAAAAATAAAAAAATATTTTTGTTACGAAATTCTCACTCACTTTTAACTCAAGGTAACTTTATTTAAACATTTTATTATTATATTTGAGTGTTTTTTCTAAATTCTCTCAAAACTAGATGGAGAGATTTCTAATTAGAGAAGGTGCCAGTGATAAACAAAATCAAAACGAAAATAAAGAAGATAAGAAAATAGTAAAATCAACTGGAAATAAGAGGAAATACGTTGAAGATTATCTCAAATATGAATTTATACCATCTGTTAATGATCCATCACTGCCGTTTTGCTTAATTTGCCAAAAAACCCTCAGCAACGAAACAATGGTGCCAAGTAAACTACTTCGACATATTGAGACAAATCATCGGGAGCAGATGAACAATCCAATAAGCTACTTTGAAAATATACGATCAAGTTTTCAAAAGCAATCAAAAAAATTCAAGAAATTTATGACCACCTCAGATGAAGCTCAAACAGCTAGTTACATGATAGCTCAATTCATCGCTCGAAAGAAGAAAGCTAACGCGGAAGCAGAGGAAATTATCTTGCCTGCTTTAAAAATTGTGGCTGGATGAATGTTAACGAATGATGCTATGGAGAAGGTTACGAAAATTCCACTATCATCAAAAACTATTGCGAGAAGAATTGAAGATATGTCAGAAGATATTGAGTTGCAAATAAAACAATCTTTTAATGATTCATCAACAAAATGGGCTATACAGCTTGATGAAGCCACAGATATTAGTAATAAAGCTCAATTGCTGGCATTTTTGAGGTTCGTCGATACAGGAAAAATTGTGAATAACTACTTTTTTTGTAAAGAATTAAAACAAAGAACGACTGGTGCGGACATTTTTGAATTAGTTGATGAAAATGTTATGAAGTATAACTTGAGATGGGAAAATTGTGTTAGCGTCTGTACGGATGGAGCTCCAGCTATGAAAGGTTCAAGAAAGGGATTGATAGCACATGTCATAAAAAAATCCAAATATCAAATTTGTTCACTGTATGATTCATAGAGAAATGTTAGTGTCAAAGTCGATTCCTCCCATCCTTGTCACAACTCTAGATGAAGTTGTCAAAGTAGTCAATTACATCAAATCAAATGCTCTTCGATCGAGAATTTTTTCAACATTTTGTGAAGCAATGGATTCCGATTATAAAAATTTATTGTTTCATACTGAAGTCAGATGGTTGTCGAAAGGCAAAGTTTTAAATCGATTTATTTCAATGAAAAATGAAATAATGGCATTCATTGATAACGAAGATATTAATTTTCCTTTCATGATGAGTGATGTTTGGTGGTTACGAGTTTCATTTTTGGGTGATATTTTCGACAAATTAAACAGCCTTAATTTAAATTTGCAAGGTGCTCAGGAGAACATTATCACTATCTCCACCAAGTTGAAAGCGTTTAAGGAAAAACTCAGTTTATGGAATTTAAACATTGCTAAAGAAAACTTTGCATCTTTTCCGATGGTTCAAGAGAATCCATCAAAATCTATTATCAAAAAAGAAGTCGAAGAAACTTTGACATTACTATCCGCTTCTTTTGATAAATATTTTCCTTACTTGGACGTTGAAAAGATGGAATGGGTAGTTAACCCATTTATGCACTGTGAAATTCAACATCTGGAAGAAGAAATGCAAGAAAACTTAATTGATTTAAAAAACGATTTAGTTTTCAAAAGACTATTCACTGAAAAGGAGCTATCTGAGTTTTGGTTGTGCTTAAACTCCAAATTTCCTAAACTTAGTAATGCGGCCATCGAATCATTGTTGCCATTTGGAAGTTCCTACCTGTGTGAGCAAGGTTTTTCAACACTCACAGAAATGAAGTCTAAGAAGCGCGAAAGACTTCAAATGATAGATGAGGAGATGCGCGTTTGTCTTTCACAAGTAGATCCCCGTATTGATTTGATATGCTCCCAAAAACAATCGCAATGCTCGCATTGATTATGTTAATTTAATATTGAAAATTAATAAAATGTGATATATATGTTTAAATTTTTACTAGTATTTATTGTTGTATTTTAATTACCTACGAGGAAATTTATAGTGAAAACCACAGGTGCGCCGCGAAAAAAAGAAATTAAGCTTAGTGCGCCGCAACTCGAAAAAGGTTGCCCGACACTGCTCTATAGAGTACATATGGCTCATAAATACAGTTTATACATGAACATATCAAAAGAAATTAAAATCATTCTAATGAGAAAATAGCCGATCTTTAGTCTACTTTGTGTTTGCAATTACGGTGCTATTGCTTAATATATATATATGTATATTTTTATTTTTTTTCGAAAATAGAGCAATCCATAAATAAATCTTTAATTAAAAATGCATTTATTGTATTGAAATATTATTTATTTTACCAATATTTCAGTTAGTTGAACGCCAACCTTTTTCAAGGTATTATAACATATGATATTTTGATCCAATATATGCCTTTTTAATTGAAAAATATGTAAAAATATATATAACATATTAACATATATATAAAAAGACATATACTAACCGCTCACATGAGTATTTTATTATTAATATATATAATTTTAAAAGTTATTAATTTTATACAGGGGGGGGGGGGGGTGGTCCATAAGTCGCGAACCTTTTTATTTTTTTATTAAAAATTAAAAGGGAAGCTAGAATAAAAAATTAAAACTATTTTATTTTTTAGGTAATATAGATTTAGTATTTTTTCAAATATATTTAAATTTAATAGTTATTCAAAATGTCCTCCATTTTCTTCCAAACACAATTTAAGTCTTATAGGGACACTTTGACAAACACGAGCTCATAAATCCGCATCAAGAAGAATAAATTCTTCTTCTAGGACAATTTTCATTTGCTCTAAAGCCTTGGGTTTTCGATTATAAACTTTATATTTTATATAACCCCACAAAATTTTGCCGGAGTAAGATCAGGTAACTGCATAGGCCAATCAATGGGTCCACGACGCCCCATCAATTTGTGAGGGAACTTTTCATTGATAAATGTTCTAACAATGTTTGAGTAATGGGCTGGTGCACCATCTTTTAGGTTTAGTCAGTTAACATGTGTTTTTATCCATGTCTAGTCACAGCTATCTCTATTTCTCAACCCATAAATTGATAGTTGGCAAAATCCTACCAGAGCTTTCTTTCCAGGGCCAGCCTTTTGATGGCATTATAGAGTCTCATATGTAGATACTTAGATTCCATCTCGGACTTCCATAGCTCTAGTAATACAGAAAAACAAGATATCTAAACTTGCTAGTTCTCTTCCTCTCAATTCTTTCTATTAGGGTTAGTATCTTCTCTATCATTTTATGCTTCACATAGTCTGTCATTACTTTGTACCTCATCGTTCAGCACAGCAGGTCTAAAACTATTTCTGTCTTTTTACATATTCATAGACACAATTATCATTCTCATTATAGACACAGATAAAGAATAATGCTAAACTGTCTTTTTCTGATTTTTAAAATTTCAAAATGGCATTATTTTAAAAAGGTTTTAGCGAATTTTAACTTGCTATAAAGTATTTGATAAGAAAGAGTGTGCGAAATTCGTATTATTGCATATAAAAATAATAGATTAAAATGTTATTTATTTTAGACATAATTATTATGTAGAGAAAAGCAAACATTAATTAGTTCTTTTAAAAGGGTATTTTAATACAAAATAGATGTTTAATGTGTATATAGTTATTGAATGTGGCGCGCGCGCTTTGTACGATTTTTTTTTTGTTGAAAACAAAACCCAACCAATAAAAATAAATCCATCAAAACATTAAGTGAATCTATTTTCAACGTGTATTTTTTACTTTAAATGAATACTGACTGCTCTTTCTGCGTTGGAAAAAAATATTAGGGGGGCTTGGCTCATCAAATGACAAATCAAGGAAAGCCAAATACGCACGCGTTTCAGGATGTTGGTCCTCGTCAGTGTAGGGAAGGCCTCATCGACCCAAAAAGGTCTTAGAACTTCCTGAAAATAGAAGAGAAGGTATCTGAAGCTTTCATTTGCGGGATTTTATTATATACACGAAACCGCGTACATTTCTCCTTTGTTGTATTATTTATTATTGTTCTTATATTTTGTAAACAATTTTAATCTTCATATTTTCAGGCCCAACTATGGTGTCACTATATCATTGAAACAAAGAGAAGAGGAAATCATTATTTGATTGCTAGAGGCTCCGCAGCTGCGTCGAATGTCGGTCACCGGCCTTGAGCGCACACCTGAGGAACAGGTGGTTCAGAAACATCCGACCCGTCCTTCCTTGCAGATCAACTTCTCGTGGAGAAACCTAAGAACATCAATATATGACGTGGATGAATCTTATTCAAGTCTTGTATATATATATACTAGTGGACCCGGCCACGCCTTGCTGTGGCTAAATTGTAATATGTTAAATTAACATTATACTAAACTATTCAGTACAGTAAAGTCAATATTCACTTATAAAGATAAAATGTATATGTATTGTATATTGTATATGTTATTATATGTATTGTTTTTTGTTTTCGAGATATTCTAATAGAACGTTCTCACATTTTCTGTAAAATATTTATATATGCACAAACACAGAATATTATCACTACGTCTTAATTTCGCTATATTTATTGCTATAAATATTATTCTAAAATAATTCGCCAGAAATCGTCCTGATAGTATACTACACAGCGAACCCGGCCACGCGTTGCAGTGGCTAAATTGTAATATGTTGAATTAACATTATACTAAACTATTCAGTACAGTAAAGTTAATATTCACTAATAAAGATAAAAATGTTTTAGCCGATCTAAAGCCCAACGGGATTGAGAATGGAACGTTACGTTAATATTTGAAAGTGATTTTTATATATATAGACAATATAGCCCTTCATTGTAATCATTGATTATAATCACTGCATTAATAAATGTCAGTCTTCCCAGTATTCTTTTACCTATGTATGGATATTTTGGTTTGAATTAGTGAACTACTGCGAATTTGTAGACGAATGACCCGGGCAACGCCCGGGTTTACACGATTAAATGTATATTACATATGGAAGATGGACGTAGTTCCCGGAGGGCACCCGCGAGGTCACTCTGCCCCCGCGCAACTGTCCAACCGGGAGCGCCCCGCGCCGTCAAAATCGTAACGCGTTCTAGAGGGCGCTGCTCGGCCGTCAGCCGGGAGATCTCATTTACTCGGCGGGGGGAGGCAGGGAGGTCACGTGCTGCGCCGGCAGCCAATCGTCGCGCGCCGCCATCCCCCGTCTGCCGCGAGAGGGGCGCAGATTGCGAGTGAATTTACGTTTTATTGTAAATAAAAATGCAACGAAAGGTTATTTCTAAAGAGTAATTAGCCATAAACCATCCCGGTAGTATACTAAACATCTTCCCAAAGTTTCATCACGATTGGTTGAGCGATGTAGAAGATTATCACTGACAAACGGACGGACGGACGGACGGACGGACCAACAAACATCCATTTTTATATATATAGATATACAAATATTTCTTAATTCATTTAAACCATTGTAAAATGAGGTGCCGTCAAACTTACGCTGATGTTGTGGCCATGCACTTCGAGAACCGTCAGGAGACTGTGCTTGGCAAATGAAGCATATTTCAGAATGAATGAAGAGGTTTAGAGAAGGTCTGATATTCTCCGACCTGGTATTAAAAGATTTGGCAGATTCATCACTTTCTTAGGTTAGAACCTTTCAATTTCATTTCAAGACAATTCGCCGAGAATATCAAATCAGTCCTTCTTTAGGCTATATATTGTATTTTAATATATTTTATTTTATATAGATATAATTTTTATGGTTTTTGACTGTTAACCAGGTTTGTTATTATTGTGCAGTATTAAAAAGATGACTATCATTTGGTACCATTTATCTCCTCTTTACAGATTTAAATACTACATCCTCTGTAGAAGTACATAATTCATTACTAAATGTCTTCTTTGTTTGTTGTGTAAACGGAACATTATATCATAGATTTAATGAAGACCACAACACCAAACCTTCTTAGATCCAGTGGAATAACGATCCATATAAGGAGACTTCCGTATTGGAGATGGAGACACATAATTATGATGGAACTTTGTAATCGAATAAAGAAGCAGGAAAAATAATTCAGTACTATTTTGAAAGGTTTCTCGCTATTCTTTTCAAACTGTTAAATAGGGAAAGAACACTCTATATTTTTATAATGAAAATGTTTCCCTTTTATCTGAAACCTTTTTATTTTAACGGTCAAAACTTCAAATTTACCTTCAAACATATATTAAATAAACGCCTATTTAGGTCATTCTACAATATTTTTGGCCAACCCATTCTTTTGATAAATCAAGAAAAACCAACCACGTGCCCTTTTCGGTGTACATTTGGTTCAGCGTGGAGCAGGCTGTACCTCAACCACAAAAAATTGGTTCTGAAAGAGGTTTCGTGAGAATCAAGCAATGAAGAGTTGAGGCTAAATTTGAGTAATTACGCTAAATAGCTGAAAGTAAGAAAAATATAAAAATTCAAATGTGGAAATTGAAAATAAAAAGGTATATTCCGACCGCTCACGTGAACCTGCACCACGCTTATGAGAACCAACAGTCCGAAACGAGTACGTGGTTGGCTTTTCTTGATTTAACAAGAAAATGGATTGGACAAATATTGTGAGAAAACATAAATAAACGTTTAGGTGATATTTGCTCCATTAGATGGCGCTCTGCAATATAAAACGCTCATGAGAGCGTTAAGGATAGGCTTTTTTTAAATATATCAACAACTAACCGTTTCAATTTTTTGTTACTTTTTCACCCACGCATATATCTACCAAAAGAGGCACCTCTTTAAATCATCACACAGACATTTGATTATCAAATAATATTCCCATTATATATAGAATATATAGCATGTAAAGCTTTCGTTAAAAATATGTTCCTATTTTCCTCAATATATTTTATATGAACACATATTAATATGATAAATAATTTAAAAAGAAGGACATTTTATTCATTTTTATATATAAAAAGAATGGAATAATATATTTATTGATAACAAAAATTCAAAATAAATGAAATTAATATTGATATATCATATTTTTCTCTATTTGCATAATAAATAAATGAGTAGATTCAATTACTAATTTTTATAATTATTTCTCAAATATTTTCATCATTTAATATTGTCCGCAAGTCAATTACCATTTTCCTGTTTATTGGTATATATATGTTTAAATATCACAATGAGAATTTAATCTTTTAATACCAGTTATACAATAATAATATTATAATGGGCATGTGTAGTAATTTCAAAAGATTATTAATAGAGGCCGTTACGAGTAATTTATCGCATATGTCTATTTTGTTGTTATATTAATTACAAAGCTCTATGCCTCGGACAGTCTACGCACCCTTGTAGTAGGTGTAGAAGTCCATCCCTATTTGGTCAATTGGTCGGAGTCAAAGCAACAGAAGCTTTATCCTGTTATTTTATTCATAAGTATGTGTTACCTTTCCGAACTGTGTGTGTGTATATAACTGTCTAAGATTATAATTTAGGAAATTTATACCAATTATGGTTAATTTGAGCAAAAACCTTGTTTTTCACTTCCAATTTGATAGAGAGAAGCGTGGACGCGGAGACCGCTTGGAGGCGCTGCATAAAAATGAACTGACCGATGGGAATGGCCCACCTCAACCGTCAGTCTTATTCCTTGTTTATACCTTTAGACTGCCTTTGTTTTACTGCTGTGTGCGGTTGTTATTATATTGTCAACATGTATATTTATATCCAATAATAATAATCATATATTAAAATTGCATGGAAACTTTAAATTGCATGGGTCCACAGGGCCATCTCCACCTTGTGGGGATTCCAGTCATTGTCTGGGTCAATAGCGCTGAGTCTCTCACTGCAGGATTTGATCTGCTCAGCGTAGTTGAGGTACTCCATGATGGTGTAGTCTGTGCCCTCCACCCCGGGTGTGGCCATCATGCTCTCATCTGCCATGTAAGGCACCTGCTCTGGGTAAGCTGCTGCCAGGATTGCTGAGGCTGAGGCGGGGCCTACTCCCTTGAGGTTAGTCAGGGCTGTGATGGCATTGGAAATGTTGGGCATCCTCCTGAAGGCTTTCCTTGTGATCTGGAGCACCTGGCCTTCATTGTTTATGCGGACCAGGTCCATGAGGCTAGGCCTGTGCTTTCCTCTGATAAGCTTCCATTTGGTTATCTGAATCAGCTCTTCATGAGTGATGTGGCGCTCTTTCCTTGAGCGGATGATTTTGGGAAGCTGCTCTTGATACCAATTATCAAGACGAATTAGTTCCTCTGGTCCACCTTTCTTCTTTCTTGTTGCTGCTTTTAAACTTAAAACATCATTATACAAAGATAAAATGTATGTCCATTGATTAGGTGTTGCTTTTGTATAAAATGTTAAACTACTATCATTCGGCAGTGCCATAACACTTTATTTCTAAGTATATATTTTTTTCTCCTTACGTTTTATTCTCTGGTATTAATAATCATATATATATAATCACTTATTTGGCTGTTCTTTTTGTAACAACGACCCACAACATAATCGAAGATAAGTCAAAGAGAGAGAAGGGGGATTCTGTCTCAGACCCAGAAAGATTTTATCACTTCGATATCAACATGTGAGCTACTGGTTTCGATATTACATAAAGTTTGATTCTGATACGGTAGACAGCGAAAGATAAGGTCACTTGAAAATATTTAAAGATTAGGAAGTGAAAGAAAGCTTGAAGTAGACCCACTCCTGACTTAAGAAACCTTTGAAGAATCATTTATTGTCCTATTATCATCGATTGTCAGATGTTTTAAGGAATTTGGTATTAGTCCTAACCAGGGAAATTGGGTATCAAACGCGTTTAAATCTATTACTGTTTAATGACCCAATTTAACCTGTGAATTGTTTCATCAAAAAAAAAAAGAAGAAGAAGAAAGAAGATTTTAAACATAGAGTAACGTGGGATGAAAATGTATGTTACGATGATTCAAAATATCAAAGCGCAGGACAAGAGAACTTTCAACATCAATTTCAAACCGATTGTTCATTGCGCCAACTCATGATCTGTATTTGATGAGGCCACCTATGTGGAAAACCTAGATCTAATTTTAAGCTGCTTAATACCATTAACACCGTCACTGGGGAACACTAACAACAAATGAATAAATTAAGCCATTTATTGAAACATAAACGTTTGACAAACACAAAAATACACAGAAAAGAGAGTTTACTGAACGCATTCTCACGACACTGTATTATGACAGTGGTCAAGAATACGGTAGATACGGTAGAAACTCTCAAATGGTTATAGCCTATCACACCGCCGTATTCACCTGATACTACTCCTTTTGATTACTACCTTTGTCGACCGATAAGATATGGTCTACCAGAGCAATACTCTTATTCCCATACAACAAATTGGGTCATTCTCACGAGATGTGTCGTTCTTCTACGTGGAATCCATAATGAAAGATGGTGGAAGGTACTGGCTATATATATAGCGTGCGCTGGACCATACTATCTATAAACATTTTACAACCATTTTTTCATAATAAAGTATCGTTTGAAAATCTCTTCAAATCAATGTGACCTCCCGATATTATATAGCTCCACAATATATGTTTCTAAATATATTGACTAAAAGAAAGAGAGAGGTCAAAATAGCTAAGATTTCATTTATTGAGAAATTATTTCCCCCTCTCTTTTACATTAACTTTATTTTATTTTTTCATCTACCAACTGTATTTTCATGAATGTTAACTAAATATAAATTTAGAATTTCCTTGTTAATAATTAGCATGTGTACCTTTTTGATTATATTAAAGACATTTAAAATTCTCTGTCTCTAATAACGACACCTAGAATTTTATATATATAATGCCTATAATGTATATATATATATATAAAGTATATATGATATTTAACTTTTATAACAGTATGATTTTAATAGGGAATTTTATGCATATATATACTTTTTTTTAACAATTCAAAGTTTAAAAGCGAATTTTGAAGAGTAGTACCAACATCTTAGTTCATAATGGCGTTATTTTAGAAGTTTGAGATAACAAAACTGTATAACAAATATTAAATTTAAAAGCAATATTTCAATGCATATAGTGAATCAATTTGAAGTTCCAAATAACAATTTAGATTCTAAGTGAAATATTTCATATTGGAACCTTCTTATTTTGAAATCTTTATATTCATTTTATTCCAAATCGATCACTCTTAGCACACACACAAAAAATAACAGTTCATTTAGATTGAAAATACCTATATTATCACGATATCATATCAAAATTATCTTATTTTCACGTTTCAAATAAGTCGTATGTATTTATTTGCATATTCAAGGTGAACAAGTTAGACTGACGAGGGCCATTAGCCCGAAACCACGGTCTCTAGGTGGGCGCTTCTCAGTTTGCCAAAGCTGGTGTTGTGGCTTTGTTACTTACCTGAGTCCGTTAGTTTTTCGAGACGGTCAATAGATGACGCTTAGTTTTAGCGTCTATTTTGACAGGAGAGGTACCTTTATTTTTATATACACAAATATACAATCGACTATGATAATTTGAAACTCAAGGGACCAGAGAAAATTTTCATTTTATCAAGAGTTTAAAATAACAGGAGTTTTAACAACCAAGAGAGAGGGAAGGGAAAAAAATCAATTACACAAGAGTTTGAAGTTTTGGCAGTTTCAGGATATACGCACTATGTTGATACAAGATTAACTAAGTGACTTACCGCATGTTTTTAAAGTAATAAATGTATTAGAAACTTTCGGGTCTTGCTCTTTCTCAAACAAGAGTTTGGGAAATTCACCCTGGCGTGACCTTTTTCTACTCGCATTGTGAGGTAATGAGGTCTTTGTTATCCCAGAATATTCGACAATGTCGATGGTAAAATGCCAAACTGTTTAGCGACATCTTTTTTTAATTGTCCATCCTCCACAGTTTGAATTACACGCTTTTTTTACTTATGGAAAGACACTTGTTCTTTCTTGAATTTATTTTAATAACACAAATCATACATTAAAACCTTTGGGTGCGGAACGCGACGGTAGTTGCTTCGAAGATTTTGTCTGTAGGTGCGAGAAGAGACTATAGTCCACGTGTTATAAAAATTGAACCCTTTCAGTACGGCCGCCTGCACTAGTCGTCCAGTTGAGATGTAAAACTGCTGCCTCGCTCGGCGTGGGAAATTTTGCTCTAACTTGTTTAGTTAGTTCGCGAAATAAAGTCACCGGCAACATTTTCCCCTCACAATTTAATATATTTTCACATAGAATCTTACATATTAATAAAACCAAGTAAACAAGAGTTTGATCAAAATTCGTGATTTATTATTTTAAACATTTGTACAGTTTTTCACAAATGTTCATTTGTGGCAAGATATTATTCCTTCAACTTCAAATTATCGAGGAGACCAATTAATTAATATTAATTAATACAACTTCTCGAGTGTTTTTCAAGGGATCCGGAAACAACATCAAATTATCGAGAGATTCAAATTAACGAGTTTCAAATTATCGAGAGTCGACTGTATATAGAAATTTCCTAATGAACATCAACATGCCTCAATTATAATTTAAAATGCAATTTTAGAGTTTATGTATAAAATTTTGTCCTAATTAACATTAAAAATGTTCTTAATAAAATTAAAACTCGGCATAAATTTTAGAGTATCACTTCGAATATAATATATATATATATTAATATTAATTTTATTTTTGTAAAATAGAGAAAAGTAGGATATTAAGAAATACAGATTTTGAATTTAACTTTGAGTCAGAACAGCAAGCTGTATCGAATAATACCGTTAAGTAATAGCAATACCGAATAGTATCAAAAACAAACCTCACATGTTTAAACTAAATAACAAATTATATAAATTTTGAAAATCTCTTAACGGTATTATGATTATTATATATACGAGTATATATGTTTCATTAGCAGAATATAGTCATTACACATAACTCGGACACAAATATTAGAAATAGAAAACGGTGAATTTATAATTCTCAATCACCGAAAATCTAACGTCGAAGTAATTATTTTAAAAGGAAATAACAAGCTATTGTTAAATTTACCATTTTAATTTTAAGTGGTTTAGTTTGGCATTAAGCTATTCGTCTTGTGGCATCTGAAGCATTTTCCCAACAGGATTTTTCCAAGTTCTCCACATTCAAAGTAAAATTGGTCATTTACAAGGTGCCGAATGGGTAGTTGTAGTATATACGGACTTTCTATGGGTGTACTAATTATTCCGGCCGGCGTTCTCCAATTTAGGAGGCTGGATGATGGCGACTCAATGGAGAAAAACAAATAATCGTTTGGTGCAAAAACATTCCAAGGATTCCTCTGCTAATTGCAGAATCCGATAATAGAGGAGCAGTGCGATCTAAGTGGCACACTCCCTGCCATGGCTTTTCTCAACGCTTTACTTTAGACCTTGCGCCTCTTTATTATATCATATAGCTGTCAAAAATACCTAATTTATTTCAATACAATTTTAAATATAATATTTATGAATATATTTGATATGAAATGATCTCATCAGCATTAAAATTCTAATATTTTTACAAAAACATCACCTCTGCTCATAATTGAAAAAATATGAATTTTCAAAAGTTGTATTTATAAAATATATTATTTTTTATTCTTTAACTGCCAAATGGGAGGGCTCATATTGTTATCCAGTGCTATAACAATAGACTTGCACTCAGTTCCGGCATTCCTTTATATATACCACAGTTTATCACAAATATCAATGTATTGTTACGTCGTACACCCAGACGCTATTCGTGTACTTTGACTACTTAGGATGCCACAAAGATATACACGTGGGTTCGAAGAGATTGCAGCTAAAGTTAGCGCTTTATTATGTCTCACTTAACAGAAGGAATACAATGAGTTGGACTTGCCTTCAACCTCCCCGTCAGAAGTATCCTTGGCGCCGCGGATGTCATTCTTGTGAAGCTTCCCGCTCCACACTATCCAAGTCCAGCCTGGAATTACACCGCCTTGTAGGCCGCTCCGATGTCAGTCTCTCCTGGCACTACTTTACAGGATCATCCAGGTGCCCGGAGACAAGTCGCCACGTCCTTTTCTCATCGCAGATGTAACCAGACTCTGTCCCCCTTCACACAGGAATGCTGTTTTTAGCGCCTGCCAAATGGCAGCGGGGGCCGCTAGAGTCCACCCCTCTTTCCCCAACTTTACTCTAGTATTTGGCCTTGTCATCCATGTAACATAATATTTAAAAAGGTTATACACATTAATTTACAAATAGGTTAACAATGTTTACTTCTCCAGAGATACTATGAAATACAGTTAAAATTTATTACTGGTAAAATACGATGATAGTCAGGCGCGTGGTAGCCACCTGTATAAATGATCAAAATCATGTACTGGTATGTGGCTATAATCGGATTGAAGTCTCAATATGGCGTGTGATCATTAGATAAAGGGTTGAAAGAGTAAAGACGCAGAAAATGACTAATATATATGTACAGTGAAGCCAGAAGATTTTGCAAAAGCTGATAATGAAGAAGAATGTGTTTATTCATTGTTGAATCGTAGTAATGTCGCTTTGTTTCACCATCTTGTAATGTAGAGAATACTGGTAATGTCGAGAATGATGACAATATGGATAATTCTCTCCTCACTGTATGACAAGATATCCGAGAGGCAGGGATCCCAGGGTGAGGTTGTGGAAAGGTGAATGGATTCCAGCGGCGGGAGGATGGCCCAGGTGTTCATGGGGGAGGACAGGATCCACATTGTTTTCTTAGAAACCTTATACGCAAACATCGACGACTGAGAAGAGTCGTGGCAGTATTAAAGAGAGAAGATGGCATCAACAAGGGCAGAAGACGGGGTGACGAGCCCTCGACGGGAGGTACGGCGGCATTCCAAGGCGGTGGCGCCGTAGACAAAGGAGGTTGACATTTGATGGATTCGTCATCAATCTTTGTAACAGCATTGCTATGTGTTCTTCTGTAGGTGAACTTAGTTCTTAACGTCAGGTTCTTGATTTAAAATTTCGTTAAACCAAGCTCAAGTTACATTGTTCACTCTTGTTAATATTAGTAGAAAACCTTTGGTGCGATACTATGAAAAACAAGTGTGCGATACTATGAAAAACAAGTGTGCGATACTATGAAAAACAAGTGTGCGATACTATGAAAAACAAGTGTGCGATACTATGAAAAACAAGTGTGCGATACTATGAGAAACAAGTGTACGATACTATGAAAAACAATTATACGATACAATGAAAAACAATTGTGCGATACTATGAAAAATAAGTGTGCGATACTGTGAAAACCAATAGTGCGATACTATAAAAAACAATTGTGCGATACTATGAAAAACAATTGTGCGATACTATGAAAAACAATAGTGCGATACTATGAAAAACAATTGTGCGATACTATGAAAAAAAATTGTGCGATACTGTGAAAAACAATTGTGCGATACTATGAAAAACAATTGTGCGATACTGTGAAAAACAATAGTGCGATACTATGAAAAACAATTGTGCGATACTATGAAAAACAATTGTGCGATACTATGAAAAATAAGTGTGCGATACTGTGAAAAACAATAGTGCGATACTATAAAAAACAATTGTGCGATACTATGAAAAACAATTGTGCGATACTATGAAAAACAATTGTGCGATACTATGAAAAACAATTGTGCGATACTGTGAAAAACAATAGTGCGATACTATGAAAAACAATTGTGCGATACTATGAAAAACAATTGTGCGATACTATGAAAAATAAGTGTGCGATACTGTGAAAAACAATAGTGCGATTCTATAGCATTGTTTCCTGTTGCATTGATATTTAGAACTTGAACAGTGCTTAGACGCTATGAATTTATATTTGTCATGGCATATGCTAGTTTGTAAAATTCAATAAAACCATTCCAAATATCAATAATTGTATTAATATGCACCGATTCAATATTAATTTATATATATTTCGAATAGTTTTGTATCATTATAATTTACATACGTTCATAAAAATTCGGATTTCATAGTTGTAACTATTTTTATGATTTCGCCTTAATTTTTGACAAATAGTTCATATAGATGGAAATTTTGCAGGGAGGATATTGAGTTTTATTTTTTTTTTTGTTTGAATACAACATCAAGTTGATTATATTCATGTACATAGAGAGTCATCTTTATCTTTTCAATTGTGCATAAGTACAATGTATTACGTTTATCACCTGTGTTGTGTGTGATCACCAGTAGTGAAGTATTTTAACAGGAGTTTAAACAGGAAAAGTGACGGGAATCAACAAATTTCGTCTAAACCATCGTTTCACCTGATTATTTTATGTTGTAGGAAAATATGAAATATATTTTGTAAATTTAATTCATGAGTTTAAACTTGAATATTTTTTATGGTAAGATGATTCTTCTAATAATACTGTTTTCGTTGGATGCAGCCAACTTTCTAAAAATATCTTTGGCTGTTTTCTTGAATGTGATGTAGATTATTTTCAATTATAGAAATAGTTCATTATCGTTACTTGCCTTGTTTAAAAGGCCCGGTTTTCATATATATATCGGTAGGTAAAAAGGTTATAGTTAGGTGGTTCTAGAAGATGGATGATCAGCATTTTCCAAATATCGGAGGAGAGCATTGAAATATTTGATACAAAATAATATTGTAATAAATTTCATATGGATTGCTCTATATTTGGCAATGTGTTTATATCAGCTTAGAGCTAACTTCGGATGGAAAGAAAGGCTGCTGTTAATTCAAGCAGTGTTTATTGTGTTTTATAAGTTCCCAGGAAAAATCGTTTAAAATTCTAACACTCAAAAAAAGGTGTTATATCTAAAATGAACTTCCAAAGGTTATAAAAAATATACTATTTTTATTGCAATAAAACTGTGAGTGTAGCACGTGCTTGCAACAAGGCCCCGAGATTAATTCGCCGTACCTTCTAATCTGATGAAGAGAAATAAAATTAAAATATTTAAATTTTAAAATTAATCTAGCGGAGGAAAGGGGGCGGAAAGAAAAAACATGCCGTAGCTAATTAAACCTAGCTCCACAGGCCTCTATATACTGGACGCGACATTATAGTAAGGCGGTGTTAATTTTGCCAGGTCATTAGTCAATGGCGTAGTACGTCTGGTGACATTGGTACAAGGAGGTTAGCTATATATACATAATTTGCATCATTTCATCCTCATCAATTTGCATCGTCATCTTAGCGCCCTCTATTGCAGTAATTTGATGAAAAATTCATAAAGGCTACTTTTATAATTGAAAATTATTTCTACCTACCCCATAAACTGCAAATATAAACATTTTAATATATAGAAGAACATGGCTTATCAGTGGTTTATTCTCTAGCGGTTTTGTTATTTTAATCTGACAGACCATTGTCTTTTATATTCTAAATTTCTTATGGTTTCTACATTTATTAGGAAAATAGCAACGACCAGGGGTCGAATCCCGCATCTGGCACCTTTTCTAAATAAAAACTAGCTTCAATAGCTCTCGATTCTTGCAAAATACCCCATGATGGCAAGTAGTAAAACGGGGCTCAGCTACACTTGTAAGTGTAAAAGTCAAAATGCGTTTTCTACATGTGTAGAGATATTGTGCACTCATGTTAAAGGCAGTCGCTATTTATCCACTCTGATTGTAATTCCTATTTCCGCGTCTACTTGGGATATGTATTTTAAAAGGAGTACTGGATAATAGCGTTTTAGAAAACAATAGAAAAAAACGTTTAAAACTAGCAATATATACCTGGAGTATTTGATATCGAACCCTTGATATCGAATAAACAAAAATAAGGGAGAAGAATTTCTTTAAGAGAAACTCTTTGCACAATTTTTGCTTATTGGCATATTTATGGGAAACTATCGCTCGCAAACCATTCAAATAAAATAAGAGCTATTTTTAATATCAAAATTCCTAAAATATGTATTGTTCAGAAATATAGCATATATTTGTTGAATGTTGCTTACCATTGCATTTTTAAAATGTTTAATTCAGTTTATGAATATGATTGTTTGTCGTAAACCTTTTGAATGCCATGTTTGTGTGTCGTCTGAGTTTTGTGATTACGTTGCACGCACAGCATAATGATGTTATGTATGCTCTGTGTATGCTGGATATGTTGCGTATTGATTGTATGCAGGATACTGTTTGCTTACGTTGACTGTTTATGTGAGCATATTCTGTGGGTTATAGGTGCCCCGTGTATGTTGTTTGTGTTAGGTTTTCATTACGAGCATATCCCATAGCTCATTGCTTTTTGCGCTCATTGTTTCTCATGCATTATATAAATAAATATGTCATTAGGGCGCTATCTATATACAAGAATTCAAATTATATAGCATAATAATTTCTTTTTTTACATAAGATAAAGTTCCTACTGTCTTAACTGAGATGTGAAAATATTGAAAGAACCTGGATTATCAGTGGTGAACCCTCTTGGCAGTTGCCATTTTAAACCATCATACCACTCAACTATTGTAATGGACTATCATGCATATATATATGAGAGATAGTTGGTATTAGAGAAGAAATATTGATAATTAAAAATAAATTAGATAAATATTATTTTTATGGTATCAAAAAGGTTTTGTACTTTATGTAACAGCATAGGGTTATAACAAGTTCATGATGTAGCATCGGCAGTTACGCGTCATAGAAGCAGAACATGGGGGGAAAAAGGAAGAATTGAAGGTATTAGGATAAGAAAAAAAGCAAAGATAGAAATATGTTAACCTTTTATCAAACTTTAAAAGATATATTTCATATATATTTTTTATTTGAAGATTTATTTATGGATTACTCTATTAAAAAAGTATATATATATGAAAATATATTTTAAAATATCGTGTCTGGAGATGTCTTGTTTTAGTTTCAATATATGCCTTTTTAATTGGAGATATATTTATGGATCGCTCTATTATATATATATATATATCCGGTATCTAAAAGAGGTATTATTATTTATATAATGCAAACTATGGAATTTTCCAATACAATATTAAAGAAATATGGTAGATTAAACTAGAGAAACAGCTGGAGAGCTCACCTCTGATGAGCAACACGCCTACCCAATATTATTTCATCATAGTAAGATAGTCTCAAACTGCATTTATTTGAAAATGAGAAAATTGCGTGCTATATGGTTTCGTTTCTTATATATTGAATATTCTTTCCATGCATCTTTATGTATGTTGAGTTTACTGAGTGTACATTATGTCTGGATTGAATGTGCTTAGTATTTGGAAAGTATGCTATGATCTCACTTTTATTTTTACATTTCTTATGTGTGTATTTTAAGTTGTACGTACTTTTGTGGTGGGTACTGTAAGTGTTTTTGGTTTTATGTTAAATATTAGTAAACCTTTTTAAACCCATAACAAAAGACGGTGGACGAGTGGGTAACACCCTCGATTCCCGACAGCCATGAACCGGGATTGAATCCCGCGTTAACATTCTGTTTAATATGTGAATAACCTTCACATATTATTCACTGTTTCAATTATCATAAACTAGGTTGCTCTTGTTGAGCGGTATCTAATAAAGTGATTTTGAACCGGCTTTTTAAAACCATGCATATATTGTTGCATTGTCCTGATGGTTTGTTTTCATGTCAATGTTAGATTGGTCCATATCAATATTATAAGTAAGACCAGAAATCATAAAACAAATTATTTTAACAAGGAAAGTATTTACAATTATTTTCTATCTTAAAGAAAACTGAGAGATCTCTCTCTAAACAAAATATTTACATATAAAATGCTGACGTCACGTGACTAATGATGATAAACCGAGTAGGCCACCACAGATTATTATGCGACATTACCCCCTCCTTCAGGCTCCACCACGTCCTCGTGGTCCTCTTGAATTCTCTGGAAGTAAGACTTCATTCTTGATATATGAATGACGTGTGGGTCTATGTTTGGTTCATATTTAGGTGATACAAGATAGTTTACTTCTGATAGCTTTCCTGATTATACGTATGGCCCAAAGTATCTTCTTAGGTGAGGAAGCCTTCCTTGCTGAAGACATTTGTATATATATTCCCCTACACTTTATATGCCTTTTTACTCTTTTATTTTTCCACCTTTGTAAAATTTGATTAAAAGAATCAATAAAATTGTTTAAATTGCCCAATTGGCTTCTTAGAAGCTTTTCACATTTCCCTATTTTCCTTATACAATATACATACAATCGCGATGGTTTTCATTGTAATATTCCTTCATCCGTTCTTGCACATATTCCGTCTTCTGGATGCATAATTCTCTGCAATTCTGAACTTTTCTCAGTAGGTCATTCACATATTTATCGTAATCACCGGTGTTAGTCTTGATTTCGACATGGATGTTGTCTAAGAGAGACACTGGTTCTACCAAATACAATAAAGAATGGCGAGAATCCAGAATGCTGACGTCACGTGACTAATGATGATAAACCATGTAGACCACCACAGATTATTCTGTGACAATATGTTGCGTAGAAAACATGAAAGGCAAATGAATAATAAATTTTATTTGTTCTAATTCACCAATTCAATGTTTATTCTGTTTCTTCAAAATTCTGGAAACTTTTTCTGACCCGTATCTGTAGATAAGAAAGCGATAACTAAATTCGGATTGGTCGTTGTTGTTAAGATTTGAAGATGTTTCGTAATTTGATAACAGATGGCGCGCTAGTGTATCGTAATTTGAAGATGTGCATCTGGATTTGTAAAATTGTTTTTTATAATACAATATAATGCGGTTTATGATTGTAGAACGAAAATTGCAATTATACTTCATCCCTAAGGTTAGAAATAATCGCTATTTCTCCTTAAAATAAATTTCGATTTTTCGTTCAGAAGTGTTTTTTAATAAATAATTTCGGATGTTTTTTTAACTCTTTCAAAATTATAATTTTATATTATCCTGCTTCAATATCTCTATTTGGGCAATGTGTTGGCAATCTTTTGAAAAGTGATATTACTAAACCAACTTCAAAAGATGAAACATACATTGCTCAAATAGAAATAATGAAACAAGAGAATATATACAAGTTTATCCTGGATCCAAATAAAATACATTTATAAATTCAATCTCCTATTTCGAAGAGAAAATATTTTATTTAAATCTATCCCACAAAATATTATTTTGTTTTATTTTGAAATATGAATATATTGCTCAATATTTTATTACAAAATATATTTATTATTTATATAATTTTACATGGGTATAAAAATAAAGGCACATTTTAAAATACATATATGTGACATACAAAAAATAATTTGAAAAAAAATAGTACAAATGTGAAATTCTACTGAGATAAGATGAATAAATTAAGAAAAAGGCATCTCCTTATCGTGAAACTGAATTGCGCCATCTATCGGAATTAATATCAACTATTCTGTTAATTTTTTAATTATTCATAATAATCTGTGAAATTGTGTATTTTTGATTGCAAAATAATGTTGTTCACCTTTTATCAATTTTTTTATGATACAGACGATAATTCCCGATATAATTCAACAGTACAACTAGAAACTCAAAAGGAAGCATTTGTTCTAGTAAGCTTACCAACATTACAAGCTTTTGAACATGCTTTTACTCAAAAATGGCATAGAATACAAGTTACAATAATAACATTATATGTATATAATATAAATTACATACTTAGATAGCAAAATAAATACTATAAAATCAAATGAAACAATTGAATAAATATATAAGGTTGTTCCAAAAATTCATGTTTTTCTTAAAACGTTGTTTTTCTTATTACTTAGAGACTAATACTATTACGGCAAATACATATTAATATATAATACTATTACTTTATACATAATACTATTAATTTTTACGTAATACTATGACTTTATACATAATACTATTAATTTTTACATAATACTATTACTTTATACATAATACTATGACTTTATACATAATAGTATTAATTTTTACATAATACTATTACTTTATACATAATACTATGACTTTATACATAATACTATTAATTTTAACATAATACTATGACTTTATACATAATACTATTACTTTATACATAACGGCGAATAACATTGGAATTTCAATTTTTTGTAAGTGTTTACGAACTTTTGTGTCAACCTTGTAGGTCTAAACGAGAAAAAATTAAGTTACGATAAAAAATGTAATACAAAATTGTGAATGGGGAATTGAACACACTGCGAGCTTTCAATCAAGCTGCGTTTGTGCTTGGAACACGAAGGTCGAAAAGACTTGAACCTCTTTTTTGGATATATATTTATTTTTTAGATAAAAAAAGGCATATATTAGATTTAATAAAATATTTATTTTGCCAATATTTCGGCTGGCCGAACGCCAACCTTTATCGAGGCATTACATTATTGTATACACCATATATATGTATGTAAGGTGTATACAAAAATGTAATGCCTCGATAAAGGTTGGCGTTCGGCCAGCCGAAATATTGGCAAAATAAATATTTTATTAAATCCAATATATGCCTTTTTTATCTAATGAATTAAGTATGGATTGCTCTATTTTCAAAATATTTGTTTTATTCTTACTTTCTCTCTTTCTCTGAGAATATCAGATACAATAATATAACCGACTATATGCTTATATAATAAAATACGTATATTGGACGTAGACCTACCATTTATTCAATTTTTGTATAGAAATAATAGACAATTATTAATCTCTTTTAATAAATAGCGGGAAGTGTGTTAAAAAGAGCGAAGGAGAAAAGTTTTTTTTTCTTTTCTCCTTCGCGTTTTTAGACTTTCATTTATAGTCCAATATATATCTAAAGCAATTGTTCACATTTGTATTAGCTGAGCATTTTCGTCTAAATGTAATAAGGCCACACTATCAGTATTTGCTGAGCATTATCGTTTTGATGTAATAAAACCAAACTGTCTTTCTTTTTGATGAGCGTTGTCGCCTAAATGTAATAAAGTCACACTGTAGTTCTTTTGCAGTGCACTGTCTTTAAATGTAATAGAGCCATACTGTCGTTCTTTACTATTCATTTTCGTCCACATGAAATAAAGACACACTGTCGTTATTTGCTGTGCATTGTTGTCTAATTGTAATAAAGCCATACTGTCGATATTTGCGGTTCAATTTCGCCTAAATGTAATGAAAACATACTGTGGTTTTTACTTTGCATTGTTGTATAAAATCAATAAAGCCATATTGTCGTTCTTTGCTTCATGTTATCGTCCAAATGTAACAAAGTCATACTGTCGTTTTTGCAGTGCATTGTCGTTTGAATGTAATAAATTTATCCTTTCGTTCCTTCCTATATATATGCAGTTAAACCTGTTTATCGCGCCCCCTCTTGGGACTCACCAAAATAGGGTGCTATAGAGAGGGGGTGCTATAGACAGGTCGCTTTTAATGTAAATCGCATCCTACTAGGTATTTAAAATCGGGCGCTATAGAGAGGAAGGCGCTATTTAGAGGGGGCGCTATAGACAGGTTTAACTGTATTTAAACCAGTATCACAATTAAAGCTCAATCAGCATTAATACATATCGGAAACGTTGACCTTCTCAAATAGACACCATATTTCTGGTTTGTAGTAATTTTAGCAGGTCTTTTAGCTACAGTAAAACCTAAATAGAACGGAGTCTATTATAAGGGGAACTTGAGCTATCAATATTCAATTTACTTGGCTCCCTCGAATAGCAGTTTAAGACAGATTTTACTGAGCTTATTAGTTAGGATTGTAATTAGTCAATGGCTTAGGAAACCATAATTCCGTTTCTAACTCCAAATTAAATTTCTACGTAATAGAAATTACCAGAGAGAAGCTATAATATCTTTCTTATTCCTTGTTAAAGTATAGCTGTAGTCAGAAGTGCAGAAATATGTGTATCTACTATACATTTTCATTCTTGTTTGTGCGCCGATAAAATCTGTGAAAGTTTTTGTTCTAAGCTCTTGAATACATATTCCCTTATTTTATAATACACTGAGAAGCGCTAATTGAAGACTACAAGACTTACTGCGATGATAGCAAAATAAAAATACTTGTCTCATCAATGATGAACTCTTGAAATAAAAGGAATGATTCAAAACCTGACACCTCAAGTTTACAGGTAATACCAAGACATTCCTAAAATGCATCGAATGCTCAAACGATAGAGCCAGCCCTCAACATATTCTTGATTGTATACAAGACGAAAAATAAGATCAGGTTTCTGAGACATCACAACATATGGGATTTGTCACATATTCTTCAATCACATACTACGAGGTGTGTTCAAAAGGTATCGCGACATTTGTGTTTTTTCAAATATTATTTATTTATTCATGAATACCTATTTTGTCCCCTTCAAAGTAATCCCCATGAGATATTATACACTTGTGCCAACGGTTTTTCCAATCTTCGAAGCACTTCAAATTTTTTTTTTTTCTTTTTCAGCTCCTCCTTCGATGCCGTCTTTATCTCGTCAAGCGTAGCGTAACGTCGTCCTTTCATGGGCCTCTTCAGTTTAGGGAACAAGAAAAAGTCACAGGGGGCCAGATCTGGGGAATACGGTGGCTGCGGCATCATTAGTGTGTTGTTTTTGGCCAAAAAGTCGCGCACAAGCAACGATGTGTGAGCAGGGGCGCTATCGTGGTGCAAAAGCCAATTTTTGTTCTTCCACAAATCCGGGCGTTTCTGGCGGATTGCTTCGCGCAAATTGCGCATAACTTGCAGGTAATATTCCGTATTGACCGCTCTACCCTGTGGCAAGAACTCACGATGCACCACGCCCCTGCAATCGAAGAAAACTGTCAGCAAAGCTTTCACATTCGACCGAACTTGGCGCGCTTTTTTCGGTCATGGTTCGTGCGGCAGCTTCCATTGAGATGATTGAGCTTTGGTTTCCACGTCATAACCATAAACCCACGCCTTGTCACCAGTTATGACCCTCTGGAGCAAATTTGGGTCGTCGCGGACAGAGTCCAACATCTCATTAGCAATGTTCATGCGATGCTGTTTTTGGTCGCAATTGAGCAATTTTGGTACGAATTTCGCGGCGACGCGTCTCATGACCAAATCATTGATAAAAATCGAATGGCACGAGCCAATCGATATGTTTAGGTCCTCAGAAACTTCTCTAACAGTGATTCGACGATTGGCCAATATCATTTTCTCCACTTCATTAATTTTTTCGTCTGTTGTTGAAGTGCTCGGGCGTCCGGCACGCTCTTCGTCGTTCACATCTTCTCGGCCTTCTGAGAACATTTTGTACCACCGATAAACGTTGCTTCGGTCCAAGATAGCTTCTCCGTATGCCACAGTCAACATTCGAAATGCATCCGCACACTTAATTTCGTTTTTCACACAAAATTTGATACAGGTTCTTTGATCCATCTTTTTTAATAGGTAAAAATCGAAGACGATCCAAAACACCTGCAAGCAAAGCAGCTGTCAACAATTAAGTGAACATTCAAAATGGCCGAGCTTGTCGGCATAAGTGAGAGACATGAGTACCAACATAAAGCCACAAAAGATTAAAATTCGAATATACGTAACCCGCGAAAATTCATAAGTCGCGATACTTTTTGAACACACCTCGTATATCGTGAGAATAAAAAGCTAAAAGGTGATGAACTCTCTTTGCAATTTCTCTAATTTATATAAAGCAATAACGCGTCATCTATATATAGCAAATGAAAACATTAAGACGCAAATGTTTCTTTCACAAATAAATCAAATTTCTACTGTCTATACTGTGATGGAAAACTCTCAGCGGTTTCGCCAATTTACTCCACCAGACCGTTTCTTTAGAGTTCTAATACCATATTGCATCATTCTGCTTATATACGAGTATGCTACACTGAAGGGTAGAATCTCAGAAATGGTATTAAAGCAAACTATGGACATAAACTTTTAGAAAAGTAGAATTATATATAATATTTGTATCGAGCAATGCTCTTCCGCAAACAATAAGGACAAGTTAGGCATAAATTAATATAAAGAAATAACGAGCCATCTATATATCAAATGAAAACATTAAAACGCGAATGTTTCCTTCTCACGTAAATCAAATTTTTCTAATTTAAGCAAGCCATACATTGCTCTATTATTGTATTGAATAATATGATTTATATTGTTTAAGAATTATAATGGTTGGGGTGACTTGTGTAAGATAGGTAGGTTTGAAAAACATGATGGTTTCAATATACCTTAATTAAACCTTGTTTTTCCAGTTCAGTTCTTAGCTGGTGGCTGAAATAATCTTCAATATTGCTGCAACATGATTAGTGCGCGTATTTTTAAAATTATTTATAATATTATTTTTTATATATTTAAAATTTAATTATATATTTATTTATTTTTATTTAAAACAGATTATTTAGATTATCATCATTCCTTTTTAAAGTTTCATTCCTTTTATAATATTTTATTGTACATATATCTTGATTGCTTATTGGAGCGAGAGAGGACCCAGACCAAGACTGCGGATCGCGACTTACGAGGAAGACAAGAATGAATAAACGCAATAATTTTAAAAGGTAATTTATTTTTATTTAATTTTATTTATTTACTTTTATTTATTTGCTTTGTCTATGGAAACCCGCTCGGGAAAAGTGTATAACACCAAGAAGGAAGAAACCTGCAAAGCTGCAACTGGGTGCAACAATATTGTCGTCATCCCAATTATCTTCCCAAGCATTTACATCTTGATCATCTGCTTTTCCGTCCAATTCTTCTAAGGGAAATTCTTCAAACGCGTCATCTTCTTCAAGAAAGCCTAAATCAATTTTCTTGTTTTGGTCACCCATCCATCAAAAATGGTGTTTTTAAATGGAAATGTTTAAATCAAATAGAATGTAAAAGCTATTGTAATGAAATAAATTTGAAGTTTACAATAGGGGCAAAGGTAATAGCATAAATTGCAAAATAAAAACGTGGAACAACAATGTTATAAAGTCGATGCTGCTGGTGAGCCAATTAAGTCAATGAATTAATATTTTAATTTAACCAACTTTGCAAACATTTTATGCACTTTGTATTTTCGATAAAAAATTTTAGTTCAGCATTTGCTGTAATTTGTTATTTTTATTTTTATATAAAAAATATTTGTACACATAGTACAAATAATTGTAAATATAAAATAGGCGTTATTGTTAATATTTGAAATAATCACACCCTTATTTTACAAAATTTATTTTGTCCATAATATAAATTTATATATCAATTATTTTTTCTCCCCATTGAATATAAGCAAAATTATTTTGAAACTTAATTCTATTGACGTTATGTGGCGCTGAGTTTGTTGTTTACACATTTTAAAATGATATAACACCTTGATAAAGGTTGGCGTTCAGCCAACTGAAATATTGGTAAAATAAATGATTTTTAGATCCAATATATGCCTTTTTAAAATACGATTTATATAGCTAGAAAATATCTAAAGCATGCACAGTGTAGGGTATTTATAAACCCAATGGATAAATTATCTCTATTATAATGCACTCTGTCTATATACTTATTTTCAGGGGGGTCGGTGGAAGGCTGGTTAAACTGTTTGGTTTTCGACCACTACGACCCGGGTTCGATTCCCGCATTGGACACTTTTTTCTGTTTAAAAAATGCTTCAATGGCCCCCGGTTCTTGCAAAAGTCCAACCCCACCAGCGAGTGCAAGAACCAAACGGGGCACTGGCACATTTGTAAGTGCAAAGTCGAACTGCTTTTCACATGTGTAGACATGTGGTGCGCTTACAGTAAAAATCAGTCACTAACTACCCACCATGATTATCATGGCCTTTACCACGTGTACTAGGGATAAGTAAAAAAAAACTTATTTTCAAAATAAATATTAACGTTGATATATTGTTTACATTTTGATAGATAGTTGTTAACTAAAGTTTGATCATTATATTAGTAATACTTGTATTTCTGAAACATATTAATTAATAAAATTACAAATATATTCTCACAATGAGTATCTTTTTTATTTAAAAAACACTAGCTTTCAAGCGTTAATCGCTCTTCAACGGGCTTACTATAATATCGACTTTATCCCACCAGAAATATTTACAAAAACAAACGCGCGTAGCGTGGATATTTATAACTGAAAAATTTTATAACTGAAATAGACATATTCCATAAAATAGTTAAATTACAAACCAATTTAAAATTTTCAGTTATAAATATCCACGCTGCGTGCGTTTGTTTTTGTAAATATTTCTGGTGGGATAAAGTCGATATTATTGTAAGCCCGTTGAAGAGCGATTTACGCTTTAAAGCTAGCGTTTTTTAAATAAAAAAGATACTCATTGTGAGAATATATTGGTAATTTTTATACTTTTTCACAATTTTATCATGAATATTAATTACACTGGTCAACAAGATTTTTGCACAAGAGAACCTTATTATGTTTCTAGTGTAACTTTTCATGCTGAACTCAAAAATCTAATCAGAAATTTCCCATCACCTATGGTTTTTGCGTGACGGTCTTTTTTTAGTATTGGGATAAATACAGTAAAAAATGCAAACAATGTTACGTAAGCAGTTTTGCATAACCCTTATTACATTACACTGGTTTATCAAAAATATTTTTCTTTGTCCACAAAGAAATAGCATCTTATATACATGTCCTGAATCCAAATATATCATTAGTTTTTTTCTATTACGCAATATTTCTGAGATACACCTACTTGAAATTTGGAAATATTGTTAATATATAGGCATATATGAACGAAACATATTTATTTATTGAAAAGCAGTGACAGTGGATTTTCTTCTATACTTTGCTTGTGGTAGATCCCTCTTTAGTGTTCACCAGTAGTCGGCAAGCATAGCGGGATTCCATTTACCTTGGTACCGCTTCTCCATGCTTGATATATCTTGATGAAACCTCTCACCATGCTCATCGCTAACTGCGCCAAGATTGTCTGAAAAGAAATCTAGTTGTGAATGCAGGAAATGGATCTTGAGGGACATGTTACATCCCAGTGCCTTGTAGGAAAGAAACAGATCATTAACTATGTCTCGGTATTTTTCAACCTTGACACTTCCTAAGAAGTTTTTGCAAACGTTTCTAAAGGAATTCCATGCTGCTGCTTCAACTTCATTCAAACTATTTTGAAAATTTCCATCCTGCTGCAATTCTCGAATCTGAGGTCCAACGAAAATGCCTTCTTTAATCTTCGCTTCACTTATACGAGAAAATTTTTGTTTTAGGTAGGCAAATCCACTGGCATTTCGATCCATTGCCCTGACAAAGTTCTTCATTAATCCCAGTTTAATATGTAATGGTGGTAAGTAAATATTTTCTGAATCGATCAGGGGTAGATTTGCAATATTTTTATATCCTGGAGTAAAGATTTTACGGTTTGGCCAGATTTTTTTTATGTAATGCCTTTCCCTATCTCTGCTATCCCACTCACACAGAAAACAACAAAATTTTGTATATAAATTAAGAAGTTTCAGAAGATGAGTTTTTTTAATTGTAAAAACGTTACAAGCTTTCGGGCAAAAACCCTTCGACAGGCAAAATATAACTACACTATTAGTGTAGTTATAAATAGTGTAGTTATATTTTGCCTGTCGAAGGGTTTTTGCCCGAAAGCTTGTAACGTTTTTACAATTAAAAGAAACTAATCTTCTGAAACTTCTTAATTGATATACCTTACTGGAAGAGTCTTTAACATTTAAAATTTTGTATATCCAAGCTGTAATCCACGCAAGAGAGCAACGACTTTCAAATCGCTGCATATTTTCCAACCGTATCTTTCATATTCTATCTTTTTCAAAATCAGTTTCATGTTTTCGTAAGTCTCTTTCATGTTGGATGCATGTGCTATTGGCACTGATGGGAACTTATTTCCATTGTGAAGGAGAACAGCTTTCATACTAATTTTTGAAGAATCAATGAATAAACGCCACTCTTCTGTATCATGGTTATGACCAAGCGCTTCCATTAGACTAACAACATCATTGCAATATACTAAATCATTCTCTTGTGAAAAGAAGTCCTGAAATTCATCTTGACGCTTGCGAAAAAAAGCATAATTTTGTGCCTTTATGCAGCATATTCCAGCCTTTTAAACCTAGAGCCTAAAAGTTCACTCTGTTTTTTGGATAAATCTAAATCACGTACGAGGTCGTTCAAATCTCCTTGGGTTAATAAATGAGGTTCAGATAAAGCACCTGCTTCAAAATTTGTGTCATCCCACTGTTGCTCTCGTCTATCTGAATCATCGTCACTAAATATTACATTTTCAGGAGGCTGTGGAACAGGTAAAATATCACTATGAGGAACCGGTCTCATAGCAGAAGGCAAATCTGGATATTAAACTGTATGTCTTGATTTGGATTTAATACCTGTAGTCTTTGTCAAACAAAAATAACAGTCTGAAGAATGGTCTTTAGGTTCCCTCCATATCATTGGAACCGCAAAAGGCATATGACGTTCACCTTTAATCCACCATGTAAGATGTCGAACACAAATTACACAACAATGGTGAGGAGCCCAAGTCTTATCTTGGTCACCGATTTTAAAGCCAAAATAAAGTTCATAGCACTTTTTGATGAGCGGTGTTAAGTTTCGCCTTTGAACTTTGAAAGTTAATTCCCCACAAATATAACAGAAAATATCAGGAATATTAATGCAACGCCTCGGCATATTGACACAGTCTAGTGCACACGATTTATAAAATCAAATCGATAGAGAAGAATAAACTAATCACTTCAAATTTACCTGTCACTTCTGCTGCAAATCTATTAAACAAATCGTGTTAGGTTCAATTTAAACATATATATTAAAACTGTTAATGAGCAAATAGCATTACAGAGCTTGTCGTTATTTTTGAGTTGAAAGCAAAACAGATTATAATATTATATAATAATAAATTATATATATTCAATTAAAATTTCAATAATTTGTTATTTAAATTAATATTTATGATTCTTAAAGAGCAAAATTTAATTAATAACAAATAAAATAAAGCTTTTGGCTCCACATACCAACTCTTCTTGTCAAAAATAAAGCGCTAGCTTAGTTAATGATGTAACTTTAAAAATGCTTACGTAACATTGGTTGCATTTATTACTGTATTTATCCCAATACTAAAAAAAGACCATCAGGCAAAAACCATGGGTGATGGGAAATTTCTGATTAGAATTTTGAGTACAGCATGATAAGTTACACTAGAAACACCATTAGGTTCTCTTGTGCAAAAAAAAAGTTTTTTTTGTAGACCTGTGTTATTAGCCATTATAATAACTAAGTGATATCTTATATTATTTGTGGAGTTGACTTTACCATTTAATTAAAGCTTCTCTGTGGAAACAGAACCTAGCTGAAGGCAATGTTGGCTCTAGGAAGTCAATTTGTAAGGAAAATATTGCAAACAGAGTCACAGAACAATTTCTACTTAATTAGGTTGTCTTCGAAATATTTTAATATTGTGCTTATTTTCCCATGGGCTTCTAGTGTTCCCCTGTATATTAAAATATAGAATGTCTTCATTTATGGTTGAAGGTGAAATTGTGTATGTAAAAGGTATTAAAATATTAGGGGTTTTTCTATCAATGATTTATTTTTTAAAATTCAAAAATGAAAGCTTTCAAGCGAAGTCGCTCTTCCAAGGATGCCTACCATATAGAGAATCTCTAATATAAGCCTGAAGAAGAGCTTGCATATTTAAATTCTAAAAAAGAAAGCTTTCAAGCGAAGTCGCTCTTCCACAGGATACTGAACATATAGAGAAACTCTAATATAAGCCTGAAGAAGAGCTTGAATATTTAAATTCAAAAATGAAATCTTTCAAGCGAAGTCGCTCTTCCACAGGATACTTACCATATAGAGAATCTCTAATATAAGCCTGAAGAAGGGCTTGCATATTTAAATTCAAAAATGAAAGCTTTCAAGCGATGTCGCTCTTCCACAGGATACTCAACAAACAGAGGATCTCTAATATAAGTCTGAAGAAGAGCTTGTATATTTAAATTCAAAATGAAATCTTTCAAGCGAAGTCGCTCTTCCACAGAATACTTACCATATAGAGAATCTCTAATATAAGCCTAAAGAAGAGTTTGCATATTTAAATTCAAAAACTAAAGCTTTCAAACGAAGTCGCTCTTCTAAAGGATACTTACCATATAGAAAATCTCTAATATAAGCCTGAAGAAGAGCTTGCACATATTTAAATTCAAAAATGAAAGATTTCAAGCGAAGTTGCTCTTCCACAGGTTACTTACCATATAGAGATTCTAATTAAGTCTAAAGAATATTTTACATTTTTAAATTCAAAAATGAAGGTTTTCAAGCGAAGTCGCTCTTCCACAGGATACTCACCATATACAGAATCTCTAATATAAGCCTAAAGAAGAGCTTGCACATTTAAATTCAAAAACTAAAGCTTTCAAACGAAGTCGCTCTTCTAAAGGATACTTACCATATAGAAAATCTCTAATATAAGCCTGAAGAAGAGCTTGCATATTTAAATTCAAAAATGAAAGCTTTCAAGCGAAGTTCCCTTCCACAGGATACTTACCATATAGAGGAAAAAAGTCTATATATCTCAGATATAAGCCTGAAGAAGAGCTTGCATATTTACATTTAAAATTTCAAGCTTTCAAGCAAAGTCGTTCTTCTACAGCATGCAGACCATATATATGTTATATTAAAATATTATTTTATTTAAAAAAATATATATATATATGTCGTAAAAAAAGATGTATTTTAGGTACGTTACCAATTCATTCATGCAGTCGTGGATTGAAGTGAAATGATAACTTTTATATCCAAAATTGTATTTTTTTTTTTAATGATTATCTTTTAAGAACAAAACAGTTTGCATACATACCATTTAATAAATATAATCTAAGTATATACAAAAAACATCTTGGGTTGTACTCCTTTTGTTAAGGATTTTAAAGAATTAACTCTGTGTTAATTCTATGATTATTTAAATTATAATTATATTAATGAATAATAAAAATCATATTTTTATTATGTCATATATATATATATTTTTCATAGATTCAAATACTCTGCTAAATCGACCGCCAGAGGTCACTCTTCCCCTATAAAAACTCATTGTTGTTGTATCCCGAAGCTGGCTCAAAACTTTTGTACATTATGTAAATAAGTATTTCATTTTTTAATTCTTACGCCTTAAGCTAGGCAGTACTTTTACCAAATTATGTTTTTTATATATTCCATTAGTTCAATTAAAGCAATATCTTATCATTTTTATAATATATAATTGTTATATAAAGACGAATGAGATTTTCTGCTTGAATTTTGAATCATCTTGATTATGCTATGGTGATGCAGTCGTGGCAAAGATCTTGAAAGTATAATGCCAAAAATAGTTTTGATAAGAGATTGTTTTAATTGAGCTTTAGGATTATATAATAAACATAATTTGGTAAAAGCACTGCCTGGCTTAAGGCGAGTAAAATAAGGAAAATAAAAGATTATTTACATAATGTACAAAGGTTTTAGCCGGCCATCGGGGAACAACAACAGTAACAATTATTCCGCCTTCTACATCAGATAAGCATTTTAAGGCTCTCGGGGAACAACAACAATGAGTTTATATAGTGGAAGCGTGACCTCTGGCGGTCGATTCAGCAGAGTATTTGTATCTATGAAATATATATATATATTTTTTAATGAAATAATATTTTAATATAACAATTTTAAATAAAATATTTTAATTTAACATATATATAGAGAGAGAAAGAGAGAGCATTTTTATATTATAAAATAAACTAATCATAAAAGTATATTTTTCAAATTTAATGCGTCATGTGTGCGGTGTGTGTTTTAGCTAATATATCTATTAATTATAAATGTATTTTCAATATAGAAACATATAAATTATTTATGTTATCTCTTATAATATTTTATATATTTCTACATTTAATTTTGATGAAATACTGTATAAGATGTGTGCAATGTTATCAACACAATGGATAAGCCATAGAGAACAACAGCTTCGATAAATTCAGGTAAAAAGCCGAACTGTATGCTAAGGTTTTGGGTGATGGCTTTCATCAGAACAAAGGGCAGCAAAGTTTTCTTAGCATCCAGCGGAAATATTTGTAGATTTATATACATTTTTTGAAAATAGAGCAATCCATAAATAAATCTTTATTCAAAAAGGCATATATTGGTAAAATAAATGATTTTTGATCCAATATATGCCTTTTTAATTAAAGATTTATATATATATATATTTAATTTTGACAGATATTTTAACGTTCGTCTGATTTCGTAACTTCTCTCCCAGAATATTGCGAAATTGTAACCGTCCCTGTACTGATAAGGGGCATAACCTGAAACCATGGCTTTCAAGTGGGCTTCATCTGAATTTGACGAAATTGGTGCGGTCTGATACTGCGCACCCTCTGTCCATCAGCAATGGATCAAATCCCGCATTTGTTTCTTTTTTGTGAAGAACAATCGTTATAATAATCTCCTAATTTTTGCAAAATACAACCTTACTAATGAGTGCAAGTAAACGAACATAGCTCTGGTAATTTTTAAGTGCAAATATCGAACTGTATTCTACATCACTTAACATGTACTGTACCTATAGAAGCCGCTATTCACCCACTTGGGAAAAGTAAAAAAATCATAATGAAAATTACGACCTTGTAAAGTTCCGATATTTAAATAAATATTGATAGGCCAATAAAAACATAACTTATATGTCTCAAATAGTTTTTCCATTGAAAAACACAATTATTCGCGTATAAATATCCTCGGATAATTCGCTATACACACTTTGAGCTAATGTCCTCGTCAATACACGTTCCATGGGGGAGAGATATGACAAAGATCTTGCTTCTTTGAATGTCAGTACATGGGAAGAAACAATATAATTTGACCTCTGCTATTGAAGAAGCTCACTGAATATAAAATATCCCTTTTCAGAAATTAATTCTCTTTCCTTTAACTTACATAAAATTTAATACATAGATCTTGTGCTTCTCAAAATGTAAGTACAAAAGAAAACAATATAATTCGACCTCTGTCATTAAGGAAATCTCAATTATTATACAATATATTTTTAAGAAATTAATTTTCTTTCCTTTAACTTACATAAAATTTCATACATAGATATTGCTTCTCAGAACATGGGAAAAACAATATAATTTGACTTCTGCCAATAAGAATTCTCAGTGATTATACAATATCTTTTTTCAGATATTAATTTTCTTTTCTTTAATTTACATTAAATTTCTTATATAGATCTTGCTTGTCAAAATGTCAGTACATGGGGAAAACCCTATAATTTGACTTCTGTCATTAAGGAAATCTCAGTGATTATACAATATCTTTTTAAGATACTAATTCTCTTTTCTTTAACCTACAACCAATTTCATACATAGATATTGCTTCTCGGTACACGGGAAGAAACGATATAATTTGACCTCTGCCACTAAGGAAGTTGAGTAATTATACAATATCTCTTTTCAGAAATTAATTATCTTTCCAATTTGCAAAAATTAGGAGATTATTGAAACGATTGTTCTTCACAAAAAAGTTTCAAATGCGGGATTTGATCGATTGCTGGTGGACAGGGGGGTGCGCAGTATCAGACCGCACCAATTTCGTCAAATTCAGATGAAGCCCACTTGAATGCCAAGTTTTCAGGTTATGCCCCCTCATTAGTACAGGGACGGTTACAATTTCGCAATATTCTGGGAGAGAATTTACCTAATCAGACGAGCGTTAAAATATTTGTCAGAAATATATATCAAAATATAAAAATATGCAACAAATAAATTTAATTTACATCAAATTATATACATAGATCTTGTGTTCTCTCTCTTCTCTCAAAATGACAGTACATGGGGAAAACAATATATTTGACCTCTGCCATTAAGAAATCTCAGTTATTATACAATATCTATTTTCAGAAATTAATTCTCTTTCCTTTAACTTACATTAAATTCCAGATACATAGATCTCTCCTGTGATTCTCTCCCAAAAAGTCAGTACAAGGGAAAAACAATATATTTGACCTCTGCTATTGAGGAATCTCAGTGAGATTTTACAATATCTCTTTTCAGAAATGAATTATCTTTCCTTTAACTTACATTAAATTCCATACACATAGATATCTCTTGTGATTCTCTCTCAAAATATCAGTACATGGGAAGAAACAATTTATTTGACCATTAAGGAAGCTCGGTGATATCCAGGACCAATCAGGCCGCGAGTTAAGTGCAGGAAGACGAGAGATGAAATATTAAAGCCCCTCCCTCGGCCAAGATAAATATTACCCGAGGACTTTCTATTTGACTCCGATTATTTATACAAGCTTCTGTATGTATCGGCAAATATTGCGGGGAAAACATTGTCGGTAATGCATCTCTCTGCCTTCTTGACCCACATATACCTTTATATCCATCTATCTTATTCAATTAGATACTAATATTTCCTATACTGTCATCAAATGAAGCCGCTTTTATTCGATATACACCTATATCTGTATTAACAAATTTATATTATATATTTCTTTATTTCGACTTAGAGCGCTATGTCCCCCTAGGGACACTTGCACTTTAAAAATAAACAAAATTTTTAAAGAAGAGAAAAAAGATATTTTAAATATGTACAGAATTAGTATGCAAGTTAGTTAGAAAAAAAGATAAAAAATATATATATCAACACAATTGATATATGTACAAAGGGTTGGTAAGCAAATTTAGTTAAATGAAATCAAATTGTGTAAAGTATTGTGTTTATTCGAGAAAAGCAATTTACAGATTTAAAAAAGGTTTTAAGAAATATTTTATAATGAAAATATGCTAGATGTTAGAATTATTCAGTTAAAACAAAACTAAAAAGAGTTAATTACCAAATAAAAGCGTTCCAATGGAATTTAGTAGTTTATGTAAAACATAGGTTCTTGAATCAAAATATCATATAGGAAACTAATTTCTATCTTTTACTTCTATAATTTATCAATTATGACTCTGCTCATTATATTTGCTCAATTTATATAAATGTTTTCAAATAAGAACTTTAAAAACTATAACTTTTGTTTATTAACTGCAAAAACTTTCGGACAAGCGCTTCTTCAGATCTATGTGAAACAGTCTTAGAGCGAATACACATATTTAATTATTTTTTTATATTTCAAATATTCACAGAAAGGTTAATATTCACAATATTATCAAGATTGACTATTAGCTTACTTATTATATTTGAAAATTATTTAAATACGGATCTTGGTTATGTACACTCATGGATAAAACTTGAGGAAGTTTTACTTTTTAGCATGTATATCGGGATTCAGACAATATTTGATACACAGTGACCTTTATTGAAGACACGGATAATAACCAAGTGGGAACAAAATTTCCTCTGTTTCCTAAAAGAAAAACAGCAGTCGAACGGCGACATCTAAGACTTTACACCTAAGTTTTGCCTATGAGTGTATTATTTTTCAATTTAATTCTAAAATGAAAGCAGTACTGGGTTAATGATCTTAATTTCATCACCTGATCCCGTACAACCATCACTCTGTGCAATTTGTTCATATTTTGTCCAAATTATCAAAATAAACAAAAGAAATTATGTATATATAATATATATATTAAATATTTATATATTTAATTTAATTAATGAGTGTAGTTGTAGAAACCCCGCACTTTTTCTGTACATATAGATCGTTATCATATATATTTTCAAATATTAAAAACAAAATAAAAATATACTCGAAGACCGCGCACATGATCTTTTTAGATGGCAAAGCTTCATCTAGTGGAATAGATATCAACTAAACGTTGATTTAACCTGTTCTCTGATATTTGGCAACCCATTTTCTTGATAAATCAAGAAAAGCAAACTAGGAACGCGTTTCGAGCTGTTGACCCTTTTCAGCGTGGTAAAGGCTGTACCTCTATAAACAAAGTATTTTGGTGGCAGAGGCTACTTGAGAAATCAAGATATGGATATTTAAAGCGTTCTGCCATCAAAAAAGCTCATGTGTGCGGACAGGATATGCCTATTTTTTTATATTGTTGGCGCGCTTTTGGAGCCTTTAATTTACATGTCACATCTTAATTTACTTGTTTTGTCTACATCATTTCTTATGGATCCAATTTTAACTTTTAACATCTTATTTATTTTTAATAACTTTCATGTATAATTATTTTTCATAATTTTGTTTTCTATAATTATTTTACATACTTTTGTATCGTCAAATTTGCATACTTTTGTTTTTAGATTATTTAAGACAATAATCTTTAGTTAGAAAGTGTTTTGCCTCCAAACTTTTGGTTTGTGAATAAACGTTAGAAAGACTGCTCGAATGTTTCTTCCCAGTACTTCAGGTCACCAGCGCAAGAATATCTACACCTCACCTTTTCTATTTTAAAATTATTTTTTCACATTTTTAAATATGTAATATCAATTTACATGATAATTTTTCAATATATATATTCATTATATAGGTAATAAGAAAGTTTTCAAAATATTTATTTGCATTAAATATAGACATATATTTTGGGTGTGTATGACTATAAAAAAGTTAAAAAATATATATTATTAATTTCATTTTATTTCGAAGCCAGGATTATATACTCGCAAACTCTTCCATTGCATTTGAATAGAGAGCTTGTGATCGGATAAAAAATAGAATATTTACTAAAATATTCCTCCGTATTTTTAACTCCGTCATCTTCCACTCCATGTGAAGCCGCACATTCCGCTCCAGCGACTCCATCTGATGGATCAGCTGCCTAGATTGATTTCTCTCATTTCCATAAATTTGAATAAAGTCCGGCGGACACAGCCTGGTGGTAATTACCTTCTCCCTGTCCTCGAGTCCATCGCGAACTTTCTCTCCTTTTTATTCTTCGCCGCGGGACAAGCGACGATCCACTCTATTCTTTATGTTATTCTCTGTGAGACAAGCGACGACCTACTCTATCCTATATGTTCTTCTCTGTGAGAAAAGCTACAACCCACTCTATTCTATATGTTCTCCTCTGTGAGACACGCAACGACCTTCTCTATTCTATATTATCTCTTCTGTGAGACAAGCGACGACCCACTCTATTCTATATGTTCTTCTCTGTGAGACAAGCGACGTCCAGATCTATTCTATATTATCTCTTCTGTGAGACAAGCGACGACCCACTCTATTCTATATATTCTCCTCTGTGAGACACGCAACGACCTACTCTATTCTATATTATCTCTTCTGTGAGACAAGCGACGACCCACTCTATTCTATATGTTCTTCTCTGTGAGACAAGCGACGTCCAGATCTATTCTATATTATCTCTTCTGTGAGACAAGCGACGACCCACTCTATTCTATATATTCTCCTCTGTGAGACACGCAACGACCTACTCTATTCTATATTATCTCTTCTGTGAGACAAGCGACGACCCACTCTATTCTATATGTTCTTCTCTGTGAGACAAGCGACGTCCAGATCTATTCTATATTATCTCTTCTGTGAGACAAGCGACGACCCACTCTATTCTATATGTTCTCCTCTGTGAGACAAGCGACGAACCACTCTATTCTATATTTTATTTTTTGTGAGACAAGTGAGGACCCATTCTATTCTATATGTTCTCCTCTATGAGACACGCAACGAGCTACTCTATTCTACATGTTCTCCTCTGTGAGACACGCAACGAGCCACTCTATTCTATATCTTCTCCTCTATGAGACATGCAACGACCCACTCTATTCTATATTTTCTTCTCTGTGAGACAAGCGACGACCTACTCTATTCTATATGTTCTCCTCTATGAGACAAGCGACGTCCAGCTCTATTCTATATGTTCTCCTCTATGAGACAAGCGACGTCCAGCTCTATTCTATATGTTCTCCTCTATGAGACAAGCGACGTCCAACTCTATCCTATATGTTCTCATCTCTATGACAGCCCATTCAATCTTTTTATTCTACCCCGCGATACAAGCAACGACCCATTCTATCGTACATGTTCTCCTCTGTCAGTCAAGCGACTACCCACTCTATCGTACATTTTCACTTCTGTGAGGCAAACGAAGACCACCAAATGGGGCTCTGGCACATTTGTAAGGGCAAAGTCGAGCTGCTTTTCACATGTGTAGACATGTGGTGCACTTACAGTAAAGGAAGTCGCCTATTTCTACTCACTATGATTATCATGGCCTCTACCACGTGTACTAGGGATAATAAAAAAAAGCAAAGACCTACTTTGTCCCACCTTTTTTCGCACACTTTATCCTATATGTTCTCTTCTGCAAGACAGTAACAACCCACATTATCCTATATGTTCTCCTTAGTAATACGAGCCGTTTATTATTTTTTATTCTACCCCGCGATACAAGCAACGCCCCACTCTACATTGCATGTTATCCTTTACGAGACGACTCACTCTATATTCTCAGCCCTGAAATGAGAGACACGATCAAATCTCGCTTCTATATTTTTTACGCGTTAAACGAGAGACGAACCACTCTATTCTTTAGATACTCCACCGCGAAACGCAACCTACCCATTTTATCTTCTATATGTTCCGTCGAGATGAGGAAGTTAATCCACTCTCCGCCATCACAAATGTAAATATAGTGTTCGATTCTAAAATCGCATTTCAAATATTAATTACGAGAAACTACGTTTAATCTGTCGCGGAATTTAGTACTTTCGTTTTCGCCAGCCGAGACCCGGGTTTGAATTCAAGTAGACTTTTTACAAACAAATTATTTGAATAGCGCACTCCAGTGCAGACCTTAATAAAACGTTTTGGAGGCACTTGTACTTTTAAGAAAGCGTTTGATAAACGGCCTTTGGGATAGAACACTAAGCTGGAGTCTACCGAGGAAAGATGACTATATTCCTTAACTGGGGAGTTTTAGGAGAAAGGAAATCTAAGACCTATTCACTAGGCCTGGAAATATCTATATATCATAATGGTAATTTCCCTTAAAATAATTATTTTAGCATGGTACGTTGTTATTTCCTACGATCAAACCTGCACTGGTGGTTAAATTATCATTTTCTACTCGACTCAAAGCAGAATAACGCTGCGAGAGAACTTTTTACATCTCTCTAATTAGGCCTTCATAATTTTAGTTTCATTTATATTTATGTATTCTATATCTCTCCTTAGAAGTGTTGTGAAAGTGACAAAAATTCTATTAAGGGTTATCACACAAAATGCCATAAACTCGGGCCTACAGTAAGAGCAACTCAAACACAGAAAAAAAAGTACACTCAAGAGTACAACACAAAAAAAAGTAAATAATAATTCACAATTTGTTAAATAAAATAAAAAAAAAACACACACATTACCTATCTTGTACACGCTTGTTCGGCGGTACATATACTGAAATTGGAACGATACAGAGAAGATTAGCATGGCTCCTGCGCAAGGATGACACGCAAAATCGTGAAGCGTTCCACATTACTTATCTTTATTGTTGCGTTGGTAGGGATCGGACCGGGGTTACACAGGTAAGCGAGGAGATAGCCAGACACGGATAAAGCAGGCAGGGAACACTTTAAGCGTCTCCACACGATAATCCACCACACTCCCTCCTCTCGCAATATCATAGACCCCTTATATATACAAACATGGCCACATTCGTCCAATGAGAAGGCGGGAGAGATTGGTTCACTATCAAACGATAACAAAACCCTTCTCACTAAAATCTGAGACAAGATTTAAAAAATGCAAATATTTGTCAATATAATTTGAAAAAGGAAATATAAAACCTTTCGAAATTTGACAACCACGACCCGGAATCGAATTTGTATTGTACATTTTTTAAAAATAAAAAAGCCTCAATGAATTATGATTCTTGCTAAGGTCCAAACACACCGATGGATGCAAGTAACCGAAAAGGAATTTGACCCTCATAAGGACAAAAATAGAACTTATTTTTATATATGCAGACATGTGGCGCGCTTTTATAGTACTAGCAGTTTCTAGCTAACTACCGTGATTGGTGTCATGGATTGTATCATGTGCACTTGCGATTAATAAAAAATAATGTCCTCATTTTTCATAGAAATATCTTATTTTCTAGTTATTTTTAAAAGGGTAAATGATGACAAATCAATATTAAACCGAAATAAGTAGTAAAAGTTAGATAATAAGCTTTAAAAAGAGAGAGAGAAAATATATGATGTGTCGCAACGTATTTGTTAAATGTTGCTAACTTTTCCAAGGGAATTCCTTTTGAAAGGATTACAAAAGGAGATTTAAACAGAGGAAACAATCCTGGAGATCGGCACCTAGTTATTAATCAGTTCTATGTCGCAATAATTTAAACTAAAGTACAATATCAATAATGCTACAAACGCTTTGGAAGGAATAGAAACGAGAAATGAACAAAGTAAACAAGTCTGGAGAGTAACACATTGCATTTAACCAATGTCGCGATAATTTATACCAAAGTCCTGTATAAAAATGTTAAATACGCTTAAACGGAATATTAGAGGAGATATGGACAGAGGAAACAAGCATGGAGAGTAGCACATCGCATTTAACCGATTAAATTTTGCGACAATTTGAACTAAAGAGCAAGATCAATAATTTTACAAAGGCTTAAAAGAAATACGAAAGGAGAAATGGATTCAGGGAAAAAGCCTGGAGAGTAGAACTCCGTATTTAACCAGTTCTATGTAGCGATAATTTAAACCAAAGTACAATATCAATAATGTCACTTGAACGTAGCGAGATTCACTCCAAATTTCCAATAATCTTTAAATGAGTCGCTTACATTGGCGGAATGGAAGTCGATCAAATCAATAAAATGATTCCTTCTCTCTATGAAACTAGAGAACATTTTTATAAAAACAATAACTTTTGGTGTTTTGTGGACTTTATTATTGAGTGGATTTACTTTGATTAATGCGTGCTTCAAAGTATTTTAAAATAATCATTCGTAGAGTTCAAAAAGAAAGTTTTTCTCAAGTTCGAGGTATGGTGATAAGATATACTCCTTGAATTAATGTTAGCTATAATGATAATGAACTTATATATATGTTATATAAAACTATTATTCTATTTAAAATTATATTTTATAGATTCAAATACTCTGTTAAATCGACCGCAAGAGGTCAGGCTTACCCTATAAAAACTCATCGTTGTTGTTTCCCGATGGCCGGCTCAACCTTTTGTACATTATGTAAAAAGGTTATTAATTTTTTTATTCTTACGCCTTAAACCAGACAGTATTTTGCCAAATTATGTTTTTTTATATAAATATTCATTATCTCAATTGGAGTTATTTTTGATAAATAATTTTATTATAATCGTTTCCACGATTGCATACCAAAATCAAGGAACAGCTAATAATTCTATATAAATAACAATCAAAAAACAGCAGAAAATCTTATCTTTTTTTTATAACATATATAAATCAATATTTTTTTAAAGATTGAGCAATCCATAATAATATTTATAAATGAATAAAAGGCATATATTGGATCTAAATTTATTATTTAACCAATATTTCTAGGGGCAAAACGCCTCTCTTTATCAAAGTTTTTCTTTGATTTAAACTATATCACGTGGGTATGTGATCCACTCATGCCATATAAGATCAAATCAAGAAACTATCTGATGAAAAATTCACAATATATAAAATATATGTACAATGGTTATATTATTAATAATAATTAAAAGAGTATATAATTAAATAAACATTTGATTAGAAAAATGAAGAAATTGATAAATATTATAGAAATAAAAATGAGCAAGGATTATGATTCAATATGTTGTATTGATAAATATAAATAAAAACATATTATACAAGTATAAATATATACAAAAAGATAATAAAATAAAAAATAATAAATAAATAATATAGGAAGATATGAATTCTCTATAAATTCCTGGTTCTTATTTATTTATATATATATATATATATATATATGATCAGTTTGTACCAGAAACCGATATACTTTCAATATATGTTATGAATATAATATTTTGTCGTTGAAATGATGAAGGATTGAAGGTGCAGTCGTGATAATAGGAAAGTTTAAAATATATTTTTTACTTATCAAGGAGTATTTTCAATTACTTGAAGGAAATTGCACATAAAATATTTTCAAAATTATATAGAATCTACAAAATTAATCCTATATTAGTGAATTAAAAAATAGGTAGGTCAAATATACATATTTACAACAATATATTTAAAGTGGTATATTCTAAAACTATGGTAAAAAAATGTAGATTAGTCAATGAATGAAAATAAAATATATGTTTTTAAAAAATAATATATATTTACATTTTTAGATTATATAATATATATATATATTTTTCTGAAAATAGAGCAATCCATACTTAAATCATTAGATAATGAAAAGGCATATATTGGATCGAATAAATTTAATATTGAATAATTCAATCCAATATATGCCTTTTATTATCTAATAATATATATATGTGAAAAATAATAATAAAGATAGGATGTTGGGTATTAAAATAAAAAAGGCCACTATGGCAGAGCGCCACATATATATACTTGAAATATGGATGCAAATAATATTATAATTGAATTAAATAAAGGTAAAATATTTTCAGAGTTTCTTTATTTATATATCGGGGGGCAAGCTTTCGCGCGGTCGCGATGATATGTGCTGCATGCCTTTGCGGAGCCAGTGGCCTGATGAAACGCGACCGCGCGAAAGCTTGTCTCTCGATATCTAAATAAAGAAACTCTGCAAAAAATGTTATATTAAAATATTTTATTTAAAATTATAATTTCATAGATATAAATACTCTGTATAAATCGACCGCCAGAGGTCACGCTTTCTCTATAAATACTCATTGTTGTTGTTCCCCGTTGGCCGACCCAAAACATTTGTACATTATGTAAATACGCTTTTCATTTTTTTTATTCTTACGCCTTAAGCCAGGCAGTAATTTTACCAAGTTATGTTTATCCTATAGCTCAATTAAAACAATATCTGATCAAGACTATTTTTATTATTATCTTTTCAAGATTTCAACCACGACTGCACCGCCATAGCTTAATCCTCAAGATGATCCAAAACAACAGTAATCTTATCTTTTTTAATTTAAATATAATATATATATATATATAATAACCTTCGAAAAGATATTGCCATTAATAGAATATATACTTATATGGCCAATAGCAGCATGTTAGGTTTTAAACGCTATACTTTCTCTACGATATTTCATCGAGCAATGGATTGTCTTCATCGATATAAGGAATCTATTGTCCCATATCGTGACAAGAAACAGAATGGATGTTGCTGCTCTTGTTTTCTCCTGGTTGAAGGAATCAGACAAAGGGCGCTACCGGACCGTAAACCTGACATGCAATGGTCTCCAAAATGTTTATTGTAAGAGCAAGTTCCATGAACTCAGACCGACACGTGTATGTAAATATTGTTGGCAAATTACGAAATATATACTTTTCTTAGCTGTACATAGCGCGTCTCTCTTTTCATTATGAATTCTTAAACATTTTCTGCTTGCGTGCGCGGAAATAAATTTTATCATTATGACAATGTGTTGTTGGAAATATATGCATAGTGACTATATGAGAGATAAAATGTAAATTTCGCACATATTGAATTATTTGTTTTGAAAATAGAGCAATCCATATTTAATTCATTAGATAATAAAAAGGCATATCTTGAATTTAATAAAATAATTATTTTGCTAATATTTCGGTTGGCTGAACGTCAAACCTTTATCAAGGCATTACATTTTTGTATACACAAACTCAGCGCCGCATAGTGTAATAATATCACAGTTGAAATAATTTTTAAAATACAAAGTAGGTGGGAGAAATCCAAAAATCCAAAACAATTTCCCCCGCCTACTTTGTATTTTTAAAATTATTTCAACTGTGATAGTATAACACTATGCGGCGCGGTGTTTGTGTATACAAAAATGTAATGCCTTGATAAAGGTTTGGCGTTCAGCCAACCGAAATATTGGCAATATAAATCTTTTATTAAATCCAATATATGCCTTTTTATCATCTAATATTGAATTATGTGAATAGATTTCTATATAAGGGAAATAAATTTATATATGTAATGTTTTAGGTGGAAACAAGGTTTAAGGTAATAAACAAAATTTCTTTCAGATTTTATAAAAACAAATGTTTCATTTTATATATGTTTTTATTATGACAAAGAGAATATAAACTAGATATATATTTAAGAATTATGTATTTTTATTATTATTTAAAATGCGTCAATATTGTAAGTAATAAGACTTATAAAATATAAACAATAAATGATTTATGAAAACTAATGATTAATTATTAAATATTTCACACAAACAAAATACATTCTTTTGAAAGGTTCATATGAATATATCGCCTAACATTTTCAATACTTCAAACTTTCACTGTTCTTACTGCGATGAACAAAATTGGAATAGCTTGGTTCATTAGTGGTGAATTGTCTGAGTGGTTTCGCCAATTCAATCTACCAGACCGCTTCTCTTAGAGGCCTAATACTGTATTGGATCATGCCGCTTATATATGCCACACTGAAGGGTGCAATCTTAGAAATGGTATTTAAGTAAACTATCAAGGAATGTGGGTATTTAAGATTGTACAGGCAAGAGAAAATGCCGAATTATATGAAAAATAATACAAAGTTACATATTACTGGGATCAGGACGATATATTAAGAGAGAGAGAGAGAGAGAGAGAGAAGGGCATCTTCTTATTCTGCAGGTAAAAGTTGATGATGGCTTGCGCCATCTGTCTGTATAAACTAATCGTTGAATTATCTAAATTATTACAGAATTGGCCAAATACCCTTCCTTGATTAATCAATAAAAGTTAACCATGTACGCGTGTCAGGTTATGTGCCCTCATCAGCGTAGTGAAAGCTGTACCTCAACGACAATAAAAACTGGAATTTGAGGCTTCCTGAAAAAATCAAAGAATGGCTTTTTAAGGTCGGAAGAGCGTGATAACGCTAAACTATACGAAAGTATAGTACAAAGATACTTTTGTGCTAAATGTTCCTATGATTATTATAATTACAATCATTTTTACTGAGCTTTTAATTTAAAACTAAATATAATTAAATAGTTTTGAATTTTAAAATATTAATCGATTTTTTAAAGTTGTAAAATAACTTGCTATCCCCCGTCCACAAATTTAAATTCCAAAGGTTATCTTCGAGAACTAATCAAAATGTTAATCATATCCACAAAGCCGGGATCAAAAGTCTTTTAAAACTTCTCTTCCAGAAGCCAACAAATGAAAAATCCGTCATTCTACTGAAAAGTTCTTTATATGTCGGAATATATTTTGATATAAATAACTGAAAATTAGTTTTCTTAGAGACAAAATTCCTAATTAAAATTTCAATATATATTGTTGCATCATAGCTAATGCACCTATTTTATTTTAATTTGTAATATTATTTTTATATATATATTTTAATTCAAATTTATAGTTAATATTTATTTATTTTATTAGACAGAATATATATATTATAAGCAGATTTATGTATTATAAAATCACCATTTGTATTTTGGTACACTGTGTGACTTCACTGCTCTTTTAGATGTGAGAAACAATTAAATAATCTGGAGACTACTTAAAGTAGAGTTATCTCATTATTCCCTTATATAAATTTGTAGGATGGTTGAAACACGCTCTGGTAAGATACAAGACCCGGCACAGGAGAAAATCAAGTTTGAAGAGCCTGCCAAGCCGCAACCTGGTGCAACACAATATAATAATAATAATAAAATCAATAAATATCTATTATAATAACGTTGTAAAAACGTCGATAATCGAAATATTTGCACTAAGAAAACGTGATTTATTGATTTACTCAAACACTTGGTTTATATTCACTATTCCAACTCCATGCCGATAGTGGTTATAATATGAATGATAGTGGAACAATATTTATAGTGTTCATAAGGTATAGTGGCCATAGTGTTTATAGAGTGAAATAGTAATTAAAATACATATAACAGTAGTTATATCATAGGTATAGTGGTCATATTGTTATAATGGTGGATGATATTGGATCAGTGTTCGAGCAATATTTTGTCCTGACGAGTACAAAATATTGTCAGGAGGACAGAGTGTCTTGATATTACCTTTTATCTGGACTGGACCGACCGGTCAGGTAAAACAGTGGCGCCACGTGGAAGGGGGAAAAATTCAGTTCTCCCCTCTTGCTGTAACTGCAGGGTCGATTTAGTTCATGTACATAGTAACTTTTATTTTATATTTAAAATCTCTCATATAACTAATTAGATAAATATTTAAAGTAATTCGGAAGCCTATTTAATTATTTTTCCTCGCGACAATATTTTTGTTGAAACGTCATGATAATACAAATATTTACAGTACGAAGTATCTTTAATTTTAAGGACTATGAATGTCGGTCAGTCAACCTTTGTCTTCATAATTGTAATAGTAGTTTATTAGAAAATATGATACAAAAGACAGAACATTTATAGTGATTATAGTGTTGATAGGAGAAAATGATCATTGTAGTTAAAATGGAACTGTGTTATCTATAGTTGTATAGATAAAAGAACACCTGGGCGCGAGTAGTTATAGTGATTGGCTCTAGTGGTCTCAGCGGCTATAGTGTGGTAAACAGCAAGACCTCTCTGAGCGAACATTTCTGTAAGATCAGAACTGACTCTACCTGATTTACCTCAACCTCCAATGAGCGACCACCTCCAATGAGCGACCACCTCCATGGGAAACCAAAATATCCTATTTTTGACGATCGATCATGGTGCGTCTTTCTATATAGCTTTTAGCGTGCTTCCCGTTATAGATAGATTAATTGCACAATTATTTTTTAAAACAAATAGCTCAAAACTGTATTTAAAATTAATATGTGTAATATTTTGCATATTTATTTTTCTTTCTCTATAATGATTTCTTATAACAAATATATTTCAATTATATTTCTATTATATAAAGAATGTAATTTTTGCTGAATTAGAGAAAGCGAGAGAATAATTTTCCAGTCTCTAGAATGATCCATGCAAGATTTATATTTATCGTTTTCTCTCTGTTTTATTTTTCTAAAATATCGTCAGTAGAAGTGGCTAGCATACTTTTTAGTGTCTCTACTTGGGCTGGAATAAACAATTTGATTGACATGAGTATAGATTGGTCTCTTCTCTCTAAGAGATGT
>CP092886.1:38192706-38254171 GCA_030710605.1 Cordylochernes scorpioides
TCAGTACACGGGAAGAAACGATATAATTTGACCTCTGCCACTAAGGAAGTTGAGTAATTATACGATATCTCTTTTCAGAAATTAATTCTCTTTCCAATTTGCAAAAAATAGGAGATTATTGAAACGATTGTTCTTCACGAAAAAGTTTCAAAAGCGGGATTTGATTGATTGCTGATGGACAGGGGGGTGCGCAGTATCAGACCGCACCAATTTCTGTAAACTCAGATGAAGCCCACTTGAATGCCAAGTTTTCAGGTTATGCCCCCTCATTAGTACAGGGATGGTTACAATTTCTCAATATTCTGGGAGAGAATTTACCTAATCAGACGAGCGTTAAAATATTTGTCAAAAATATACATCAAAATATAAAAATATGCAACAATTAAATTAAATTTACATCAAATTATATACATAGATCTTGTGTTATCTCTCTCTTCTCTCAAAAAGTCAGTACATGGGGAAAACAATATATTTGACCTCTGCCATTAAGAAATATCAGTTATTATACAAAATCTATTTTCAGAAATTAATTCTTTTTCCTTTAACTTACATTAAATTCCAGATACATAGATCTCTCTTGTGATTCTCTCCCAAAAAGTCAGTACAAGGGAAAAACAATATATTTGACTTCTGCCATTAAGGAATCTCAGTGAGATTATACAATATCTCTTTTCAGAAATGAATTATATTTCCTTTAACTTACATTAAATTCCATACACATAGATATCTCTTGTGATTCTCTCTCAAAATATCAGTACATGGGAAGAAACAATTTATTTGACCATTAAGGAAGCTCGGTGATATCCAGGACCAATCAGGCCGCGAGTTAAGTGCAGGAAGACGAGAGATGAAATATTAAAGCCCCTCCCTCGGCCAAGATAAATATTACCCGAGGACTTTCTATTTGACTCCGATTATTTATACAAGCTTCTGTATGTATCGGCAAATATTGCGGGGAAAACATTGTCGGTAATGCATCTCTCTGCCTTCTTGACCCACATATACCTTTATATCCATCTATCTTATTCAATTAGATACTAATATTTCCTATACTGTCATCAAATGAAGCCGCTTTTATTCGATATACACCTATATCTGTATTAACAAATTTATATTATATATTTCTTTATTTTGACTTAGAGCGCTATGTCCCCCTAGGGACACTTGCACTTTAAAAATAAACAAATTTTTAAAGAAGAGAAAGAAAGATATTTTAAATATGTACAGAATTAGTATGCAAGTTATTTAGAAGAAAAGATAAAAAATAAATATATCAACACAATTGATATATCTACAAAGGGTTGGTAAGCAAATTTAGTTAAATGAAATCAAATTGTAAAGTATTGTGTTTATTCGAGAAAAGCAATTTACAGATTTAAAAAAGGTTTTAAGGAATATTTTATAATGAAAATATGCTAGATGTTAGAATTATTCAGTTAAAAACAAAACTAAAAAGAGTTAATTACCAAATAAAAGCGTTCCAATGGAATTTAGTAGTTTATGTAAAACATAGGTTCTTGAATCAAAATATCATATAGGAAACTAATTTCTATCTTTTACTTCTATAATTATCAATTATAGCTCTGCTTATTATATTTGCTCAATTTATATATGTGTTTTCAAATAAGAACTTAATAAACTAAAACTTTTCTTTATATTAACTGCAAAAAACCTTCGGACAAGCGCTTCTTCAGATCTATGAGAAACAGTCTTAGAGCGAATACACATTTTTATTTTTTTTTAATATTTCAAATATTCACAGAAATGTTAATATTCACAATATTATCAAGATTGACTATTAGCTTACTTATTATATTTGAAAATTATTTAAATACGGATCTTGGTTATGTAGACCCATGGATAAAACTTAAGGAAGTTTTACTTTTTAGCATGTATATCGGGATTCAGACATTATTTGATACACAGTGACCTTTATTGAAGACACGGATAATAACCAAGTGGGAACAAAATTTCCTCTGTTTCCTAAAAGAAAAACAGCAGTCGAACGGCGACATCTAAGACTTTACACCTAAGTTTTGCCTATGAGTGTATTATTTTTCAATTTAATTCTAAAATGATAGCAGTACTGGGTTAATGATCTTAATTTCATCACCTGATCCCGTACAACCATCACTCTGTGCAATTTGTTCATATTTTGTCCAAATTATCGAAATAAACAAAAGAAATTATGCATATATAATATATATATTAAATATTTATATATTTAATTTAATTAATGAGTGTAGTTGTAGACACCCCGCACTTTTTCTGTACATATAGATCGTTATCATATATATTTTCAAATATTAAAAACAAAATAAAAATATACTCTAAGACAGCGCACATGATCTTTTTAGATGGCAGAGCTCCATCTAGTGGAATAGATATCAACTAAACGTTGATTTAACTTGTTCTCTGATATTTGGCAACCCATTTTCTTGATAAATCAAGAAAAGCAAACTAGGAACGCGTTTCGAGCTGTTGACCCTTTTCAGCGTGGTAAAGGCTGTACGTCTATAAACAAAGTATTTTGGTGGCAGAGGCTACTTGAGAAATCAAGATATGGATATTTAAAGCGTTCTGCCATCAAAAAAGCTCATGTGTGCGGACAGGATATGCCTATTTTTTATATTGTTGGCGCGCTTTTGGAGCCTTTAATTTACATGTCACATTTTAATTTACTTGTTTTGTCTACATCATTTCTTATGGATCCAATTTTAACTTTTAACATCTTATTTATTTTTAATAACTTTCATGTATAATTATTTTTACATAATTTTGTTTTCTATAATTATTTTACATACTTTTGTATCGTCAAATTTGCATACTTTTGTTTTTAGATTATTTAAGACAATAATCTTTAGTTAGAAAGTGCTTTGCCTCCAAACTTTTGGTTTGTGAATAAACGTTAGAAAGACTGCTCGAATGTTTCTTCCCAGCACTTCAGGTCACCAGCGCAACACTGGTGGAGATGCTGTTTCCAACTCAAGAAGAAGCAGGCGGACACAAGGCCTACCACCAATTAGATCTTTTAGCGACTCGCCAACAAGACGCATAAAAGTTGATCCTGAAGATGCCGCCTCGTGGAATAACAACGTTTTCTTCTGTCAGCTACCACCCCAAGCCTAGAATTTTTCGGAGGGAATTCTGAAGAGGAACCAGCAGAGTGGCTAGAAGAACTCGAGCTTTTAGCAAGACAGCAGCGATGGCCCGAGGACGTGATGCTGGCATATGCCAGAAGTTACCAGAAAGGTCCTGCAAAAAAATGGGCAAAGCTAAACACTCCCCAAATATTTTCCAATTGGACAACCTTTAAGAAAACACTGATGCGAGACTTTAGGATTGCAGATACGACAAAATTTAAATTAATCATGGAGCTCCAGAATAGAGTACAAGGATATAATGAATCTACTCTACGATACGCTGAAGATGTACTTAACCTGTGCAACAAGGTAAACTCTAAAATGTCCGCTGAGGATAAACTTTATTATATGAAATCTGGACTAAACAAATATCTCTCACTCGTCGTATTAATTACACCTTGCAGTACAGTTAAAGAATCCTTGGAACTAGCAAGACGCATTGATCAACATCTGGTTGACTTCGAACAGAGAAGAAGCTGCAGACAAAGATCTAATCCTATCCAGCCATTTCAGACAAGAAAATATAATTATAACAACTATAGAGGTCCAGCACGACCTTCAAACGAGAGACCCCAAATATCGAACGAGCGCCCAACTGACTATGGAAGGCAAAATATAATTCCGAGTAAATTCGAGGGAAAACGAATAATTAAAACTAGAGCAGGAACAAGTGGCATTAATCTGCGAAATTCACCCCCACCTCAACAAAATCGCAACAACGAGAAAAGATCCACACGTCCTAATACCTATTATCGAAGGCAGTATCAGGTTGACAAAAGAATCTGTTGGAACTGCTCGGAACAAGGACATATTTCGAGGTATTGCCCGTATAAGCCCCAACACCAAAACTACAATATCAGACCTATCCGAAGACAATATACGAGGTCTATAGACGAACCAAATACACCACAAGAGGATTACATAAAGAATTGTAGAGGCATCGAGGATGGGGAGCGAGAGGATCCAGATTTCGACATTCATAGCGAGGAAGACTTCCCTACTCTAGGGGAAGCGTCAAAAGACCAATTAAGTCAAAGGATTGCAACGCTCCGGTGAAAGAATAAATTTAATTGTAAATATTCAGGAAAACAAAACCATTCGCATTTTAATATGTGGAATGCCAATAGAAGGACTGATAGACACCGGAGCAATGGTCAGTTGCATTGATGAGGACCTTGTTAAGAAGCTCGAATTAAAGATCATACCCGATAAAAATCTAAAATTAAATCAGCAGGTGATCAAAAACTCAATGCAATAGGGAAGTCAAGAGTTAAATTTAAAATCAATAAAAAAGAATATGAAATAGAAATGATTATCTTAAAAAAAATGCAACCCTGTAATAATCCTTGGAGATGACTTTTTAAGTCAAAATAAAGCACTAATAAATTGTCAAAACAATACCTTGTGGGTGGAATCTCCAAATGTATTTGACCAAAATAAACCAAATTTAAGATATGCTCATATAGCTGAGGATAAAATCATTCCTTAATTTTGTTTATGTTTAGTAAAAGGATATAGTAAGACTAGCATTACAGGCAGAGAATTACTAATTGAGAATATTCCTTCTCTGACATCCAAATATAATCTTATAACCACCAGATCCCTATTGAGTAATACCAAGAAAAACTTGAACATATGGATTTTAAACGGTACGAACAAACCTGTAAAACTCTTCCGGAACACGAAGATAGGAATACTTTCGGAGGTAGACAGACTGTACCAGACGGAGAACCAAAGAGTAGCCTCTATTAGAACTGATTTTGATATAAATCCTGAATTATGTCCAGAAGAACGCAGCCAGGTTTTGACCCTCCTTGGTGGATATGGCGAGATGTTTACGGCACCGGATGAGTATAAGGGTAGAACACATCTCGTCAAACACCAAATTAGAACAACGAGCGATATCCCCATTAGGAAAAATCCTTACAGAGTATCTTTAAAAGAACTGAAGATAATTGGTGATCAAATAAACAGTATGTTAAAAAATGTAATTATTTCACATTCCTCAAGTCCATGGGCATCCCCTATAATTCTAGTAAAGAAAAAGAATGGAACATTTAGATTTTGCGTGGATTATAGAAATCTGAACTCAGTCACAGTAAAAGACCAATATCCACTACCGCGCATAGATGACTGCTTCGACTCCCTTCATGGCGCCAGGTACTTTACTTCACTCGACCTTTGCTCAGGCTACTGGCAAGTGGAGGTGGAAGAACAGGACCGTGAAAAAACAGCCTTTATCACTCCTGATGGACTTTATCAATTTAATGTTCTTCCTTTTGGATTGTGCAACGGGCCAGCAACTTTCGAGAGATTAATGGATACTGTTCTTAGAACCCATAAGTGGAAAATATGCCTGTGTTACCTCGACGACATCATTATATTCTCAGAAGATCTACATTCCCACTTGAACAGATTGAAGACAATCTAAGAATGTTTGAAAACAGCAGGATTGACACTCAATGCTTCGAAATGCCGATTTGCATATAACAAGCTTCTTATTTTGGGACATGTCGTTTCAAATGAAGGAATCGCGCCAGACCCAGAAAAAATTATAAGTATAAGAAAATTTCCAACGCCCAGAACTGTCAAAGATTTCCGAGCTTTTCTTGGACTTTGTTCATACTATAGAAGATTTATAAGAGAATTTTCAAAAGTTGCGTTGCCTTTACAGATTTTGACCCGTAAAAACCATTCGTTTGCATGGGGTAATGAACAAGAGTTGTCATTTAATTCATTGAAAAACAAACTCATCTCTCCTGAAGTATTAATACATTACGATCCAAATAAGCCTATAGGCCTCCACACAGACGCAAGCGACCAAGGACTTGGAGCAGTGCTTGTTCATTTAGATGAAAACACTAAAGAGCGTCCAATTTCTTATGCAAGCAGGACATTACATAAAGCAGAAACCAACTACTCTACAACCGAGAAAGAATGCCTAGCTATCATATGGGCGATTAAAAAATTTAGACCATATCTTTACGGAAGAAAATTCACAATATATACAGATCACCATAGTCTGTGCTGGATGGCAAAAATGAAAAAACCCTGCAGGGCGATTAGCGAGGTGGTCACTAGAACTACAACAAGAATATGATTTTGCCATTAAATACAAGTCTGGAAAAACTCATCTAGATGCAGATGGATTGTCACGATGTCCTATCCCGGATAGAATTATTTCCACAATTAATTATCAGGGACATGATTATGATTCTTATATAAAAAAGATCGATAATTTGGTAAATCAGAATCCAAACAGCTATGGAGAGAACTTCACCAAATTTAAAGAAAAATTATTCAAGAAAAATCCTTCTGTGACTGGCGATCCTTGGTTGTTGATAGTCCCAAAAACAAACAGAAAGAGCTCTTAGAAAATATGCACGACCATCCAACATCACGTCATATGGGCATTAAAAGAGCTTACAATCGTTTAAAGAGTAAATATTTCTGACCCTCAATGCTTAAAACTGTGGAAGAATATGTATCTAGTTGTCCTGAATGCCAGTTTCGCAAGACACCTTCCCAATTGCCTCAAGGACTGTTGCAGCCGATTCCACCAGCTTCAAGGCCTTTTGAAAAAATGGGAATAGATTTGATGGGGAGATTCTCGAAATCTGGAAGAGGAAATAGTTGGATCCTGGTATGCACAGATTATTACTCCAGATATATCGAGACGGCGGCATTACCTCGCGGGACGGCGGAAGAAATTGCAGACTTTTTCTTGCAAAGAGTGGTATTACGACACGGCGCACCCAAAACAGTAATATCTGACCGGGGGAGTTGCTTCTTGAGCAAACTATTCATTGAAGTGCTTAAGATATGTAATACGCTCCATAAGAAAACGACGAGTTATCATCCCCAGACTAACGGCCAAACGGAGAGAATGAACCGTACGCTCGCTGATATGATGGCCATGTATATCGATGAGAGACATCAGAATTGGGACGAGATACTTCCATTCGTAACTTTCGCCTATAACTCGTCCATACAGGATACTACCGGCTATTCACCATACTTCCTAATCCACGGACGAGAGCCATTGACCTTCTTAGATTCTACTTTTGATATGCCAGAGCTCTCTAAGTACAAAGACTATGACGAATATGTATCAAATCTTTTAGAAATAATAGAAGATGCAAAAGTAATATCCACCTCTAGAACAATAGCCAGACAGAATAAATCCAAAAAGTTATATGATAGAGCCCACCGAGAATTTAAATATGCCATCAATGTGATCTGGTACTGATTTGGACACCAATAAGGAAAGTAGGAAGAGCGGACAAACTACAAAGAAGATACGTCGGTCCTTATCAAATACTGCGACAAACATCCCCAGTGAACTACGAAGTCATCGAAATTGCAAAAGGAAAAAGAGACAAATAGTACATGTGACAAGAATGAAACCATACAGATCACCAGACTTGAGGACAAGTCTTTTTCAAGAGGGGGAGTAATGTTGGCGCGCTTTTGGAGCCTTTAATTTACATGTCACATATTAATTTACTTGTTTTGTCTACATCATTTCTTATAGATCCAATTTTAACTTTTAACATCTTATTTATTTTTAATAACTTTCATGTATAAATATTTTTACATAATTTTGTTTTCTATAATTATTTTACATACTTTTGTATCGTCAAATTTGCATACTTTTGTTTTTAGATTATTTAAGACAATAATCTTTTGTTAGAAAGTGTTTTGCCTCCAAACTTTTGGTTTGTGAATAAACGTTAGAAAGACTGCTCGAATGTTTCTTCCCAGTACTTCAGGTCACCAGCGCAAGAATATCAACACCTCACCTTTTCTATTTTAAAATTATTTTTTCACATTTTTAAATATGTAATATCAATTTACATGATAATTTTTAAATATATATATTCATTATATAGGTAATGAGAAAGTTTTCAAAATATTTATTTGCATTAAATATAGACATATATTTTGGGTGTGTATGACTATAAAAAAAAGTTAAAATATATATATTAATTTCATTTTATTTCGAAGCCAGGATTATATACTCGCAAACTCTTCCATTGCATTTGAATAGAGAGCTTGTGATCGGATAAAAAATAGAATATTTACTAAAATATTCCTCCGTATTTTTAACTCCGTCATCTTCCACTCCATGTGAAGCCGCACATTCCGCTCCAGCGACTCCATCTGATGGATCAGCTGCCTAGATTGATTTCTCTCATTTCCATAAATTTGAATAAAGTCCGGCGGACACAGCCTGGTGGTAATTACCTTCTCCCTGTCCTCGAGTCCATCGCGAACTTTCTCTCCTTTTTATTCTTCGCCGCGGGACAAGCGACGATCCACTCTATTCTTTATGTTATTCTCTGTGAGACAAGCGACGACCTACTCTATCCTATATGTTCTTCTCTGTGAGACAAGCTACAACCCACTCTATTCTATATGTTCTCCTCTGTGAGACACGCAACAACCTTCTCTATTCTATATTATCTCTTCTGTGAGACAAGCGACGACCCACTCTATTCTATATATTCTCCTCTGTGAGACACGCAACGACCTACTCTATTCTATATTATCTCTTCTGTGAGACAAGCGACGACCCACTCTATTCTATATGTTCTTCTCTGTGAGACAAGCGACGTCCAGATCTATTCTATATTATCTCTTCTGTGAGACAAGCGACGACCCACTCTATTCTATATATTCTCCTCTGTGAGACACGCAACGACCTACTCTATTCTATATTATCTCTTCTGTGAGACAAGCGACGACCCACTCTATTCTATATGTTTTTCTCTGTGAGACAAGCGACGTCCAGATCTATTCTATATTATCTCTTCTGTGAGACAAGCGACGACCCACTCTATTCTATATGTTCTCCTCTGTGAGACAAGCGACGAACCACTCTATTCTATATTTTATTTTTTGTGAGACAAGTGAGGACCCATTCTATTCTATATGTTCTCCTCTATGAGACACGCAACGAGCTACTCTATTCTACATGTTCTCCTCTGTGAGACACGCAACGAGCCACTCTATTCTATATCTTCTCCTCTATGAGACATGCAACGACCCACTCTATTCTATATTTTCTTCTCTGTGAGACAAGCGACGACCTACTCTATTCTATATGTTCTCCTCTATGAGACAAGCGATGACCAACTCTATTCTACATGTTCTCCTCTATGAGACAAGCGACGTCCAGCTCTATTCTATATGTTCTTCGCTGTGAGACAAGCGACGTCCAGCTCTATTCTATTTGTTCTCCTCTATGAGACAAGCGACGTCCAGCTCTATTCTATATGTTCTCTTCTATGAGACAAGCGACGTCCAACTCTATTCTATAGGTTTTCCTTTCAAGACAAGCGATGACCCACTCTATCCTTTATGTCTACCTCTGTGCGACAAGCGACAACCCACATTATCCTATATGTTCTCATCTCTATGACAGCCCATTCAATCTTTTTATTCTACCCCGCGATACAAGCAACGACCCATTCTATCGTACATGTTCTCCTCTGTCAGTCAAGCGACTACCCACTCTATCGTACATTTTCACTTCTGTGAGGCAAACGAAGACCACCAAATGGGGCTCTGGCACATTTGTAAGGGCAAAGTCGAGCTGCTTTTCACATGTGTAGACATGTGGTGCACTTACAGTAAAGGAAGTCGCCTATTTCTACTCACTATGATTATCATGGCCTCTACCACGTGTACTAGGGATAATAAAAAAAACAAAGACCTACTTTGTCCCACCTTTTTTCGCACACTTTATCCTATATGTTCTCTTCTGCAAGACAGTAACAACCCACATTATCCTATATGTTCTCCTTAGTAATACGAGCCGTTTATTATTTTTTATTCTACCCCGCGATACAAGCAACGCCCCACTCTACATTGCATGTTATCCTTTACGAGACGACTCACTCTATATTCTCAGCCCTGAAATGAGAGACACGATCAAATCTCGCTTCTATATTTTTTTACGCGTTAAACGAGAGACGAACCACTCTATTCTTTAGATACTCCACCGCGAAACGCAACCTACCCATTTTATCTTCTATATGTTCCGTCGAGATGAGGAAGTTAATCCACTCTCCGCCATCACAAATGTAAATATAGTGTTCGATTCTAAAATCACATTTCAAATATTAATTACGAGAAACTACGTTTAATCTGTCGCGGAATTTAGTACTTTCGTTTCCGCCAGCCGAGACCCGGGTTTGAATTCAAGTAGACTTTTTACAAACAAATTATTTGAATAGCGCACTCCAGTGCAGACCTTAATAAAACGTTTTAGAGGCACTTGAAACTTTTAAGAAAGCGTTTGATAAACGGCCTTTGGGATAGAACACTAAGCTGGAGTCTACCGAGGAAAGATGACTATATTCCTTAACTGGGGAGTTTTAGGAGAAAGGAAATCTAAGACCTATTCACTAGGCCTGGAAATATCTATATATCATAATGGTAATTTCCCTTAAAATAATTATTTTAGCATGGTACGTTGTTATTTCCTACGATCAAACCTGCACTGGTGGTTAAATTATCATTTTCTACTCGACTCAAAGCAGAATAACGCTTCGAGAGAACTTTTTACATCTTTCTAATTAGGCCTTCATAATTTTAGTTTCATTTATATTTATGTATTCTATATCTCTCCTTAGAAGTGTTGTGAAAGTGACAAAAATTCTATTAAGGGTTATCACACAAAATGCCATAAACTCGGGCCTACAGTAAGAGCAACTCAAACACAGAAAAAAAAAGTACACTCAAGAGTACAACACAAAAAAAGTAAATAATAATTCACAATTTGTTAAATAAAATTAAAAAAAACACACACATTACCTATCTTGTACACGCTTGTTCGGCGGTACATATACTGAAATTGGAACGATACAGAGAAGATTAGCATGGCCCCTGCGCAAGGATGACACGCAAATCGTGAAGCGTTCCACATTACTTATCTTTATTGTTGCGTTGGTAGGGATCGGACCGGGGTTACACAGGTATGCGAGGAGATAGCCAGACACTGATAAAGCAGGCAGAGAACACTTTAAGCGTCTCCACACGATAATCCACCACACTCCCTCCTCTCGCAATACCATAGACCCCTTATATATACAAACATGGCCACATTCGTCCAATGAGAAGGCGGGAGAGATTGGTTCACTATCAAACGATAACAAAATCCTTCCCACTAAAATCTGAGACAAGATTTTAAAAATGCAAATATTTGTCAATATAATTTTACAAAAGAAAGATAAAACCTTTCGAAATTTGACAACCACGACCCGGAATCGAATTTATATTGTACATTTTTTAAAAATAAAAAAAGCCTCAATGAATTATGATTCTTACTAAGGTCCAAATACACCAATGGGTGCAAGTAGCCGAACAGAAATTTGACCCTTATAAGGACAAAAGTAGAACTTATTTTATATATGCAGACATGTGGCGCGCTTTTATAGTACTAGCAGTTTCTAGCTAACTACCGTGATTGGTGTCATGGATTGTATCATGTGCGATTGCGATTAATAAAAAATAATGTCCTCATTTTTCATAGAAATATATCTTATTTTCTAGTTATTTGGAAAAGGGTAAATGATGACAAATCAATAATAAACCGAAATAAGTAGTAAAAGTTAGATAGTAAGCTTGAAAAAGAGAGAGAGAGAATAATATTTGATGTGTCGCTACGTATTTGTTAAATGTTGCTAACTTTTCCAAGGGATTTCCTTTTGAAATGAATACAAAAGGATATTTAATCAGAGGAAACAATCCTAGAGATAATCACCCCGTATTTAAACAATTCTATGTCGCAATAACCTAAACCAAAGTACAATATCAATAATGCTACACACGCTTGAAAGGAATAAAAACGAGAAATGAACAGAGTAAACAAGTTTGGAGAGTAGCACATTGCATTTAACCAATGTCGCGATAATTTATACCAAAGTCCTTTATAAAAATGTTACATACGCTTAAATGGAATATAAGAGGAGATATGAACAGAGGAAACAAACATGGAGAGCAGCAGTTTGTATTCACCCAATTATATATCACAATAAGTTAAACCAAAGCGCAATATCAATAACGCTACATACGCTTGAAAGAAATAAAAAAGAGAAATGAACAGATTAAACAAGTCTGTAGAGTATAATTTCGCATTTAACCAATTGTTATATGTCGCGATAATTTAAACCAAAGTCCTGTATAAAATGTTACATACGCTTGAACGGAATATGAGAGGGGATATTAACAGAGGAAACAAGCATGGAAAGTAGCACATCGCATTTAACCACTTATATTTTGCGACAATTTAAACTAAAGTGCAATATCAATAATTTTACAAAGGCTTTAAAGGAATACGAAAGGAGAAATGGATTCAGTGAAAAAGCCTGGAGAGTAGAACCCCGTATTTTTAACCAGTTCTATGTAGCGATAATTTAAACCAAAGTACAATATCAATAATGTCACTTGAACGTAGCGAGATTCACTCCAAATTTCCAATAATCTTTAAATGAGTCGCTTACATTGGCGGAATGGAAGTCGATCAAATCAATAAAATGATTCCTTCTCTCTATGAAACTAGAGAACATTTTTATAAAAACAATAACTTTTGGTGTTTTGTGGACTTTATTATTGAGTGGATTTACTTTGATTAATGTGTGCTTTAAAAATATTTTAAAATAATCATTCGTAGAGTTCAAAAAGAAAGTTTTTCTCAAGTTCGAGGTATGGTGATAAGATATAGTCCTTGAATTAATGTTAGCTATAATGATAATGCACTTATATATATGTTATATAAAACTATTATTCTATTTAAAATTATATTTTATAGATTCAAATACTCTGTTAAATCGACCGCAAGAGGTCAGGCTTACCCTATAAAAACTCATCGTTGTTGTTTTCCGATGGCCGGCTCAACCTTTTGTACATTATGTAAAAAGGTTATTAATTTTTTTTATTCTTACGCCTTAAACCAGGCAGTATTTTACCAAATTATGTTTTTTTTAATATATTTTCATTGTCTCAATTGGAGTTATTTTTGATAACTAATTTTATTATACTCGTTTCCACGATTGCATATCAAAATCAAGGAACAGCTAATAATTCTATATAAATAACAATCAAAAAACAGCAGAAAATCTTTTTTTTATAACATATATATATATATATATATCAATATTTATTTAAAGATTGAGCAATCCATAATAATATTTATAAATGAATAAAAGGCATATATTGGATCTAAATTTATTATTTAACCAATATTTCTAGGGGCAAAACGCCTCTCTTTATCAAAGTTTTTATTTGATTTAAACTAAATCACGTGGGTGTGTGATCCACTCATGCCATATAAGATCAAAAATCAAGAAACTATCTAATGAAAAATTCACTATATATAAAATATATGTAAATGTTTATATTAATAATAATAATTAAAAGAGTATATAATTAAATAAAAATTTGATTAGATAAATGAAGAAATTAATAAATATTATAGAAATAAAAATGAGTAAGGATTATGATTCAATATGTTGTATTGATAAATTTAAATAAAAACATATTACAAGTATAAATATATACAAAAAGATAATAAAATAAAAATAAATAAATAAATAATTTAGGAAGATATGAATTCTCTATAAATTTCTGGTTCTTATTTATTTATATATATATATATATGTCATAATATATGCTCTTCCAGGATTAATAAAACAAACCAACAGCCAACGAGAGAGAAATGGGCCGCTAAAGCGAGACACTTTAGAAACTAACTAACGACCATTTTTTGGCCACATTCCTGAGGGGGGCGTCACCACCTGGCGACTATCCTGGTTAGCCCCCCCCCCCCCCGGTTGTGTACACAGGGAAAACAGTCGTTCAGCAGATAACGTCTCGCTCGCTCTCTCGGCTGGCTGCCTGGATGATTTGCTCTAACAACTCGTCGTGTGATTATTTCTCTCCTCAACACATTTACCACTATATTGTCACACAGAAAAGTCGACAGGATAAGACCTGGCCGGGAAGCAAATCCCTCATATACCGGAGTATGAAGAAACAAGAAGCCAAGCCACGATGATCGACCAAACCCAACTCAACTGTAACCACTCCTCTTCGAGCCCTCAACCCCTTCTTCGCCAACCTTTGAACCGTGATCCCGAAGAAGTATTCACCTACGACGGAGATGGAGCTGCCACACACTTCTTCCAGCACTAGATCTACCCAAGAACGACCACCGTGCCAGAGCAGGACACCTTCCATCATCATGGACAAGACTCCGCCATATCCCTGCCGCTACTGTGATGTACAACACTGGTACGCTCAGTGTCACAGACAGAACTCTCCCGAATCTCAATGAACTTACCTGCTCTCTAAACCAGCATAACCTGTAAGTGAAATTGTTTTACCCCTTCCATTCATTCTTTAAATAAGTCCTTCCTTGTAAATTGTCCCAATATTTACATAATTAGCTCCATTTATTCTCTCCATGCCTATTAACAATGATTTTATTCTCCATACTATTTTTCGAGATATTTGTAACTCATTTAATTAGTTACCTTACCAGAGTAGAATTTAACAATCGTTATTTTAATTAAATAATTTCCATTTTTAACGTAACTCTTAAAAAAAAAAAAAACTCTTAAAAAAAAAATTGGAATTCCACATATTAATGCTTTACGATTTTTACTATTAACAATAGATTTTTCATAATCAATTTATTTATAAAAATATGCCTCCAGCACCTAAACCTTTGTATGTCTATTTGTATATAACCTCTCCTACTTGTAAGCACGGCTCACGAAAAATAATTTCTTTCCCTAAACGACTCAAAATTCACCCTGTAATTCAGGCGTCGAAGAATTCCGACCACCACGTGAGCCTTGCTTACAACCAACCCTTGGTGACTCTTATCTATCTTCCCCTTAATGCCCCTCTCATTCTTACAACTTTGTTAACTTTATACCAGCTCAGGACCTTTATAGAGAATTATTGATTAATCAATTATCGAACTTCTATATTGTTATTTCAAAATTCTAATCTTCACCCTTCATTTATGATAATATATTTCGCAGTTCATCTCTAGCATATCCACCGACCCACACCATCTAGCCAATGGTGTGTTCGTCACAGGATGCAGATTGACTAACTGTTAGGTATTTATCAACTCCTTTTTGTTCGCACTTGAACAATCTGCATCGGGCGACACAGTTCGCTTCTTCTTCTCGCGCCACACGTTCGCCACACGGACCCTGTCTTCAAATCTATGTTTGTCCCTTGTTCAAACCAGCACGATATAGCCTACCTCCGATATTTCCCACGGAGGTACGTTAAACATCGTCGCTGATTCTGTCCGGTCCGTCATCATTTCGCGCAGACATGGGTCTTACTTTTAACCCACCGCGAAATCATCGCCTTGCACAAGCTCCCACGACGGTTCAAACACCTCGTGTCCGAGCAGCTTGTCACTTGTAACGGACAACGCAGTCCTCGTCCCAATTTTTGGCACTGTGCGCGCATACTTTCCGCAAATTAAATATAAGTCCGTTCGACTTCCTCACCTACACATGGGACTTTTCCCCTCGGACTCGCTACACAAGTAACTGCATAGATAAGTTAGATTGGCCCAAAGCAAGTTTCCCCTCGCTCTGTTCGCCGAGGTTCTAACATTGTATGTAGTTTTATATTTACCTCAGTCCTGAGCTCACACAATTGTAAACCTCAATCTCATTTCTCGTACTCTACACTTATAGCATAGAAAGCCCATGACAAGTTTCCCCTTGCCATGTCCGCCTGAAAAATATCTTAAAGTGTAGAGTTCCCCAGTCTTAATGATCTTCAGAATTTCACCATATGTATGTGACTCTTCTTCTCGTTGTTCACACTCCTCCATATCACTTCCCTTATAGTACATTAGATTTTGTTGTATATAGCCTTTTATAACCTTGATATTTTTTAAGATTTCCTTAAATGTCAAACTCCCCGGTGTTGTAAAACTGCTTGTAAATAATATTTACTTGTGTACTATACAATATTTTATTTACATAAAACTATGTCACCATTACCTTAACTAATTTTAACTGTAAAATTATTTTCTCTATTCCTGGCTTCACCAGCTTTAAATATACTTAAACCATGTTCAGCCTTCTTCAACGAGGGCCATATGTCATAATATATGCTCTTCCAGGATTAATAAAACAAACCAACAGCCAACGAGAGAGAAATGGGCCGCTAAAGCGAGACACTTTAGACAACTAACTAACGACCATTTTTTGGCCACATTCCTGAGGGGGGCGTCACCACCTGGCGACTATCCTGGTTAGCCCCCCCCCCCCCCCCCCGGTTGTGTACACAGGGAAAACAGTCGTTCAGCAGATAACGTCTCGCTCGCTCTCTCGGCTGGCTGCCTGGATGATTTGCTCTAACAACTCGTCGTGTGATTATTTCTCTCCTCAACACATTTACCACTATATTGTCACACAGATATATATATATATATATATGATCAGTTTGTACCATAAACCGATATGAAGGTGCAGTCGTGATAATAGGAAAGTTTAAGATATTTTTTTACTTATCAAGGAGTTTTTTCAATTACTTGAAGGAAATTGCACATAAAATATTTTCAAAATTATATAGAATCTACAAAATTAATCCTATATTAGTGAATTAAAAAATAGGTAGGTCAACTATTATTATAATTATTAAATCATTAGATAATAAAAAGGCATATATTGGATTGAATAAATTTAATATTGAATAATTCAATCCAATATATGCCTTTTTATTATCTAATAATATATATATGTGAAAAATAATAATAAAGATAGGATGTTGGGTATTAAAATAAAAAAGGCCACGATGGCAGAGCGCCACATATATATACTTGAAATATGGATGTAAATAATATTATAATTGAATTAAATAAAGGTAAAATATTTTCAGAGTTTCTTTATTTATATATCGGGGGGCAAGCTTTCCCGCGGTCGCGATGATATGTGCTGCATGCCTTTGCGGAACCAGTGGCCTGATGAAACGCGACCGCGCGAAAGCTTGTCTCTCGATATCTAAATAAAGAAACTCTGCAAATATTTTAACTTCATTTAATTAAGTTACATATATATATATATATATATATATATATATATATATATATATATATATATATATCTATATATATATATACTAACCTTCGAAAAGATATTGCCATTAATAGAATGTATACTTATATGGCCAATAGCAGCATGTTAGGTTTTAAACGCTATACTTTCTCTACGATATTTCATCGAGCAATGGATTGTCTTCATCGATATAAGGAATCTATTGTCCCATATCGTGACAAGAAACAGAATGGATGTTGCTGCTCTTGTTTTCTCCTGGTTGAAGGAATCAAACAAAGGGCGCTACCGGACCGTAAACCTGACATGCGACGGTCTCCAAAATGTTTATTGTGAGAGCAAGTTCCATGAACTCAGACCGACATGTGTATGTAAATATTGTTGGCAAATTACGAAATATATACTTTTATTAGCTGTACATAGCGCGTCTCTCTTTTCATTATGAATTCTTAAACATTTTCTGCTTGCGTGCGCGGAAATAAATTTTATCATTATGACAATGTGTTGTTGGAAATATATGCATAGTGACTATATGAGAGATAAAATGTAAATTCCGCACATATTTAATTATTTGTTTCGAAAATAGAGCAATCCATATTTATTTCATCAGATAATAAAAAAAGGCATATCTTGAATTTAATAAAATAATTATTTTGCCAATATTTCGGTTGGCTGAACGCCAAACCTTTATCAAGGCATTACATTTTTGTATACACAAACTCAGCGCCGCATAGTGTAATAATATCACAGTTGAAATAATTTTTAAAATACAAAGTAGGTGGGGGGAAATCCAAAAATCCAAAACAATTCCCCCACCTACTTTGTATTTTTAAAATTATTTCAACTGTGATAGTATAACACTATGCGGCGCTGTGTTTGTGTATACAAAAATGTAATGCCTTGATAAAGGTTTGGGGTTCAGCCAACCGAAATATTGGCAATATAAATATTTTATCAAATCCAATATATGCCTTTTTATCATCTAATATTGAATTATGTGAATAGATTTCTATATAAGGGAAATAAATTTATAAATTTAATGTTTTAGGTGGAAACAAGGTTTAAGGTAATAAACAAAATTTCTTTCAGATTTTATAAAAACAAATGTTTTATTTTATATATGTTTTTATTATGACGGAGAGAATATAAACTAGATATATATTTAAGAATTTTGCATTTTTATTATTATTTAAAATGCGTCAATATTGTAAGTAATAAGACTTATAAAATATAAACAATAAATGATTTATGAAAACTAATGATTAATTATTAAATATTTCACACAAGCAAAATACATTCTTTTGAAAGGTTCATATGAATATATCGCCTAACATTTTCAATACTTCAAACTTTCACTGTTCTTACTGCGATGAACAAAATTGGAATGGCCTGGTTCATTAGTAGTGAACCGTCTGAGCGGTTTCGCCAATTTAATCTACCTGACCGCTTCTATTAGAGGGCCAATACTGTATTGGATCATTCCGCTTATATATGCCACACTGAAGGGTGCAATCTTAGAAATGGTATTTAAACAACCTATCAAGGAATGAGGGTCTTTAAGACCGTACGAGCGAGAGAAAATGAATTATATGAAAATTAATACAAAGTTGAATATTACTTATATCAGGATGATATATTAAGAGAGAGAGAGAGAAGGGCATCTTCTTATTCTGCAGGTAAAAGTTGATGATGGCTTGCGCCATCTGTCTGAATAAACTAATCGTTGAATTATCTAAATTATTACAGAATTGGCCAAATACCCTTCCTTGATTAATTAATAAAAGTTAACCATGTACGCGTGTCAGGTTATGTGCCCTCATCAGCGTAGTGAAAGCTGTACCTCAACGACAATAAAAACTGGAATTTGAGGCTTCCCCAAGAATGGCTTTTTAAGGTCGGAAGAGCGTGATAACGCTAAACTATGCGAAAGTATAGTACAAAGATACTTTTGTGCTAAATGTTCCTATGATTATTATAATTACAATCATTTTTACTGAGCTTTTAATTTAAAACTAAATATAATTAAATAGTTTTAAATTTTAAAATATTAATCGATTTTTTTAAGTTGTAAAATAACTTGCTATCCCCCGTCCACAAATTTAAATTCCAAAGGTTATCTTAGAGAACTAATCAAAATGTTAATCATATCCACAAAGCCGCGATCAAAAGTCTTTTAAAACTTCTCTTCCAGAAGCCAACAAATGAAAAATCCGTCATTCTACTGAGAAGTTCTTTATATGTCGGAATATATTTTGATATAAATAACTGAAAATTAGTTTTCTTAGAGACAAAAATCCTAATTAAAATTTCAATATATATTGTTGCATCAAGGCTAATGCACCTATTTTATTTTAATTTGTAATATTATTTTTCATATATTTTAAATTAAAATTTATATTTAATATTTATTTATTTTATTAGACAGAATATATATATATTATAAACAGATTTATGTATTATAAAATCACCATTTGTATTTTGGTACACTGTGTGACTTCACTGCTCTCTTTGATGTGAGAAATAAATGAAATATTCTGGAGGCTACTTAAAGTAGAGTTATCTCATTATTTCCTTATATAAATTTGTAGGATGGTTGAAACACGCTCTGGTAAGATACAAGACCTGGCACAGGAGAGAATCAAGTTTGAAGAGCCTGCCAAGCCGCATCCTGGTGCAACAATATAATAATAACTAGCCGAGTGACCCGGGCAACGCCCCGGGTTTACCCGAAGGACCCGCAGGTGAGAAACTATAGAAGAAAAATTTTAACAAATCAGAAAATGAAATTGCAAACAACAGAACTACACTACTTTAAGGACATGAGAGCACATGCACTGTATCACCATACGCGTACCATTTTCAAAGACCCTGCTTAGGATTAAAACTTCTCAGAAGCATAACAATAGTACCAACCTAGAGGTTAACTGGTGTGGATGCATTCCTCTGGGAGTGAGACTATTGAGAAATTCAGTAGGGAGTTATTTTGCTTCTCCGCATTCTAACACTCCAACTGTTAACACTGTGGAAACACTGACTCATGTTTGGTAAGCAATTTCAGGGAAGAAACTATAGACATTGGATTAAATAAATTATTAATTAAATTGCATTAAATAAAAATTATTAGATTTAAATAAATATTATTAGAGTGAAAAAAAAAGAAAGAAATTAACAAATTAGAAAATAAAATTTCGAAAAATACAACTATATTGCATATAAGATAAGAGGACCTTATTAAAAAATACATAAACAAACTGTAATTCGACACTCGATAATTCGACACTTTCTCATTCCAAAATTTTTCTGTGTGTAAATTGCTAAATATGTAAAAAACATGTATAAAAAAAAGCAAAGCCCAATTCCAAACCCAAATATTTTTTTTATGAGAAGAACATCAACATAATGCATGATTACGGCAGTCCATAGCTTCCCTGACAAAAATTCACCAAAAAAGTTAAATATTCCAAAAATATTTCAGTGTATATATTGCTAAATGTGTAAATAACATGTATATAAAAAGCAAAGCTTAATTTTAAATTTCATTATCCTTTTCACAGGAAAAGCATCAAAATACTGCATAAGTACGGCACTTTTGCAGCCTCATGATTACGGCAGTCCATAGCTTCCCTGACAAAAATTCACCAAGAAAGTTAAATATTCCAAAATTTTTCTGTGTGTAAATTGCTAAATATGTAAAAAACATGTATACAAAAAAGCAAAGCCCAATTCCAAACCCAAATATTTTTTTTATGAGAAGAACATCAACATAATGCATGATTACGGCAGTCCATAGCTTCCCTGACAAAAATTCACCAAAAAAGTTAAATATTCCAAAAATATTTCTGTGTATATATTGCTAAATGTGTAAATAACATGTATATAAAAAAGCAAAGCTTAATTTTAAATTTCATTATCCTTTTCACAGGAAAAGCATCAAAATACTGCATAAGTACGGCACTTTTGCAGCCGCATGATTACGGCAGTCCATAGCTTCCCTGACAAAAATTCACCAAGAAAGTTAAATATTCCAAAATTTTTCTGTGTGTAAATTGCTAAATATGTAAAAAACATGTATACAAAAAGCAAAGCCCAATTCCAAACCCAAATTTTTTTTTTTGATGAGAACAACATCAACATAATGCATGATTACGGCAGTCCATAGCTTCCCTGACAAAAATTCACCAAAAAAGTTAAATATTCCAAAAATATTTCTGTGTATATATTGCTAAATGTGTAAATAACATGTATATAAAAAAGCAAAGCTTAATTTTAAATTTCATTATCCTTTTCACAGGAAAAGCATCAAAATACTGCATAAGAACGGCACTTTTGCAGCCCCCCTGACAAAAATTCACTAAAAGAGGTAAGTATTCAAAAAAATATTTTGGTATATATATTGCTAAATGTGTAACAAACATGTATATAAAAAAGCAAAGCTTAATTCTAAGTTCTAATATTTTGAACATCAACATAATGCATGATTACGGCAGTCCATAGCTTCCCTGACAAAAATTCACCAAAAAAGTTAAATATTCCAAAAATATTTCTGTGTATATATTGCTAAATGTGTAAATAACATGTATATAAAAAAGCAAAGCTTAATTTTAAATTTCATTATCCTTTTTACAGGAAAAGCATCAAAATACTGCATAAGTACGGCACTTTTGCAGCCGCATGATTATGGCAGTCCATAGCTTCCCTGACAAAAATTCACCAAGAAAGTTAAATATTCCAAAATTTTTCTGTGTGTAAATTGCTAAATATGTAAAAAACATGTATACAAAAAAGCAAAGCCCAATTCCAAACCCAAATATTTTTTTTATGAGAAGAACATCAACATAATGCATGATTACGGCAGTCCATATCTTCCCTGACAAAAATTCACCAAAAAAGTTAAATATTCCAAAAATATTTCAGTGTATATATTGCTAAATGTGTAAATAACATGTATATAAAAAAGCAAAGCTTTGTTGGATCCTATAGTTAATAATTTCCTTAAATTCAATTTTATATATGAAAATTAAGCCAAAATATTCTAAATTCAATTGTACAATATAAATCTTTAATATGTAAATTTTAAAGCAATCAACATGTATGTAAATTTCCAGTTTTAGTTAATTAATAGCTTTTTTTTGTTTTCTCTCTCTCTCTACCACTAGTATCAAAAATCTAAGTCAAATTCATGTAATCTAAATTCATGTGGTAGCTATATATAACTCTAAAACCCAAAGATAATAAACTAATTCAAGACAAGTGGCAAAGTGCTTCTTAGTATCTTTTACTGAACATTCATGCCACGAACATTATGGTCCCTCATCGAGCCGGATACTTTAAAAAATTAAGGTAAGCCATTTGAAAACTTAAAATTCTTAAAATAAAGTCATGCCCAAATCTGAAGTTAAAATTCGGCACAAATTCAACTTTATTATTCAGGAAATAAAGGATCTGGAATCAAAGAATAAAGCTATTGTAGAATCCAAAAACATACATAGATTAAAGCTATTCCAACAAAAAGTTAATGAAAGTGAAATTAGCCTAAATCAAGTTATCAACACATTATTAGAATCAGAGTTAGATGATAAACAATATGACGATTATTCAAAAGCCAAAGAGGATATTTTAATATGTTGGTGTCTATTGAGGAAGCTTTATCTTTGATTGAAACCAAAGAAAATATTCATAGTGATAAACAACTGCCCGAATCCAATGTTAATTTACCTAAGATAAATTTACCCATTTTCAATGGTGATTCAGCCAATTGGCTTAGTTTTAGAGAAATATTTAACTCCACCATTAATTCAAATCAAACACTAACTGAAATACAAAAATTTCAATATCTAAATGCATCTGTTAAGGGTCCTGCGGAAAAGTTGATTCGGGGTTTTCCCATTTCTGACAAAAACTACCAGCAAGCATGGGATACCTTATGCAATAGATTTAATAACAGAAGAGAATTGGCTTTTTCACAAATCAACAAAATATTCTCCATAAGGCCATTAAAATCTATTTCGGCTGGTTCTCTCTATGAAATCCTTGATGTTTGCAATGAAGGCATTAGAAATCTCTCAGTGCTAGGACTTGAGAAAAACACATTAACAGATCTAATCCTGATCAATTTTTTTGAAAAAAGAATCGGTGAAGCCCTCAGGAAAGAATGGGAATTAACTCTTCAAAATGAAGAATATCCAACATTTGAAAACTTTGTGAATTTTTTAGAAAAACATGCTAGAAGCCTGCAAGGTATGAGAATTCCTTTGTTCCAGGAACAAAGAACCTCTAGCAAAAATATGATGGCTCATGGCCTTTATGTCAACAAAGGTCAAAATTGTATTTTATGTCATCAAATTCATAAACTAAATGACTGCCAGAGATTCATAAATCTTCCCTTGCCTAAAAAATGGGAATTAGTTAAAAAACATAAACTTTGTCAAAATTGCCTTAGAGCAAATCATGAGATATCCAAATGTCTCATCACATCAAGATGTAAAAACTGCAAGCAGAACCATCATACTCTTCTGCATGAATACAACTCTGAACCATCCATTCCACAACCAACAACCTCTCAAGAGATGTTGATTTCAACAAATACCATCTGTAATGCGATGCCTTTGGAAACGGAAACAAATATTCTACTGTCAACAGCCCTTATTAAAGTCAAGGCGAAGGATGGCTCATTTGTGCTATGTAGAGCATTAGTGGACAATGGGTCCCAAATAAGCCTAATTTCAGAACAATGTTGCCACAAGTTGGGACTTGAAAAAAGGAAAAATTCTTATACACTAAAAGGTGTAGGTGACATTGTTGTCAACAGGACAACATCGCAGGTTGAAATAGAGTTCACCCCACATCATAATGATCAATTATTTTCTGCCAGAGCATTTGTGGTTGGAAGGGTAACTGCAGACCTTCCAAACTTCCAAATTCAGTCAGCAGACTTTCCTCATTTAGAAAATTTGCTCTTGGCAGACCCAGAATTCTATGTCACCAAGCCCATAGACCTAATTTTGGGTGCAGATACCTTTGTAGAAATAATTCTAGGTCATAAAACAGATTTAAAGCACCATCCTATAGCACTTAATACCAAGTTAGGTTGGCTTGTTTCTGGGAGAATCCATTCAACTATTAAGTCGAATACTTCGGTAATCAATCACTGTACCACTGAACTTGATTCCAGCATAAGAAAATTCTGGGAACTTGAAGATGTCCCAATTTCTAAGGCCCAGTTGGGTATAAAGAATGCCCCATCTCCAAGTCTACAAGAGTCCATTCAGAACTCTCCAAGTCTAAAGGAGTTCACTCAGAACTTTCCAAGTCTGCCGGGGTCCATTCAGACCTCTCCAAGTCTACCAGACTCTGTTCAAGGGTCACCGTCTCTAACTTTGAGCCTACAGAGCTCCAAACACAACTCTCCAACCCCCTTACAAGTATCAGTTCACAGCCTGAAAGAGGCCATGTCCCCTTTGGTCGAAATGCCATCAAGCCCTGGGTGCTCCAAGCAGATTCCAATTCCTATAGAAGAAGACTCTATAGAGAGCCAGAACCGAGTTGATAATCTGCCATCCTACCCGATGAGCCCAGAGCAGAGTTACACTCTCTCATCGGCTTCTGTTGAAGATTTCAAGGCCCAAAGTGGGCCCAAGTCCCCTACATCTCCCACCAGAGGTTCAGAGAGTTGCCGATGTTCTGGGGATTATACAGAGCCACAGATGTCTCAGAACTCCAATTTTTCATGCTCCTCTATAGAAGAATCTGAAGATAATTCAAGTAAATCTGAAGAAAATCTACGTAGATCCGAAGATAATCCAAGTAAATCTGAAGAAATTCCAAGTAAATCTAAAAAGTCACGTATCTCCAAGTTAACTCCACAAATTACTTCTAAACAAAACCAATTACTTCCTTCTGAATCAAGTCAACCATCCACTCCAGAACAACCTCTCGCTTCTCAGTCAAGTGAACCACTCTCATCTAAGAAAGAAACTTCGATTATTCCTAAGATAAAGCCACCACCCTATTATAGGCGAAAACGTCAAACTCCTGCTGAGAAAACTTCATGGGATGAACCAATTGAATCAGATATAAAGTCAAATTGGAATAAATTCCAAACTCAACTATCGTGCCTAAAGGAAATCAAAATACCAAGATACCTGAACAGTTCATCTTCTGAAATAGAAGAATTACAACTACATGGATTTTGTGATGCATCCCTTAATGCTTATTCAGCAGTTTTTTACTTGAAAACTAGATTCAAAATTCAAAAGATCAAAATCAATCTGATAACCTCAAAAACTAAGGTTGCACCATTAAAGACCATTACAATTCCAAGACTTGAACTAAGTGCAGCATTGCTTTTGGCTCATCTGAATCAGGTCATTCTTGAATCATTTCCTTTTCAACCTGACAAAACCTTTTTATGGACTGATTCACAAATCTGCATAGATTGGATAAGATCAGATGCCAGCAGATGGAAGGCCTTTGTTTCGAACAGAGTGTCGTCAATTCAAAATTTGACTCAAATCACTGATTGGTTCCATGTATCCAGTCAAGATAATCCAGCTGATTGCGCATCAAGAGGAATCATGCCTCAAGACTTGGTCAATCATAGAATTTGGTGGCGGGGTCCTATTTGGCTTCAAGAAAATAATGCTCGATATATTCCTTCTTCACCAACCCAAGTAAAGCTCAATATCATTCAAGAAGAAGTCGGTGAGGGTCAAGTGTTGGATAAAACAACCTTAATTCAAAATTCAGAAACTATGTTAAATCTAGAATTCATTGAAAGGTATTCCACAATGACTAAATTGATCCGAATAACAGCTTGGTGTTGGAGATTCTACTACAATTGCCTCCTCTTTGATCCAATTCGTCAGAAAGGACCTTTGACAACAAGAGAATTAACAAAGGCAATTCAAGTCTTAGTCAAATCAATCCAGCAAGTTGAATTCTGCACGGAAATAAAATTACTGAAGTCAAACAAGCAACTAACTCTGTCCAACAAGCTAACTTCTCTAAATCCCTTTTTAGACACTCAAGGACTTCTAAGAGTTGGAGGTAGACTCAAGTATTCCTATTTAAATGAAAATCAAAACTTCCCTCTCTTACAACCAAAATCCCCACGCCAGGAATCACTTATCAAAAATCTCTTAACTGAGAATGCCGACATTCCTGAGGCTATTGATGAGAATCAAGAAGATTCTTCAATTTTAGAAACCACTTTTGTCATTGAAGACGAAGAGTCTAACAAAGATATCGGGACTCCAAAGATTGAAATCTCCGAAGTTTCGGTTATTGATAAATCGGAAGGCAAATATTCGAAAGAACCAGTGGTCAGTGTAGAAGCTGTGGATAAGAAAGAACTGTGCCATGATGACTCAGCTCACCTCAATGTAGTTGAAGCTGATCTTAATCGACCTAAAGAGGCTACCAGTGGCATAATCAATGTTTATACAGAAGCTAATGAATCGTCAAGCAAAGAGAAAGTTGTACCTGTTGAAATTGTGGATACATCAACAAAGGATTATCTACAGAGCGGTGAAAAGGCAAAATTATCCCGCTGGAAGCCCATCGATTCTCTATGCTTAGAAGACGTCAAGGAATCTGAAGACGACGATGAAAATTACAGTTCATCGGCATATATAGAATGGCCAGAAATCTTGAAGAAAGAAGTCTTAAGACCCGAAGCTTTAGAAAAGGCAGTCAATCTGGAAGATTTTGAGAAGGCGGCAGAAAGTCGACAACTCTCCAAAGAACATTTAGAGGAATCGACCGAACAAGGCTCATGCATAAAGGCTGAATCAAAACCTTGGGAAGATCCTATTGAATCCGACTTAGCAGCCGCAGAGTCTGATAATCCAGCAGTTCCCGAAAGAGAACTGGCCAACGAATCTGAAAATCTCATCCAAGATTCACCTCAATCGGATACTCAAAGATGGAAGCTGATTCCATTACCTTTCAAACAATGAGAATTGTAATCTTAGCTACATAGTCGGAATCAATTAGTCCAGCATCTATACTATTGGAACTCTTTTTTTATTTTTATTTATTTTTTTATATTATTTTTTATTTTCTGGTCATCTCTTCCCAGCCGGGGGAGTATGTTGGATCCTATAGTTAATAATTTCCTTAAATTCAATTTTATATATGAAAATTAAGCCAAAATATTCTAAATTCAATTGTACAATATAAATCTTTAATATGTAAATTTTAAAGCAATCAACATGTATGTAAATTTCCAGTTTTAGTTAATTAATAGCTTTTTTTTGTTTTCTCTCTCTCTCTACCACTAGTATCAAAAATCTAAGTCAAATTCATGTAATCTAAATTCATGTGGTAGCTATATATAACTCTAAAACCCAAAGATAATAAACTAATTCAAGACAAGTGGCAAAGTGCTTCTTAGTATCTTTTACTGAACATTCATGCCACGAACAGCTTAATTTTAAATTTCATTATCCGTTTCACAGGAAAAGCATCAAAATACTGCATAAGTACGGCACTTTTGCAGCCGCATGATTACGGCAGTCCATAGCTTCCCTGACAAAAATTCACCAAGAAAGTTAAATATTCCAAAATTTTTCTGTGTGTAAATTGCTAAATATTTAAAAAACATGTATAAAAAAAAGCAAAGCCCAATTCCAAACCCAAATATTTTTTTTATGAGAAGAACATCAACATAATGCATGATTACGGCAGTCCATAGCTTCCCTGACAAAAATTCACCAAAAAAGTTAAATATTCCAAAAATATTTCAGTGTATATATTGCTAAATGTGTAAATAACATGTATATAAAAAGCAAAGCTTAATTTTAAATTTCATTATCCTTTTCACAGGAAAAGCATCAAAATACTGCATAAGTACGGCACTTTTGCAGCCGCATGATTACGGCAGTCCATAGCTTCCCTGACAAAAATTCACCAAGAAAGTTAAATATTCCAAAATTTTTCTGTGTGTAAATTGCTAAATATGTAAAAAACATGTATACAAAAAAGCAAAGCCCAATTCCAAACCCAAATATTTTTTTTACGAGAAGAACATCAACATAATGCATGATTACGGCAGTCCATAGCTTCCCTGACAAAAATTCACCAAAAAAGTTAAATATTCCAAAAATATTTCTGTGTATATATTGCTAAATGTGTAAATAACATGTATATAAAAAAGCAAAGCTTAATTTTAAATTTCATTATCCTTTTTACAGGAAAAGCATCAAAATACTGCATAAGTACGGCACTTTTGCAGCCGCATGATTACGGCAGTCCATAGCTTCCCTGACAAAAATTCACCAAGAAAGTTAAATATTCCAAAATTTTTCTGTGTGTAAATTGCTAAATATGTAAAAAACATGTATAAAAAAAAGCAAAGCCCAATTCCAAACCCAAATATTTTTTTGATGAGAAGAACATCAACATAATGCATGATTACGGCAGTCCATAGCTTCCCTGACAAAAATTCACCAAAAAAGTTAAATATTCCAAAAATATTTCAGTGTATATATTGCTAAATGTGTAAATAACATGTATATAAAAAAGCAAAGCTTAATTTTAAATTTCATTATCCTTTTCACAGGAAAAGCATCAAAATACTGCATAAGTACGGCACTTTTGCAGCCGCATGATTACGGCAGTCCATAGCTTCCCTGACAAAAATTCACCAAGAAAGTTAAATATTCCAAAATTTTTCTGTGTGTAAATTGCTAAATATGTAAAAAACATGTATACAAAAAGCAAAGCCCAATTCCAAACCCAAATTTTTTTTTTTGATGAGAAGAACATCAACATAATGCATGATTACGGCAGTCCATAGCTTCCCTGACAAAAATTCACCAAAAAAGTTAAATATTCCAAAAATATTTCTGTGTATATATTGCTAAATGTGTAAATAACATGTATATAAAAAAGCAAAGCTTAATTTTAAATTTCATTATCCTTTTCACAGGAAAAGCATCAAAATACTGCATAAGAACGGCACTTTTGCAGCCCCCCTGACAAAAATTCACTAAAAGAGGTAAGTATTCAAAAAAATATTTTGGTATATATATTGCTAAATGTGTAACAAACATGTATATAAAAAAGCAAAGCTTAATTCTAAGTTCTAATATTTTGAACATCAACATAATGCATGATTACGGCAGTCCATAGCTTCCCTGACAAAAATTCACCAAAAAAGTTAAATATTCCAAAAATATTTCTGTGTATATATTGCTAAATGTGTAAATAACATGTATATAAAAAAGCAAAGCTTAATTTTAAATTTCATTATCCGTTTCACAGGAAAAGCATCAAAATACTGCATAAGTACGGCACTTTTGCAGCCGCATGATTACGGCAGTCCATAGCTTCCCTGACAAAAATTCACCAAGAAAGTTAAATATTCCAAAATTTTTCTGTGTGTAAATTGCTAAATATGTAAAAAACATGTATACAAAAAGCAAAGCCCAATTCCAAACCCAAATATTTTTTTTATCAGAAGAACATCAACATAATGCATGAGTACGGCAGTCCATAGCTTCACCTGACAAAAATTCACCAAAAAAGTTAAATATTCCAAAAATATTTCTGTGTATATATTGCTAAATGTGTAAATAACATGTATATAAAAAAGCAAAGCTTAATTTTAAATTTCATTATCCTTTTCACAGGAAAAGCATCAAAATACTGCATAAGTACGGCACTTTTGCAGCCCCCCTGACAAAAATCCACTAAAAGAGGTAAGTATTCAAAAAAATATTTTGGTATATATATTGCTAAATGTGTAACAAACATGTATATAAAAAAGCAAAGCTTAATTCTAAGTTCTAATATTTTGAACATCAACATAATGCATGATTACGGCAGTCCATAGCTTCCCTGACAAAAATTCACCAAAAAAGTTAAATATTCCAAAAATATTTCTGTGTATATATTGCTAAATGTGTAAATAACATGTATATAAAAAAGCAAAGCTTAATTTTAAATTTCATTATCCTTTTTACAGGAAAAGCATCAAAATACTGCATAAGTACGGCACTTTTGCAGCCGCATGATTACGGCAGTCCATAGCTTCCCTGACAAAAATTCACCAAGAAAGTTAAATATTCCAAAATATTTCTGTGTGTAAATTGCTAAATATGTAAAAAACATGTATACAAAAAAGCAAAGCCCAATTCCAAACCCAAATATTTTTTTTATGAGAAGAACATCAACATAATGCATGATTACGGCAGTCCATATCTTCCCTGACAAAAATTCACCAAAAAAGTTAAATATTCCAAAAATATTTCAGTGTATATATTGCTAAATGTGTAAATAACATGTATATAAAAAAGCAAAGCTTAATTTTAAATTTCATTATCCTTTTCACAGGAAAAGCATCAAAATACTGCATAAGTACGGCACTTTTGCAGCCGCATGATTACGGCAGTCCATAGCTTCCCTGACAAAAATTCACCAAGAAAGTTAAATATTCCAAAATATTTCTGTGTGTAAATTGCTAAATATGTAAAAAACATGTATACAAAAAGCAAAGCCCAATTCCAAACCCAAATATTTTTTTAATGAGAAGAACATCAACATAATGCATGATTACGGCAGTCCATATCTTCCCTGACAAAAATTCACCAAAAAAGTTAAATATTCCAAAAATATTTCAGTGTATATATTGCTAAATGTGTAAATAACATGTATATAAAAAAGCAAAGCTTAATTTTAAATTTCATTATCCTTTTCACAGGAAAAGCATCAAAATACTGCATAAGTACGGCACTTTCGCAGCCGCATGATTACGGCAGTCCATAGCTTCCCTGACAAAAATTCACCAAGAAAGTTAAATATTCCAAAATTTTTCTGTGTGTAAATTGCTAAATATGTAAAAAACATGTATACAAAAAGCAAAGCCCAATTCCAAACCCAAATATTTTTTTTATCAGAAGAACATCAACATAATGCATGAGTACGGCAGTCCATAGCTTCACCTGACAAAAATTCACCAAAAAAGTTAAATATTCCAAAAATATTTCTGTGTATATATTGCTAAATGTGTAAATAACATGTATATAAAAAAGCAAAGCTTAATTTTAAATTTCATTATCCTTTTCACAGGAAAAGCATCAAAATACTGCATAAGTACGGCACTTTTGCAGCCCCCCTGACAAAAATTCACTAAAAGTGGTAAGTATTCAAAAAAATATTTTGGTATATATATTGCTAAATGTGTAACAAACATGTATATAAAAAAGCAAAGCTTAATTCTAAGTTCTAATATTTTTTTTATAAGAAAAGCTACAAAAGCAAATAGGGAGAAGTGAAGCCATTTAGCCATTTTCAAAATCTGATTGTGAAAGAGTAAAAAAATGAGTAAATAAGAGCAAATATAAAGAAAAAGTATTGCTAAATGTGTAATAAACATGTAAATAAAAAAGCAAAGCTTAATTCTAAGTTTTAATATAAAGAAGAAATAAGACACAAAAATGGAGCTAAATTCAAATGAAAAACTATAACAAATTAATAAAAAAATTAAGACCTAATCCAAATGCCACCATCATCAGACAAAAGAAAAAATGAGATTTTATTCTTTAGTTCATTTATTCTTCTGTCTGATGCTGTTGCTGAAACGTCACACACTATTGAATTATTTGGATTAGGTCTTATTAATGAGAAAAAAAAAAGATGCCAAAGAGAGATGAAAAGATGCCAAAAAAGATAACCAGATACAAAAATTGTGCTAAATTCAAATGAAAAACTATAACAAACACTTATAAAAGATAATTATTATTGAATAAAAGTAATAATGCAATCTACAATTCGAAAAATTTATATATTTAAATGAAAAACTATAACAAAGTACTTACATAATCAAATGAATCAGAAATATATATTATTTCAAAACACATTTTTTACGCATTTCAAAACAAATGAATTGATGATGATAAATGCAAAAAATCTACGATTGTAAAATAGATTAAATTAAAAAATAAAAATAACTGTTAACATTAGGAAAATAAAAACAGGCCTATCATACGAAGAAAAAAATAACGAAAATTTTGGTATATAGATTGTTATGTGTAGTTCAGAATCTTCGGAGGAGATAGCTCAGGACTTTACAATGGAAAACTCTGTTACGGTATTATCTATATAGATAATAATAATAAAATTAATAAATATCTATGATAATAACGTTGTTGTTGTTGTTGTTGTCGTGTCCAAAGAAGAGTCTCAGATGTCTCCATGCATCTCCATCACAGCAGCAGCAATATCCACTATCTTGGGTGTGTAAAGCTGCTTCTCTGGGTCTAAGTCAATTTTCTGCAAGGCTGCGGCCATTGCTGGGCATGAGAATATGTGAGTAGGTGTTAGTTAATTACGTTAATAACGTTGTAAAAACGTCGATAAAAAATATTTGCACTAAGAAAACGTGATTTATTGATCTACTCTACTTGGTTTATATTCTCAATTCCAACCCCATTTCGATAGTGGTTATAATATGAATGATAGTGGAACAATATTTATAGTGTCCATAAGGTATAGGGGCCATAGTGTTTATAGAGTGAAATAGCAATTAAAATGCATATAACAGTAGTGATATCATAAGTATAGTGGTCATATTGTTATAATATTGGATCAATAGTTCGAGCAATATTTTGTCCTGAAGAGTACAAAATATTGTCAGGAGGACAGAGTGTCTTGGTATTCCCTCTTATCTGGACTGGACCGACCGGTCGGGGAAAACAGTGGCGCCACGTGGAAGGGAGAAAACTAAGTTCTCCCCTCTTGCTCTAACTGCTGGGTCGATTTAGCTCATGTACATAGTAACTTTTAGTTTATATTTAAAATTTCTCATATAACTAATTAAATAAACATTTTAATTAATTCGGAAGCCTATTTAATCATTTTTCCTTGCGACAATATTTTTGTCGGAACGTCGAGATAATAAAGAGATTTACTGGACGAAGTATCTTTAATTTTAAGGACTCTGAATGTCGACCAGTCAACCTTTGTATTCATAATTGTATCAGTAGTTTATTAGAAAATATGGTATAAAAGACAGAACATTTATAGTGATTATAGTGTTGATAGGAGAAAATGATCATTGTAGTTAAAATGGAACTGTAGTTATAGTTCTATAGATAAAAGAACACCTCAGCCTGAGTAGTTATAGTGATCATTGGCTCTAGTGGTCTCAGCGGCTATAGTGTGGTAAACAGCAATACTTCTCTGAGCGAACATTTCTGTAAGATCAGAACTGACTCTACCTGATTTACCTCAACCTCCAATGAGCGACCACCTCCATGGGAAACCAAAATATCCTATTTTTTGACGGTCGATCATGGTCCGTCTTTCTATATAGCTTTTAGCGTGCTTCCCGTTATAGGTCGATTAATTGCACAATTATTTCTTAAAACAAATAGCTCAAAACTGTATTTGAAATTAATATGTGTAATAATTTGCATATTTATTTTTCTTACTCTATAATGATTTCTTATATAACCAATATATTTCAATAAAAGTCTGATAGATTTATTATATAAAGAATATGATTTTTGCTGAATTAGAGAAAGCGAGAAAAGAATTTTCCAGTCTCTAGAATGATCCATGCAAGATTTATATTTATCGTTTTCTCTCTGTTTTTATTCTAAAATATCGTCAGTAGAAGTGGCTAGCTTACTTTTAGTGTCTCTAGTTGTGCTGGAATAAACAATTTGATTGACATGAGTATTGATTGGTCTCTTTTCTCTAAGAGATGTAAACTATTGTATTTTAAAAATTACAAATCCAATATATTGTAGTTGGCTGAGGTTTAATGAATTAGCGCTCTAATATATAATTTTTCAATTTACCCTATTCGATTTGTTTAGATCTTTTTCGAGCATGTAATCCTATCCTAACCATTTTTTTCTGATTTTGTGGACCACTTTTTATATGCTTTTCAAATAAATTAAATTTATTCAAATATATTCAGATGATCTAAATAATATGATAAAGAACGCAGAATTTTGTGTACTTAATTTTTGAATTATTTTTCCATATTTCTATTCAATCCCATTATATATATGGAGAAACCGCTGAACATTAAAAAGATGTTTATTTCAACTACGTTGTCGATTTCCAAAAACTTTACAGCGTCACTTGGCTGCAGCCAAGTTTGTGCGCGTGCGCTGTGAGATCGATTGGTTTTGGCTTGAAAGATGTGAGAGCGCCTCTCTATTTCTCCAACAGACTTTAGGTTCCGCTCGGCGGACACTATATCCCCGCTGTGACAACTTCAGGTCCCGCTCGACAACCACTCATTGCCCTAGTGCGATCATCTTAAGTCCCCTTCGACAAGCACTCGTTCCTCCGGAAGCGACGACTTTAAGTACTGCTCGAAAAGCACTCATTATCCCGTAGCGAAACTTCAAGTCCCGCTCAACAACTACTCATCGCCCTAGAGCGACTACTTGAAGTCCTGCTTGACAAGCACTAATTGCCCTAGAGCGACTACTTGAAGTCCTGCTCGACAAGCACTAATTGCCCTAGAGCGAATACTTGAAGTCCTGCTCGACAAGCACTCATTCTCTCGTAGCGAAACTTCAAGTCCTGCTCGACAACCACTCATTGTTATAGAGCGACTACTTCAAGTCCTGCTCGACAACCACTCATTGCCCTAGAGCGACTACTTGAAGTCCTGCTTGACAAGCACTAATTGCCCTAGAGCGACTACTTGAAGTCCTGCTCGACAAGCACTCATTGCCCTAGAGCGACTACTTGAAGTCCCGCTCGACAAGCACTCATTACCCTAGAGTGACTACTTGAAGTCCTGCTCGACAAGCACTCATTGCCCTAGAGCGACTACTTGAAGTCCTGCTCGACAAGCACTCATTGCCCTAGAGCGACTACTTGAAGTCCTGCTCGACAAGCACTTATTGCCGCCCTAGAGCGACTACTTGAAGTCCCGCTCGACAAGCACTCATTGCCCTAGGGCGACTACTTGAAGTCCTGCTCGACAACCACTCATTTCCTTCGGAGAGAAGACTCAAGTCTCGCTAGACAAGCATTAATTTCTTCGAAGCGCGAATTCAAGTACCGCTCGACAAGCACTCATTCTTCCGGGGCAAAAACTTTAAGTCCCCTCTAAAGCATTTATTTCTTTCAAGACGAAGGCTTCAAGTTCCGCTCGACGAACATTAATTTACCCTGAGGGAAGGCTTCAAGTCTCTCTCGGCAGGCATTCATTCCTCAGGAGCAAAAACCAAGTCTGGCTCAGCAAGCACTCATTTCCTGGAGCGACGATTTTAAGCCCAGTTCGACAAGCACTCATTCTTGGGTAGCGAATTTTTAAAGACCCGATAGGCATGCGCTCATTCCCCGGAGCGAGTTTCAAGACTTTCGAAAAAGGGGGAAAGAGAGACAATCTAAATAAAATTCAAAAGTCATCGCATACACTTAATGATTGAAGACCTGCCTTTTTTATAGAATATTTTTCAAGAAATAGGATTGTAAAAGTTTCATCTTAGAATATATTCACACATTTAAAAACAAAATTATATCAAACTGATTAATATTTTGTACAATTAAGTTGTTAATTATAATATAAGTATATTATTTTATATAAAAACTAGCGGATGTACCCGGCTTCGCCCGGGTTTTACCCGAGTAAAGGTTTGTCTAAAGAACATTTGTTAAAACAATTCTCTATAAACTTATAAAAAAAAAGATATATTTTGATAATTTGAAACTCGTAAATTTGAATCTCTCGATAAAGTGAACATTTTTTCCCGGTCCCTGTGTGCCGTGTCATCCTGAATTTTGCCTTTCCTAATTTTCTACATTACAAACTCATCGTTTTATCTAGTGAACATTTTTTCCCGGTCCCTTGAAAAATACTCGATAAGTTTAATAAAATCAATATTAATTGGTTCCCTCGGTAATTGGAAGTTAAAGGAATAGTATCTTCGCCTTGAATTGTATCATTATTCTTATCTCAAATAAATTGCCGTGTCATCCTGAGATAATCTTACTTTTGATAAATAATCTTCAAGATAATAAACTTAGTGATAATAAAACTTATAGATTAAAAAACTTTTTATCATCGTCTCAATGGTGGCGCTGCTTGCGAGTTAAATCTACAAATCTGCAAATAACTCTAAGGATATTCAAGATATTCAAGAAATTATTTTTCAAAAACCTTCTCGGGGATATACATAATAATATCCCAAATTTTCACGGCGATTAGATGTATGGTTTTTGAATCTATAGAGTACACACAGACAGACATTCAATTATATATATATATATATATATATATATATATATATAATAATAAATAGTTATTTAATTTTATAGTCCAGTTTTGTATTAAGATTATCTTCACTATTATGATCATTTAAATACAAATTATAAAATTTGTAAAATGTTATTAATTTGTAGATAGAGAGAGAAAAAAAAAAAAAATCCTTTACTTCTATTACATCCTCAAGTTAATTATATATTTATAATTAATAACAATAAAAAAAATTAACAAAGTAACGTCTATTACATCGGCTTTTACACGTCATTCAGACATACTCTAATCCTATATATAGAATAATCGAAGAGATAATATATATAATAGTTAGAAAAAAGAGAGAAAGACAGAACCATGCACTTTTAATCAAACTAATAATAAGGAAAAAAAAAAAAGAGTTTTATAAAGAAGGTAGATAAGATTGTTAGTATATATATATATATTTTTTTATGATTTTATATTTTATCCTTTTTTTTTTTTTTTTAAGATTTTTAAAGGTTTTTTTTATTTTATAATATGATTATAAATAGTTGTATTTAGTAATATATCTATAGTATGAATTAACATTTGTTATAAGTTTGGATATTATGTTTTGAAACCCTAATGGTAGACCAGACATACACAAAAAACTTTAAATTGAAATAAATTGGAAAAAGAGATCTGCTGGAACGGGGATCATCAGATAAAATTCCAGCGACATTTCAACCCCTTCTTTATTATGTCATAGATCTCTTTTAAACCGGATTTTATGTGTTAATATTAAGTTGTTTCAGTGAAATATTTAAATGAACATATATAACAGATACAAGTGTTAACAAATTCAAACTGTAAACCTACCTCTGCCGTGGAGTCCTCCATTGTGAATATCTATTTCTGGCTAACACATGTCGCGGGAGGGGAATGTCCCCCCACATTTCAAATTTAGACCATTTATTCAGAATTTTTTTGAACAACAAGAAAATTAAAGAAGAAAGGAAAAATAGTTAAGGGAAGAAAGCTAAATTTCATAATCTTTACAGCTAGTTATATCAAAATAACTGATTTAACACTTATTCATCTTTTAATATTCCTTTAAAAAGGCAAATTATAATAGTTTAATAAAGCTATTAATTGTGTAAATTCAACTTTATTTAACTTCCATTTTCCTCCCCAGAAATTGGAGATTAAACAAAAATGAACTATATACTTTAACACTTTAAAAATCTTGTGAAAAAATCTTTTAATCAGTTATTTAATCAAAGTTTAATTAACTGTTAAAGATTATAAATTTGTATTAGTTAATATTAATAGAAATTATAGAAAGTTGATTTCATAAATGGATATTTCCATTTATTTTTTTTTAAATATTTTATAATTGATATACTGTTGAAATATTTTACTTGTTTGATACTAAATTTGTTTTTAATAAATTCCATGTTTAAATTTTTAACATCTTCTATGATTCTAATCCACTGTTTAAAAAATTAATACCTGAAATATATCCTAAATACTTGAAACTTAAGAACAATGAAAAAATTTATAGAAACAAAAAAGTTAACTTTTTAGACTTGAATATAGACCTTACAAATAGTGCTGTTAGAGTTTATAACAAAAAGAGTAATTATAATTTCAATATTATAAAATACTGTAATATGAATTCTAATATATCATTAAATTGCTGTAAAGGTATATATTATGGTCAGTTTCTAAGATTTTATAGAATAAATAATATATTAGATAATTTCATAGAAGATGTTAAAAATTTAAACATGGAATTTATTAAAAACAAATTTAGTATCAAACAAGTAAAATATTTCAACAGTATATCAATTATAAAATATTTAAAAAAAAATAAATGGAAATATCCATTTATGAAATCAACTTTCTATAATTTCTATTAATATTAACTAATACAAATTTATAATCTTTAACAGTTAATTAAACTTTGATTAAATAACTGATTAAAAGATTTTTTCACAAGATTTTTAAAGTGTTAAAGTATATAGTTCATTTTTGTTTAATCTCCAATTTCTGGGGAGGAAAATGGAAGTTAAATAAAGTTGAATTTACACAATTAATAGCTTTATTAAACTATTATAATTTGCCTTTTTAAAGGAATATTAAAAGATGAATAAGTGTTAAATCAGTTATTTTGATATAACTAGCTGTAAAGATTATGAAATTTAGCTTTCTTCCCTTAACTATTTTTCCTTTCTTCTTTAATTTTCTTGTTGTTCAAAAAAATTCTGAATAAATGGTCTAAATTTGAAATGTGGGGGGACATTCCCCTCCCGCGACATGTGTTAGCCAGAAATAGATATTCACAATGGAGGACTCCACGGCAGAGGTAGGTTTACAGTTTGAATTTGTTAACACTTGTATCTGTTATATATGTTCATTTAAATATTTCACTGAAACAACTTAATATTAACACATAAAATCCGGTTTAAAAGAGATCTATGACATAATAAAGAAGGGGTTGAAATGTCGCTGGAATTTTATCTGATGATCCCCGTTCCAGCAGATCTCTTTTTTCCAATTTATTTCAATTTAAAGTTTTTTGTGTATGTCTGGTCTACCATTAGGGTTTCAAAACATAATATCCAAACTTATAACAAATGTTAATTCATACTATAGATATATTACTAAATACAACTATTTATAATCATATTATAAAATAAAAAAACCTTTAAAAATCTTTAAAAAAAAAAAAAGGATAAAATATAAAATCATAAAAAAATATATATATATACTAACAATCTTATCTACCTTCTTTATAAAACTCTTTTTTTTTTTCCTTATTATTAGTTTGATTAAAAGTGCATGGTTCTGTCTTTCTCTCTTTTTTCTAACTATTATATATATTATCTCTTCGATTATTCTATATATAGGATTAGAGTATGTCTGAATGACGTGTAAAAGCCGATGTAATAGACGTTACTTTGTTAATTTTTTTTATTGTTATTAATTATAAATATATAATTAACTTGAGGATGTAATAGAAGTAAAGGATTTTTTTTTTTTTTCTCTCTCTATCTACAAATTAATAACATTTTACAAATTTTATAATTTGTATTTAAATGATCATAATAGTGAAGATAATCTTAATACAAAACTGGACTATAAAATTAAATAACTATTTATTATTATAATTAATTTAGATTTAGCTTGCTAATCTAATCAAATCTAACTGATATAAGTTATCATTATTATCAGTTTGCTCCTTAAGTTTTTAAAATTAGAATCACTGTTATAATTTTGTTATATAGTTTCTACACTATATTAATTCATATGAGCTTGCTCTATGATATATTTTTTTTTATATATAACATAATATACAAATTAAATTATATTAGATATTCTAATATAAATAAATCTTCATACAAATTTTAATTATCTTTCATTGTTTGATTATTAAAAATTAAATTATAAAAGTAATTCTAGAAAAAAAATAATTTCAGAACTTTTGTTTTTTTCAGTGTTTTTGTTAGTTTAAAGATGTTTTTTTTTATTAGTTATTCTTAAAAATATAACAGATAACAAACAGTAATATCTATATATTTATAGATTAATTATTCAATTTATTACAAATTTTATCACCACAAAAACAATTAAGTAAAATATATTTAAAAAATTCATAAGAATAACAAACTAAAAAAACTAAAAAAAACTACAAACATATTAGTGTTAGCACCTCTTTTATGTTAATTTAAACTCGCTAAGAATTGCCTAAGAAAAAATTGTCAAACTTGTCCCTCTCTTAAGAACCATGACACTTTTCAAACAACTAGTTGTAAATTAGTGAATACTATTTATAAATTAACATGCCAAATTTGTCAACTATCATATATAGGACAAACTTGTAATCCATTAAATATACGAATAAACCTACATAGAAACCACGCTAAAAAATCAATTGGTAATATATATATGAAAGAACACAATCAATTACATACTTTTAACAACTTTAAGATAGAAATACTAGACATATGTCAAAACAAAAAACAACGACTATTATTAGAAAACAACTACATTTATAAACACAACACATTATTCCCTTATGGACTTAACGACGAATTAAACTACACATACAAACCACAAACAGAAGAAATTTCAACTTATGAAATCAGTTGCAAATATAAAAATGAATTTAAAACTAAACCTAATAAAACTAGAGGTAAAACTACAAATAAATTAGGTTACATTGAATTTGAAGAATTACTGGACCCAAAACAAATGTACACTAACAACTTCGTCGATAAATTTATTAAAACATTATTTAAACTAAATAATAATAAATTTATCAAACTCATAGAATATATTAAAATTCATAATCTGACTAACAGATTAATAGATATCACACACGACATCTTTAAATACAGAAAAATTAAACAAAATACTAATAACATTAATATTATCATTAAATTTAATAACAATTTATTTAATCATATTAAATTTAATGATATTTTTAATAACCAAATCATCAATAATCTTTTCCCTATAAAAAATTTAAATTTTAAAACAATCTGGAGATACAATAAAAATATAGGTAATTTAGTTTGCAATTATAACCAATTTATTAATAATTTGGCAAATTTTAAAAAAATTAAATGTAATTGCAACAACTATATTGATAAATATAAGTTCTCAGGTCATATATTAACTAGCAACTTTTCTTTTTTAAATCCAGAATATCAAGAAATTTTAAATAAAGGGTATAAATACATACCTCAAATTAAACACAATTATAATAATACAATTAAATCTATATTAAAAGATATAGATATTTTCATAAATAAAACTAGTATAAGATACAGTATTCCAGAATTTACTTTTCTGGAATGGAAACATAATATTAAAAAGGAAATTATAAATTATTATAATAATACACTTAAATACACAAAACCCAATTCAGACATTCCTTCTTTTAAAGAAAATATAATTAATTTACAGAAGGACTATATTATCACTCCTATAGATAAATGTTCCAATAATTTATCTTTAATTTGTAAAAATCTATACCACGATATACTAAAAAAAGAAATTGATAATAATCATAAATACACTTTTGCTAGAACTACAGGCACAAAAATCAAAAAAGACATCAAAAATGTTGAAAATTCACTAAAAATTTATAATAACCACAAAAATCCAAACATACCAAAGTTCTATATAATTCCTAAACTACACAAAAAACCTATTTCTTTCAGAACAATCACATCTGGTATAAATTCAGTCATAAAAAATATTGATATACAATTAGCCTCAACACTACAATTTATTATAAATAAATTAACTAATAAATATAATTATAAATTTATCGACTCAAATAAAAAAATCATTAATTATTTAATGAACAATTGGACAAACATTGAAACAGTACACACATTTGACTTTGAGGACCTATATTCTAAAATAAATTTAAGAGATCTAAATAATAAAATAACCAATTTATTTAATGAATTCATTAATGACAAAACTTTCTACATTAAAATTATTCATAACAGATATAAAACATTTAAATTAGATCTTAAAACAGCAAAAACTCTACTGGAAACATTTTTAAATTTTAACTATATAGAATTTAAAAATAAAATATATATTCAATCAGAAGGCGTTCCCATGGGTACTTCTTCTAGTCCGTTATTAGCAAATTTAATATTGTTCTGGTACGAAAGAGAATACTTTCTACAAAATAATATTAATTGGCAAATATTCCGATATGTAGATGACATAATAATATTTAATAATCCACTGTTTAAAAAATTAATACCTGAAATATATCCTAAATACTTGAAACTTAAGAACAATGAAAAAATTTATAGAAACAAAAAAGTTAACTTTTTAGACTTGAATATAGACCTTACAAATAGTGCTGTTAGAGTTTATAACAAAAAGAGTAATTATAATTTCAATATTATAAAATACTGTAATATGAATTCTAATATATCATTAAATTGCTGTAAAGGTATATATTATGGTCAGTTTCTAAGATTTTATAGAATAAATAATATATTAGATAATTTCATAGAAGATGTTAAAAATTTAAACATGGAATTTATTAAAAACAAATTTAGTATCAAACAAGTAAAATATTTCAACAGTATATCAATTATAAAATATTTAAAAAAAAATAAATGGAAATATCCATTTATGAAATCAACTTTCTATAATTTCTATTAATATTAACTAATACAAATTTATAATCTTTAACAGTTAATTAAACTTTGATTAAATAACTGATTAAAAGATTTTTTCACAAGATTTTTAAAGTGTTAAAGTATATAGTTCATTTTTGTTTAATCTCCAATTTCTGGGGAGGAAAATGGAAGTTAAATAAAGTTGAATTTACACAATTAATAGCTTTATTAAACTATTATAATTTGCCTTTTTAAAGGAATATTAAAAGATGAATAAGTGTTAAATCAGTTATTTTGATATAACTAGCTGTAAAGATTATGAAATTTAGCTTTCTTCCCTTAACTATTTTTCCTTTCTTCTTTAATTTTCTTGTTGTTCAAAAAAATTCTGAATAAATGGTCTAAATTTGAAATGTGGGGGGACATTCCCCTCCCGCGACATGTGTTAGCCAGAAATAGATATTCACAATGGAGGACTCCACGGCAGAGGTAGGTTTACAGTTTGAATTTGTTAACACTTGTATCTGTTATATATGTTCATTTAAATATTTCACTGAAACAACTTAATATTAACACATAAAATCCGGTTTAAAAGAGATCTATGACATAATAAAGAAGGGGTTGAAATGTCGCTGGAATTTTATCTGATGATCCCCGTTCCAGCAGATCTCTTTTTCCAATTTATTTCAATTTAAAGTTTTTTGTGTATGTCTGGTCTACCATTAGGGTTTCAAAACATAATATCCAAACTTATAACAAATGTTAATTCATACTATAGATATATTACTAAATACAACTATTTATAATCATATTATAAAATAAAAAAACCTTTAAAAATCTTTAAAAAAAAAAAAAGGATAAAATATAAAATCATAAAAAAATATATATATATACTAACAATCTTATCTACCTTCTTTATAAAACTCTTTTTTTTTTTTCCTTATTATTAGTTTGATTAAAAGTGCATGGTTCTGTCTTTCTCTCTTTTTTCTAACTATTATATATATTATCTCTTCGATTATTCTATATATAGGATTAGAGTATGTCTGAATGACGTGTAAAAGCCGATGTAATAGACGTTACTTTGTTAATTTTTTTTATTGTTATTAATTATAAATATATAATTAACTTGAGGATGTAATAGAAGTAAAGGATTTTTTTTTTTTTTTCTCTCTCTATCTACAAATTAATAACATTTTACAAATTTTATAATTTGTATTTAAATGATCATAATAGTGAAGATAATCTTAATACAAAACTGGACTATAAAATTAAATAACTATTTATTATTATAATTAATTTAGATTTAGCTTGCTAATCTAATCAAATCTAACTGATATAAGTTATCATTATTATCAGTTTGCTCCTTAAGTTTTTAAAATTAGAATCACTGTTATAATTTTGTTATATAGTTTCTACACTATATATATATATATATATATATATAGATAAACTTATTGTAAAAAAATATTTATAATTTTAATAACCTCACAATTTATACCTTAAATATATAATATAAATATATATAGATTAACTAAGAGCCCAAGTTTTTCTTTTTGGACAGACGCATCGATATCCAAGTAAATGCTACAAGAGCTCTTTTTATGAGCTCCTGGCGCTCTAGAAACGAAGGTTCCCATACTATATATTGAGTCTATAATTCAATTAGAACTAATACTTCAGATTTAATTTCACATATGTACCATATATTGGGCTAACAGTAGTATAATCTATATATTTAACAGAATTAGAGTTTTCTTGTCCGGATATTTTATCGGATATTTAACGGATTTCAACGGATTAGGCGTCTTTCAATAGGATCGATCTCTAAGTGAGCCAGGAACTTTTATGAAGTTTGAAATCCCTTCTACACGGGACATGGAATCTTAAAGTTAGAATTTTTCAATGTGGTTCAGATTTAAATAAGTTAATTTAGATTAGGTTTATAATTAAATCTATTTTTGAGTTTTTTTTATGGTTTTCTTTACTTCAAATTCTAAAAAGTGTCAAAATTATATTGAATCCATTTTCAAAATATTAGTTTTATTTTAATTTTAAAATACGAGCTCTCTAGAGAAATCACTTTTTTTGTTGTTGTTATAAGCGTTCATCATGTCAAGTTCGACTTTTGCTGGATATATTTGATCTGTTATTGACCATCACTCGCAGTTCATCTAGTGAACTTCGGAGGATTTATTGCCCCTTTTTAGCCAGCTCATTGCAGATCTTCCTATCTTATTTCTTCTTCTTCAATTTTCTCAACATCAACGTCTTTTCTAAACCATTTGCTCTCATTACATGTCCGAAGTAGGTCAGTCTTTGTTTACATATTCAGGATTCAAGGAATCTAACAGGATTAATTTAATTTAATATTAAAACCTAATTAGTCCCCCCTAGAAGTACTGGAAGGTTTTGAGAAATGTCATTTAGTCTCAATCCCAATGAATGGAAAAGCCTTATTTGTACCTCATAGTGTATGTACAACTCCAGTAGAGGGAGGGCAACATTCTGATGGGATGGATAACACCAAAGAGGACCGAATGAAACCCGGGATAAGCTTTCGACTTCATTCTTGTGATGAAGGACATTCTCTTGTCCTTGGAGGATGGGGATAGAAATCGTCCCAAAAGGCGGATGAGCCAAATTTATTTGTCCATTGGCAAAGGCGAAAGAAGGCACTGTCAAACCACGTATGTTTCAAATACTGCTGAGAAACTATATGGACGCGCTTCGATATATGATCATATTGTGAAAGAGTGGATGTCTCTTTCATATAAGGCTGTCTGTAGGAGGGTGATTTACGCTTGAAATCTTGCATTTATGAAGAAAAAGGAAAACAACAACAATAAAAAGCTTTATTTGGGACCATTTGGTCTTATACAGATTCTCCGAGTTGAAGAAGGTATATACAGAAATAACACTATTCGTATCAATAATCAGAAATGTTAATTTCAATTAATTGATTTTTTAATTAATTTCAATATATCAAATAGGGGGGAAGACGAAAGAAAGGGCTTGGCATAAGCTTATATGCTTTAATAGCTTATAAATGTTCATTAGTAATGCTTTTGATATTTGGATTCTAATGTAATTCTCCATACTGCCTCCGAGTTTTTAAAGCGGATTTCAAAGGAGAGTCTTTGACTAGAAAATTACTCAGTAGTGGGGGGGGGGGGGCCTCATAGTGGCCAAATTTATAAATTTGGATTTTGTTACCGAATTACGAGTTATTTTCTATAAAACGGTTTCAAAAATATCTTCATATAAATTGTATTGCTATTTAATAGACAAAAACTTCGTAAAACCAAACCAACCCCAAATATTTTGTTTTAAAATTCAAAAACCTTAACTAAACTAAACAAATTTTTAAAAGGGAAACCGATTTCAAGAAAGGGGCGTTAACTTTAATATAAATTTTAAAATAAATAATTTCAGGAATTTTTATTCCAACAAAAAGTTTGTTACTTTAATATTTTTTCGCATCAGTATATAATTATGAGAAATTTTCTTTTCAACTCACATCTAACCAACCTATTTACTTTCTGGGAATTAGACCTTGTTTACATTCCTCTTCAAAATAGACCTCTCTCAGCCACCGGGCCATCCTTCAACTCCAAAACTTGCCTCCTTCTCTTGGTTCTTTTTCAAATCTGCCGTCTTCTATGTATTCCATTGACTTGAAATATCTATTTATGACTTTAAAAATTAACTCGCAAAGATTTACTTTTCGCGGTATCGTTTAAGGTGTTGAGAATATTTTTATAGATCTACAGTCCTATATCCTCCTCTTTCAATGCCTTCCCTTACTGAGGGTGGACCACTTGGTCTCTTCATACTTCCCGGTACTCCGCCATCCTCTTCAAAACCTCGTAGGTCTGTCGTCCAATCCATTGTTTTAGATCGTCTGTGTATCGTCATCTGCTCCCCCTCGATCTCTTTTCCTGGAGATTTCCTTCCAACACTGTCAGCAATATTGTAAGATTATAAACTCAAAGGGAACTTCTTCTATAGAACATTTCTATTTCGCTAGCTTTCGAACGGCATCGTTTTTCAACGACATGTTGTCTTTACTCCGTTGAAAAACGAATTTGTTCGAAAGGTAGCGAAATAAACATGTTCTATAGAAGAAGCTCTTTGTGAGTTTATAATCTTACAATATAGTTATGGTAATCAAGGTTGATGTCTACATTCTAACCAAAATACTGTCAGCGATGTCTCAGTCCTATATATAATGAGTGGAAGATTTTAAAAATACCTTCAATTTATATATGTGTGTTTTAAAATTACAAATATTTTTTTCACAATGAGTATCTTTTTGGAATTTTTATTCCTACAAAAAGTTTGTTCCTTTAATATTTTTGCGCATCAGTATATGATTAGACCTATAAAATAGACCTCTTTCAGCCACCCGAAAAAAGATACTCATTGTGAGAAAATATTTGTAATTTTAAAACTTTTTTTACAATTTTATCATGAACAATTATATATGTGTATGTATACCATAAGAGGCATATCATCCTTTAATTATGCATCAGAACGATGCACCGTAGATCGCCCTAGTAAAGACAGTTTACTAGTGATGATAAAAGAACCAGTTTTGGAAATTTCATACAAAAATCAACCTGTATATAAAGGTTTGGGGCTAGACCCTCATCAATACAGCGGAGGTATCGATTTAATGGTAAAAGGTTGGATTTTTTGTCTGAATTTTCTAAAACTGGTGTTGTGGTTTATTCTTTATCATCACTTGTGACCGTTTTGCTAGGGTGATGAACAGTGTTACGTTCTTATTCACAATTAAATAAAGAGGCGTCTCTTTTGGTACATGAGTATCATCCTTCAGCAAACTCCAGAGAGAGAGAAACGATTTATATGTGTATTTTTTTAAATTTTATTTTTTTTTCTATTGTTTTTTCATATATATGTGTGTTGACGATTGATTAATGAAGGGGAGTCTTTGGGGGAGAGGAAATAATGAGGCGTATTTTAACCTATACACCTCTCTATTTATTCCTCAATATATATAATATATATATATACATTTATATGCCATTAATATTTATTTATAATGAAACTCAGAATTCAAGCTGATTTTTAAAAAGGTTAAAAATAGAAGTATAATATAAAAACACGTACTTTGATAATATTTGATCCACTAAATATTATATATAAAAGGTATTTTAAATCTATACGTTATATAGCATTTTCTAAACAACAACCTGACAATTTGACACTGATTTCTTTCAAAGTGAAATAATTGCCTAATGTTTCTCTACTGCAATGTGAAATATGTTGATATTTATCGGACCTACTTATCATTTATGAAGACTTCCAGCGGTTTCCCCAATTTCAAAGTAACTTATTAGAATTAGAGAGTCAATGAATTTCTAAGTAAATATAACTTTATAAAAAACACACTAGAAATAAATAATGTATACGACGAATTAAATCATCCATAAACAGTTTCCATATTAGTGATGAAAAGATGTGCTTTAATTTAACAGCTTGTTGCTGTTCTTCGGATAATCGGATTAGAGGTTTGGCACCAGATAAAAGACATGGAGATACTTCAAAAATAATCTTTAAAGTCTTCTACAAATCTCGACAGATTATTGAAGAGATTTATAGGATTTGGATACTTTTATGAATATTTAAGATATTACTTTATTTATCTTCTTTAAAGAAACGGATTCAAAATTATATATATATAAAATTAAAAAAGCATATATTGGATCAAAAATAATTTATTTACGAATATTTCAATTGGCTGAACGCCAACTGTTATATAATAATATTATTATATGTTATAATACACATTGAAAAAAAGGTTGGTGTTCAGCCAACTGAAATATTGGTAAATAAATTATTTTAAATCCAATATATGATTTTTAATTAAATTTATATATCGCTTTTTTATACACATGAATACATATTCTATTTTGTTCAATTACATATTTTATACATGTGTATATATTGAGGATTATGCTATGTTAATGCAGTCGTGGCAAAAATTAAATAAAATTAGTTATAAAAAATAGCTTTAATTGAGTTCATGGAATATATAAAAAACATAATTTGATAAAAGTACTGCCTGGCTTAAGGTTTAAGAATTAAAAAAATTAAAAATTTATTTACATAAAGTACAAATGGTTTGAGCCGGCCATCGGGAAACAACAACAATGAGTTTTTATAGGGGAAACGTGACCTCTGGCGGTCGATTTAACAGAGTATTTGTATCTATGAAATATAATTTTTTTTAAATAAAATAATATTGTAAAATAACTATAATTGTAATATATTGTAATATATATTAAGAGAAAAAAGCATTTTCTTATCGTGAAACTGAAAGTTGCTGAGGCTTGCTCTATCTTAATTTATGCCCGTTATCCCAGTAAAATATCACATTTGTACTATTCTTTCATATATATCAAAGGTGGCGCCTCTCTCTTCAAAAATTAAAATAATTATGTATATAATAATGAACCTCTATATATGAAAATATTTAACTATTTTGTTATCATCAAAGCCAACTCTTTTTTGTGAGGTTAGCTAAAATACGGTATTCACATTGGACGTGAATAACATAAGCTTATGTTGAAAATATCAATGTGAATAAAAGTTGAAGATATGATTATAGGACTTGGGAAATGTATTTCAAAATAAACTTAGCTAATTATAGAGAGAGAATATAAAGAATGTCTAAAATAATTGTTATATTAATAGGATTATATAAGTATTTAGTGAGAAGACCCAATATATATAAATATCTAAAATGTCCATTGTGTTAATATCATTGAAGAATGATATGTAGAGGCAATATAAATAATAATAAAAAATTCTCGGGAATTCAATAATTATAATAACTTAGCCCGGAAGAGAGTTTTTCTAAAAATGATACAAACTTCAACTCTCCTTACATATTTGATGAAAAATGATAGGAAAGCTATATATTAATATCACTAGGTAATGTTGGAGAAGCAATATAAATAATAGTATAAATACACGTTATATCAATATATATTATATATATTGTATTAGAGGTTGGTGAGGGGTGTGTGGAGAAACAATATAAATAATAGTAGAAATACATATTGTATTAATAGCATTAGGTATTGTTGGAGAAGCAATATAATAATAAAAGTAGAAATACATATTGGATTAATAGCATTAGGTATTGTTGGAGAAGCAATATAAATAATAATAGTAGAAATACATATTGGATTAATAGCATTAGGCATTGTTGGAGAAGCAATATAAATAATAGTAGTAGTAATTAGATTAATAGCTTTAGGTATTGTTGGAGAAGCAATATAAATAATAGTAGAAATACATATTGGATTAATAACACTAGGTTATGTTGGAGAAACAGTACAAATAATAATAGTAGAAATACATATTGGATTAATAGCATTAGGTATTGTTGGAGAAGCAATATAAATAGTAATAGTAGAAATACATATTGGATTAATAACATTAGGTATCGTTGGAGAAGCAATACAAATAATAATAATAGAAATACATATTGGATTAATAGCATTAGGTATCGTTGGAGAAACAATACAAATAATAATAGTAGATATACATATTGGATTAATAGCATTAGGTATCGTTGGAGAAACAATACAAATAATAATAGTAGAAATACATATTGGATTAATAGCATTAGGTATCGTTGGAGAAACAATACAAATAATAATAGTAATACATATTGTATTAATAGCATTAGAGATGTAAAGTATAGAGAAGCAATATAAATAATAACAGTAGAAATACATATTGGATTAATATCTCGTATTTAATTTTTCAATACTCTGTGTGAAAGCTAGATTTTGAATAAGAACTAACCGGTAGGTGGTTGCAAGTTTATCAACCTAAAAAGGTTTTGTTTGGATTCCGAGTTTTTTTTCTTGTCTTGCTAAATGCAATAAAATAATTCTTTTGTTGCTTTAAAGAGAGTTGTAATTATTTAAAATACTACAATTTATGGTAGCAGAGCGTGGTTCAATTTAAAACTTGAGAAAAAGCGAAAATATTTTATCAGAAGTTTGATACGTTTATTCTAATCGATAAACAAAGATCTCTTCTGCATCAACGTATGTAAATTTTGAAATATGTTTCAATAGAATTTGAATTATATTGATAAAAGAAAGTTTTGAATAGAAGGATTGAAAAAAAACATTTTTGAATTATAAACTACCTTTAAACTATATTGTTTAATTTTTTAAAAGTTGAAAAACAAGGCTAAAATGGATTGCAATTTTTCGCCAACGACAAAAATTGAACCTTTAACAGGAACAAATTATCCGATTTGGGCTTTAAAAGTCGGAGCACTTTTACGTGGAAAGAAATTATTTAAATGCGTAATTTCGGATCCCGAGCCTGATATAAAAGATGAAGTCGCTTGGCAAATATGGAGTGAAAAGAATGACGAAGCCTTTGGAATTATAGTTACAACTCTATCAGATGAACAAGCAGGAATGTTTCTAGATGAAACTAAAGCAAAGAAAGTATGGGATGAATTAAAGAAAATCTACACGGGCAACCTAGAAGATAAGATCATTGATATTGGACTTGAACTTAAGAATATCAGGATGAAAAATAATTAATCCATAAATGAATATATGGCTAGAGCCAAAAATATTGCCTCTCAAAGTTCTTCACTGGACACCAAATATCCCAAAGAGAACTAGCGTTTCATATTGTGCGAGGTATCCATCCAAGATTGGAAAAGATCTCTGTTGTACTGAGAACTAGAAGAGAATTAACTCTTGATGAAATTCGGCAGTCACTTAGAGAGGAAGAGAATCGAATGAATTCTAAGATGAATGGGGGTCATTCTGATGAAAATGAACAGGCTTACAGAAGTAAAGACAGAAGAAATCACTATCTACAGAATCGACAAAAGGAGTGTTTTGTTTGCCATAAAAAAGGACATTTAGCTAAAGATTGCTGGTTCAAAAATAAGCGAACTCAAGAACAACATGGGAGAAGAAATGCAAATTCAAATACGAAATATAACAAACAAAATTTCAGAAATAATGCGAATACCGTCTCAAGCAAGCCTGCGGAACAAACTTTCAATACCAGCACAGATCGAGTTTTTGAAAACTCCTCAAATAATTATAGTCAGATACAAACCTGGTGTCTTGACTCAGGGTGTACTACGCACTTATCTCCACACTTGGACTGGATGGAAAATGTAATGCCTTATAAAAGTGAGATAAATTTGGCAGAAGAAGGTAAAGTTACACATGCTACAGCTAAAGGTGATATCAAGGTTTCTACTTGTACCGAAAACGGAATTGAGAATGTTCAAATTAAAGGAGTTCTGCATGTACCTAACTTAAGGTCTAATCTTTTATCAATATACGAATTAACTAACAAAGGAAATACTGTAATTTTCAATAGAGATGGAGCAAAGATTTACAATGAACAGGATGATTTAATTGCAGAGGCTCAAATCCAGGATAGGATGTATGTAATGGAAACAAGGTCCAGAGATGAATACTCGGAAAAGACGGAGAATGTCATGACCACAAAAGATGATTTCTCAAATGACAATATCAGCTTGTGGCATAGAAGACTGAATCATTTGAGCGAAGCGTACATGAAAGAGATAATTCAACGGAATGTGGAATTGGGGTTTAATGTTAAATTTAAGAACTTGCCAGAATGTGAAGCTTATATAATGGGGAAATTGACTCGACAACCTTACCATCCCGTTACCACCAACTGTACAACCAAACCCCTTGAATTGGTGCATATGGATTTGTGTGGTCCAATGCCATACCAATCTCTAGGTGGACCAAAATACTTTTTGTTCTGGTTGATGACTTCAGCCGAAGAACCTTTATCTAATTTCTGAAAAACAAAGATGAAACTTTTGGGAAGTTTGAAGAATTTAAGGCAAAAGTGGAAAATGAGCTAAACATGAAAATAAAGGATGTGCGAACTGATAATGGCACAGAGTTCACTAATCACAGATTCAAGAATTTCTTATTTAAAAATGGAATACACCACCAACTCTCCACCACCTACTCGCCACAAAGTAACGGAGTTGCGGAGAGAGTAAACCGAATCCTAATTGAAACAGCAAGGACATTATTGTTTGAATCAGGATTACCCATGGCTTTCTGGGCGGAGGCAGTCGCTACTACATCATATGTCAAAAACTGTACTCCACATAGGTCAATCAAGCTTGATACACCAATGGAGAAATGGAAAGGAAGAAAACCCTCTATTCGACATTTCAGAATATTCGGTTGTTTGGCGTTTTGGCCCATTACACAACAACATAGAAGTAAATTTATGCCTAAAAGTCGAAAAGGTATTTTTGTAGGCTATTCTCTGAAAAGAAAGGCTTATCGAGTGTGTGACATAATCACTAAGAAAATAGAAGAAGTAAGATCAGTAAAATTTGTCGAAAATGAGAAAGGAATTGATTATGCAAAAAATCTTCAAGAAGACACAAATTACGACCATTTTGCATATAAAAAGGAAGAGGAAAATGATATTGAAATCGACCTTCGGACGCGTCCAGAAACCTCAGAACTAAATGAAGAAACGATTCCCACGCTAGACGAACCTAAAGTGGAAAGAATTGTAAGGTCAGGTCGCAAAAAGGGAGATACACAAAAAGTTTTAGAGGAAAAACAGAGCAAAACTGAGAGAAGAAGAAATGAAATTGCTTGAACAAGGCGTTCGACGTTCGCAAAGAATAAAAGAAAGAAATAACGTGAATTTTATATTAGAACCAGAAGAATGTATTCCCGAAAATTATGAGGAGGCGATTAACTGCGAGAATAAATATGAATGGCTCGAAGCAATGAAAGAAGAACTTTACTCTATTAACAAGCATAAGGTATGGACTCTCGTTCAAAGAGAAAAGAATATGAAGATCATAAACTGCAAATGGATCTGTTATTTTGCTATTTAAATAATTTTCTAGAAATTTATATCAAACAAAAGATGTCTGCACTTATAAAAGAAAAAAAAGTTTATTTCTCTTCCTTAAGAATATTTACATGCAAGCCAAGCAAAACTAAAATTAAAATTAAAATTGAACGAACAAAATTTACATATCTCTTGATAGAATGAATTTACCTTTTCTTGGTCAAAAAACAATAGAAAAATAAATTAATTAATATTCAATTATTATCTAATATTCAATCACTCATATTTAATTATTTTTTAAGTTCATCCACATCAACTCCCCCTTTTTTAAGATAGCAATACTCATTAAGGTACATATCTATCCGGTGGTCTCCTCTCTCGTAGTGGATATCTCCGGGAAGGTGTAGATTCAGTCGGTGGTCCAGGTGTAGATTCTGCTACTATTGTAGCAGGAGTCAGGGGACTTGACGTCTGAGGCCTTGTTTAGCTTATTCCTTCTTCTGATGACGAAACATCCTTTCTCTCCATACTTCTCCTCATATAGTTAGTGTGTACTTTCCTTTCTATTCCATCCGTTTCTATCATACAGCTGTTGCTTCCTACTATTCTCTTTACAATCCCAAACATCCATTTCGGTTTTCCTCTTTCCATCCATCTGTATCTTACTCTATCATTTATTTTGTAGCTATTGTTCTGTTTTTTATTTTTCAATCTCCCCACTCTTACTGATTTCTTGCTCAACATGGAAATCTTCGTTCTAATCTCGCGATTTAAAAATATTCCAGCAGGGGATTTTTCCGTTCTAGTCAAAGGACTCAATCTATATGCATATAAAGCCTTAATCAAAGCAAACTCAAGGGGTAATTCTCTTTCCTCCGAAATAATTATTTTCATAGCTTTTTTTATCTCTCTTACAGGCACTTCCGCTAGTCCGTTGCTCTCCGGATGGTAAGCGGGGCTAAACATCGCATGTATGCCATTTCTTTCGAAAAATGTCTTTATTTCATAACTTCTAAACGGGGGCCCATTATCCATTACCGCCACCTCCGGGATACCATATCTCGCTAAACATTCTCTCAAAAAGTCTATGCAGAATCCCGCCGATGTATTTGGAACCATTTGACATTCTATCCAATTAGAATGCGCATCCACCAATATCAAAAAAGTTTTTCCCGCAAAATAGAAATAGTCAAGATGAATTCTCTTCCAAACTTTGTTTGGTGGAGTCCACTCGGTAAATTCCTGTTTTGGCAGCTTTGATGTGTTTTCCATACAAGTGCTACAGCTTTTAGACAGTTTCTCAATTTGCTCATCCATTCCCGGCCAATAGACAGAACTTCTGGCCAGAGTTTTCATTTTATTTACTCCAATATGATTTTCATGGATGATTTTCAAAACATATTCTCTTAAGGAATCGGGGATGATCATTCTATTTCCGAAAAATAGGCAATTTCTTACTATTGTTATCTCGTTTTTAATTCTATTATAAGGTTTTATATCTACCTCTGAGTCAACATCATACTTATCGTACTTGACTAATTTATATAGTTTTCTAAGAGTTGGATCTTCTTGGGTTTTGTACGATACCAAGACGTAATCTAATATCGAATTTTCTATTAATAATATTTCTCCTATTTCCTCTTCCTTCTCCCCTTTCTCAGGATTTGGAAATCTTGAAAGAAAATCCGCAAGAGGTATTTCAGTTCCCTTAGTATATTTAATTTCAAAATTAAAATTTGATATTGAGAGTGACCATCTATGTAATCTATTTGCCACTAAGGCTGGTAAATTATTTTTATCGCCAAAAATGGCTAGTAATGGTTTGTGATCTGTATTAATAATAAATTTTCTTCCGTAAAGGAATTGTTTTAGCCTGTTTAAGGTAAAGAATATTGATAACCCTTCTTTTTCTATCTGGGAATATTTCTTTTCTGTGTCATTTAGTGTTCTTGAAACAAAAGTAATTGGTTTCTCAATGCCGTTTACAATATGGGAAATATATCCTCCAATACCATAATTTGATGCATCACAAGTAACATAAAGAGGTAAATCTTGCGAATAATGCGTCAAACAAGTTTTTGTACTAATCAAATTTTTACATTTTTCGAAAGCCTGATCATGTTCTTTTTTCCAATTCCAATTATAACTTTTTTTCAATAGAGAGAATAAAGGATTTGCATGTATGGATACATTTTTAACGAATTTACTGTAGAATGACAACATGCCCAAGAAAGATTTCAATTCTGAAATGTTACTCGGTTTAGGACATTTTTTTATACTGTCCAATTTATCCTCAAGGGGATAGATTCCATTTTTATTTATTCTATGTCCCAAATAATTGATTTCATCAACAAAAAACAAAGATTTTTCTTTATTAATTGAAAAATTAAAATCAGATAATTTATTCATGACTGTCTCAATATCTGAAATATGTTCATTTACATCAGACGATGCTATAAGAATATCGTCTAAATATATTATTACATTTTTAAGACCGGAAAAAATATTGTCCATAGTTCTTTGGAAAATAGTCGCTCCGGACTTGATACCGAAGGGCAGCCTTTTATATTTAAAAAGGCCTTTATGGGTAGAAATAACTGTCAATTTTTGAGATTCCTCGTCTAGAAGTATCTGATGATATGCGCTTGAAAGATCAATTTTGCTAAAGATACTTTTACCAAAAAAAGAATGTAAAACATTATCGATGTTCGGTATCGGATATTTAACATCTTCGATAAATGGATTTAAGGTTCTCTTAAAGTCTGCACAAATTCTAATTTTACCGTTTTTCTTAGGGACGCATACTAGCGGTGAAGCTATTGGGCTATCCACTATATTTTCAATAATATCATTATTCAATAAAAATAATAGTTCTTCTTCAATTAAATTTCTAATAGCAAAGGGAGCAGGTCTAAATTTATAAAATTTTGGTGCAAAATTATTTTTTACATTAATGTGTACGGAAATATCTTTTATTGGCAAGACTATATCTTCGAAAAGTTTATAATATTTATTAAAAATAAAATTAGTATCAAAATTATTATTTTGTTGGACATTAATCTGTACCATATCAAAATATACTATCCAGTCTTTTCCTATGAGAAATTTATTATTTTCAATATTTGTTACTATTAAGTTTAAATGGCCTATTTTATTTTTATATCTTACTTTTAATTTACATTCTCCAATAGAGGAAATGCCCTTTCCTTGATAATCGGTTAAATAACATTTAGACGGAAATAATTTAACATGTTCAAAATATTTTAAAAATAGATCTTTTGACATAGTTGTTAAAGCCGCACCAGTGTCAATTTCTGCTAAGAATTTTATGTCGAAGACATACAAAATACTCTCAAATTTATTAGTCAGATATTCTATATTATTGATGGACTCACCATTCTTTCCCGAAAATGATTCTCCGTGGGCAGACGCTTCACTAGACACTCCTCTCTTTCTTGGTTGAAAATATCCATTCTTAGATTTTGAATGACAAACAGTCGATATATGTCCCAATTGTTTACAAGAATAGCAGAAAGAATTTCTAAAAAAACATCTGTCCGAATGATGATTCATCTTTCCACAATGCTTGCATTTAGAATGTAATTTGTTTATTTCTTTAGTTTCAGCATAAGACTTCATTTTCAACACATTACAATCTACCGATTCTATTGTGGTAGCAATATTTACTGCCATATTAAAAGTGAGCTCAGGCTCTTGCAGTAATCTTTTCAAAATAACTTGATTAGAAACTCCTGCAATGAATTTATCCCTTAGGTGTTCTTCAATATTTAAGCCAAAATTACATTTATTAGCTTGTTTTTTTAATTTAAGGACATATTCTTCTATTTTTTCGCCATGTTCCTGAATCAATTGGCTGAACTCATATCTTTCAAAAATGATATTTAGCTTGGGTGTAAAATGAGTAAGTAAAACACTAACAATTTCTTCGAATTCTAATGCACAAACATCTCTAGGTGAGATCAATTCTTTCAGAATACCATAAGTATTTGGTCCAATAGACATAATAAAAAAAGGAACAATCTTCTTACCTTCAATTTCATTCACAAAAATGTACTGTTTGAATCGTTGAATATAATTTTCAAAAGGTTCTTCTTTCATTACATAAGGTTCGAACGAAAGTCTCGTCGCCATTGTTATTTTGCTATTTAAACAATTTTCTAGAAATTTATATCAAACAAAAGATGTCTGCACTTATAAAAGAAAAAAAAGTTTATTTCTCTTCCTTAAGAATATTTACTTGCAAGCCAAGCAAAACTAAAATTAAAATTAAAATTGAACGAACAAAATTTACATATCTCTTGATAGAATGAATTTACCTTTTCTTGGTCAAAAAACAATAGAAAAATAAATTAATTAATATTCAATTATTATCTAATATTCAATCACTCATATTTAATTATTTTTTTAAAGTTCATCCACATCAGGATCTTTAGCATAAAGAGTACACCTGGTGAGGGTGTTTATAGAAGAAAAGCTAGATTAGTTGCTATTGGTTGTAATAAAAAATATGGCGTAGAATATGAGGAATCTTTTTCACCAGTGATCAGAAAAGAAAGTCTTCGTGCAATTGTAGCCCTAGCAGCTCAGTTGAATTTGGTTATAACATCATATGATGTGAAGACCGCCTACCTTTACGGAGAATTGAAGGAAACTATTTTTATGAAACAGCCGGAAGGATTTGTTGAAAAAGGTGAAGAAGACAGAGCTTGCAAATTGTTATAAAGTATATATGGACTTCCACAATTGGGACATTGTTGGAATAAAAAGATCACACAACGAGATACTTATACAACTGGGAATGGAAAGATCGCAATATGATCCATGTGTGTACACTTTTAGAAAAGGAAAGGAATATGGAATATTGGGTTTATACGTGGATGATCTAATAATAGCCGGAACGGATAAAACCTTTAATGAAAAACTAGCATCAGAGATAGGAAGATTTGTTGCTTTAAAAGAAAAAGGGGAGAATGAACCTTTCATTGGTATAGAGATAAAGAAATCAGAATACGGTTTTGATCTATCACAAGCCCATTATATCGATAAAATCTCGAAGAAATTTGCACTCGAAGAATGTAACATTGTACAAACTCCGGGAGATCGAGACCAAAGTTTTGATGAATGTCAAGACTCCAAACCAGTAGACAGGACATTGTATCAAGAGATGATCGGATCCCTGATGTATTTGGCAACCGGAACTCGTCCAGTTATTTCTTTTAATGTGAGCAATTTATCCCGATTTTGCAATGATGCAAGAGAAGTACATTTAACAGGAGTTAAGAGAATATATAGATACCTGAAGGGCACCAGAGATAAAATGTTAAGATACAAGCCATCAGAAAATAGCATTCTTGTCAGCACAGATGCAAGCTGGTGTTCAATAAGTGACGCAAAGTGCTATTCCGGATACACAGTTAAACTGGGAAACAACCTGATCAGTTGGAGAAGCAAGAAACAAAGTTTGGTGGCTCTGTCTACATGCGAAGCCGAACTGATTTCGATATGCGAAGGGATCTGCGAAGTAAAATGGATTAAAGGACTTTTAGAAGAACTATGTAAGGATGCGAACTTTCCTACAACGCTTAAAACAGATAGTCAATCTGCTATCAAGTGGATTAAATCTGAAAAAATAACTTCCCGGACGAAACATATAAACCGAAAATTGTATTTTATAAAAGATGCCGTGGAAGAAGGAACAATCGACCTTGAATTTGTTAGGAGTGACGAAATGGAAGCGGACCTATTAACAAAGAGTCTTCCCAAGGAGAAACTTAAAAACTGTATAAACTCTCTCGGACTTGTTTGATAGAAGCTTCCACACAGGGGAGGGATTGTCGTATTTAATTTTTCAATACTCTGTGTGAAAGATAGATTTTGAATCGGAACTAACTGGTAGGTGGTTGCAGGTTTATTAACCTAAAAAGGTTTTGTTTGGATTCCGAGTTTTTTTTTCTTGTCTTGCTAAATGTAATAAAATAATTATTTTGTTGCTTTAAAGAGAGTTGTAATTATTTAAAATACTACAGTATCGTTGGAGAAATAATAGAAATAATAATAGTAATACATAATGTATTAATAGCATTAGAGAGGTAAAGTATAGAGAAGCAATATAAATAATAATAGTAGAAATACATATTGTATTAATAGCATTAGGTATTGTTGGAGAGGCAATATAAATAATAATAGTAGAAATACATATTGAATTAATAGCACTAGGTATTGTTGGAGAAACAATACAAATAATAGTAGTAATACATATTGTATTAATAGCATTAGGGGTAAAGTATAGAGAAGCAATATAAATAATAATAGTAGAATTACATATTGGATTAATAGCATTCGGTATCGTTGTAGAAACAATACAAATAATAGTAGTAGTACATATTGTATTAATAGCATTAGAGAGGTAAAGTATAGAGAAGCAATATAAATAATTGTAGAAATACTCGTTGTATTAATCGCATTTGGTAATGTTTTGGAGAAACAATATAAATAATAGTTACAATACCTGTTGTAGTCAAAGCATTAATTATTGTTGGGTAAGCAATATAACAATAATAGTAGAAATACATATTGTATTAATAGCTTTAAGTATTGTTGGAGAAGCAATATAAATAATTGTAGAAATACTCATTGTATTAATTGCCTTTGATAATGTGTGTGTTTTGGAGAAACAATATAATAATAGTAACAATAAATGTTGCAGTAAAAGCCTTAGGTATTGTTGGGTAAGCAATTTAGCAATAAAACTAGAAATAATCGCTGTATTAATAACACTAGGTCATGTCGGAGAAGCAATATAAATAATATAAATACTCGTTACATTAATATCATTGGGTAATTTTGGGAAATCAATATAAATAATTGCAATATATATATATATATATATTTAATATATATGAAAGTTAATTGGTATATATATTTGTATATATATAAGATAAGGAGCAGAGTTAGCAAAAATTAAAGTAGATAAATATTATATTTTAAGGTATCAAAAAAAAAAGGTTCGTATATATATGAATAAAATTATAATAGACTATTAATAGAAAAACATTAGAGTAGTTGTATTGGAAAAAACAATATAAATAAATATTTAAATATTCTCTTTAGAGTAAATAATTTTAGAAAGCGAGGTAATGTTGAAAACCCGATTATATATGCAATAGTGATTGAAATAACCGTAATAGTAACCATGCATGTTAGAACAAACAAAACCATTGAATGAAGTAGTTGTGACACAACCTAAGTGATTTAAAGAACTTTTATATTTTAAATGTGCGCCGTTAATGAACTTTAATTAAAAAACTTTATAAGGATTTGAAAGCGATCGTGGTTGCCACGTGCGATATGAAACAATAGACCAGTCTAACAATAATTCTTGAAGGTTGAACTACCATATTGATGAAGTATTTTTCAATCCCAGACATAAATGACGGTGAATCTTTCAGGATATGAAATTAGAAACTATTTTAGACGCGTAAGATTCTTTTTGAAATTAAAAAAATTCTTATGCCCTTACTGCAACGGAAAAATTAATGGGAGGCCCTGACTCATCATTGGTGAACCCTCCCAGCGGTTCCGGGATATCCATATATAAGGACGTGACCTCCTTTGGTATAGTCTTGTCAGTGAAAATATTTGAACGTAGATTTTGAGGATGCACAGTAAGAGCTGGCGGCTCTTATAGATGTAGATGATATTGAAGTAATCTCTGCATATCTTCTAACCTGAATTCCTGTAATTTTACTGGATTATATTTTGGTAACAATGTGCTATTTAAAATTATGATTATTTATACACGAATATTTCTTTATAGAAAGAAAGGCGATAGGCTACTTCTCTCTCCCCGATTTCAATGCTAAATTATTGTTAGTCTCTAGGTAGGTATATTAATACGGTCCAGGCTATTCTTCCGTTGATTGGTTCTCTATCTTTACTTCACCTCAATCCTAAACAGCC
>CP092886.1:38263351-38284608 GCA_030710605.1 Cordylochernes scorpioides
GATCTTTAAATTACTTAGGTTGTGTCACAACTACTTCATTCAATTGTTTTGTTTTTTCTAACAGCCATGATTACTATTACGGTTATTTCAATCACTATTGAATATATATATCGAGTTTCCAACATTACCTCTCTTTCTAAAATGATTTACTCTAAAGAGAATATTTAAATATTTATTTATATTGTTTTTTTCCAATACAACTACTCTAATGTTTTTCTATTAATAGTCTATTATCATTTTATTCATATATATACGAACCTTTTTTTTTTTTTTGATACCTTAAAATATAGTATTTATCTACTTCATTTTTTGCTATCTATGCGCCTTATCTTATATATATACAAATATATATACCAATTCACACACACACATACACACACACACACACACACTTTCATATATTAAATGTATATAAATATATTGCAATTATTTATATTGATTTTCCAAAATTACCTGATGATATTAATGTAACGAGTATTTATATTATTTATATTGCTTCTCCGACATGACCTAGTGTTATTAATACAACGAGTATTTCTAGTTTTATTGTTATATTGCTTACCCAACAATACCTAAGGCTTTTACTACAACAGTTATTGTTACTATTATTTATATTGTTTCTCCAAAACATTACCAAATGCGTTTAATACAACGAGTATTTCTACAATTATTTATATTGCTTTTCTATACTTTACCTCTCTAATGCTATTAATACAATATGTATTACTACTACTATTATTTGTATTGTTTCTCGAACAATACCTAATGCTATTAATACAATATGTATTACTACTACTATTATTTGTATTGTTTCTCGAACAATACCTAATGCTATTAATCCAATATGTATTACTACTATTATTTGTATTGTTTTTCCAACAATACCTAGTGCTATTAATCCAATATGTATTTCTACTATTATTATTTATATTGCCTCTCCAACAATACCTAATGCTATTAATACAATATGTATTTCTACTATTATTATTAATATTGCTTATCTATACTTTACCTCTCTAATGCTATTAATACAATATGTATTACTATTATTATTTGTATTGTTTCTCCAACGATACTGTAGTATTTTAAATAATTACAACTCTCTTTAAAGCAACAAAAGAATTATTTTATTGCATTTAGCAAGACAAGAAAAAAAAAACTCGGAATCCAAACAAAACCTTTTTAGGTTAATAAACCTGCAACTACCTACCAGTTAGTTCCTATTCAAAATCTAGCTTTCACACAGAGTATTGAAAAATTAAATACGACAATCCCTCCCCTGTGTGGAAGCTTCTATCAAACAAGTCCGAGAGAGTTTATACAGTTTTTAAGTTTCTCCTTGGGAAGACTCTTTGTTAATAGGTCCGCTTCCATTTCGTCACTCCTAACAAATTCAAGGTCAATTGTTCCTTCTTCCACAGCATCTTTTATAAAATACAATTTTCGGTTTATATGTTTCGTCCGGGAAGTTATTTTTTCAGATTTAATCCACTTGATAGCAGATTGACTATCTGTTTTAAGCGTTGTAGGAAAGTTCGCATCCTTACATAGTTCTTCTAAAAGTCCTTTAATCCATTTTACTTCGCAGATCCCTTCGCATATCGATATCAGTTCGGCTTCGCATGTAGACAGAGCCACCAAACTTTGTTTCTTGCTTCTCCAACTGATCAGGTTGTTTCCCAGTTTAACTGTGTATCCGGAATAGGACTTTGCGTCACTTGTTGAACACCAGCTTGCATCTGTGCTGACAAGAATGCTATTTTCTGATGGCTTGTATCTTAACATTTTATCTCTGGTGCCCTTCAGGTATCTATATATTCTCTTAACTCCTGTTAAATGTACTTCTCTTGCATCATTGCAAAATCGGGATAAATTGCTCACATTAAAAGAAATATCTGGACGAGTTCCGGTTGCCAAATACATCAGGGATCCGATCATCTCTTGATACAATGTCCTGTCTACTGGTTTGGAGTCTTGACATTCATCAAAACTTTGGTCTCGATCTCCCGGAGTTTGTACAATGTTACATTCTTCGAGTGCAAATTTCTTCGAGATTTTATCGATATAATGGGCTTGTGATAGATCAAACCGTATTCTGATTTCTTCATCTCTATACCAATGAAAGGTTCATTCTCCCCTTTTTCTTTTAAAGCAACAAATCTTCCTATCTCTGATGCTAGTTTTTCATTAAAGGTTTTATCCGTTCCGGCTATTATTAGATCATCCATGTATAAACCCAATATTCCATATTCCTTTCCTTTTCTAAAAGTGTACACACATGGATCATATTGCGATCTTTCCATTCCCAGTTGTATCAGTATCTCGTTGTGATCTTTTTATTCCAACAATGTCCCAATTGTGGAAGTCCATATATACTTTTTAACAATTTGCAAGCTCTGTCTTCTTCACCTTTTTCAACAAATCCTTCCGGCTGTTTCATAAAAATAGTTTCCTTCAATTCTCCGTAAAGGTAGGCGGTCTTCACATCATATGATGTTATAACCAAATTCAACTGAGCTGCTAGGGCTACAATTGCACGAAGACTTTCTTTTATGATCACTGGTGAAAAAGATTCCTCATATTCTACGCCATATTTTTTATTACAACCAATAGCAACTAATCTAGCTTTTCTTCTATAAACACCCTCACCAGGTGTACTCTTTATGCTAAAGATCCATTTGCAGTTTATGATCTTCATATTCTTTTCTCTTTGAACGAGAGTCCATACCTTATGCTTGTTAATATAGTAAAGTTCTTCTTTCATTGCTTCGAGCCATTCATATTTATTCTCGCAGTTAATCGCCTCCTCATAATTTTCGGGAATACGTTCTTCTGGTTCTAATATAAAATTCACGTTATTTCTTTCTTTTATTCTTTGCGAACGTCGAACGCCTTGTTCAAGCAATTTCATTTCTTCTTCTCTCAGTTTTGCTCTGTTTTTCCTCTAAAACCTTTTGTGTATCTCCCTTTTTGCGACCTGACCTTACAATTCTTTCCTCGTTAGGTTCGTCTAGCGTGGGAATCGTTTCTTCATTTAGTTCTGAGGTTTCTGGACGCGTCCGAAGGTCGATTTCAATATCATTTTCCTCTTCCTTTTTATATGCAAAATGGTCGTAATTTGTGTGTTCTTGAAGATTTTTTGCATAATCAATTCCTTTCTCATTTTCGACTAATTTTACTGATCTTACTTCTTCTATTTTCTTAGTGATTATGTCACACACTCGATAAGCCTTTCTTTTCAGAGAATAGCCTACAAAAATTCCTTTTCGACTTTTAGGCATAAATTTACTTCTATGTTGTTGTGTAATGGGCCAAAACGCCAAACAACCGAATATTCTGAAATGTCGAATAGAGGGTTTTCTTCCTTTCCATTTCTCCATTGGTGTATCAAGCTTGATTGACCTATGTGTAGTACAGTTTTTGACATATGATGTAGTAGCGACTGCCTCCGCCCAGAAAGCCATGGGTAATCCTGATTCAAACAATAATGTCCTTGCTGTTTCAATTAGGGTTCGGTTTACTCTCTCCGCAACTCCGTTACTTTGTGGCGAGTAGGTGGTGGAGAGTTGGTGGTGTATTCGATTTTTAAATAAGAAATTCTTGAAGCTGTGATTAGTGAACTCTGTGCCATTATCAGTTCGCACATCCTTTATTTTCAGGTTTAGCTCATTTTCCACTCTTGCCTTAAATTCTTCAAACTTCCCAAAAGTTTCATCTTTGTTTTTCAGAAATTAGATAAAGGTTCTTCGGCTGAAGTCATCAACCAGAACAAAAAAGTATTTTGATCCACCTAGAGATTGGTATGGCATTGGACCACACAAATCCATATGCACCAATTCAAGGGGTTTGGTTGTACAGTTGGTGGTAACGGGATGGTAAGGTTGTCGAGTCAATTTCCCCATTATATAAGCTTCACATTCTGGCAAGTTCTTAAATTTAACATTAAACCCCAATACCACATTCCGTTGAATTATCTCTTTCATGTACGCTTCGTTCAAATGATTCAGTCTTCTATGCCACAAGCTGATATTGTCATTTGAGAAATCATCTTTTGTGGTCATGACATTCTCCGTCTTTTCCGAGTATTCATCTCTGGACCTTGTTTCCATTACATACATCCTATCCTGGATTTGAGCCTCTGCAATTAAATCATCCTGTTCATTGTAAATCTATGCTCCATCTCTATTGAAAATTACAGTATTTACTTTGTTAGTTAATTCTTATATTGATAAAAGATTAGACCTTAAGTTAGGTACATGCAGAACTCCTTTAATTTGAACATTCTCAATTCCGTTTTCGGTACAAGTAGAAACCTTGATATCACCTTTAGCTGTAGCATGTGTAACTTTACCTTCTTCTGCCAAATTTATCTCACTTTCATAAGGCATTACATTTTCCATCCAGTCCAAGTGTGGAGATAAGTGCGTAGTACACCCTGAGTCAAGACACCAGGTTTGTATCTGACTATAATTATTTGAGGAGTTTTCAAAAACTCGATCTGTGCTGGTATTGAAAGTTTGTTCCGCAGGCTTGCTTGAGACGGTATTCGCATTATTTCTGAAATTTTGTTTGTTATATTTCGTATTTGAATTTGCATTTCTTCTCCCATGTTGTTCTTGAGTTCGCCTTTTTTTGAACCAGCAATCTTTAGCTAAATGTCCTTTTTTATGGCAAACAAAACACTCCTTTTGTCGATTCTGTAGATAGTGATTTCTTCTGTCTTTACTTCTGTAAGCCTGTTCATTTTCATCAGAATGACCCCCATTCATCTTAGAATTCATTCGATTCTCTTCCTCTCTAAGTTACTGCCGAATTTCATCAAGAGTTAATTCTCTTCTAGTTCTCAGTACAACAGCGATCTTTTCCAATCTTGGATGGATACCTCGCACAATATGAAACGCTAGTTCTCTTTGGGATATTTGGTGTCCGAGTGAAGAACTTTGAGAGGCAATATTTTTGGCTCTAGCCATATATTCATTTATGAATTAATTATTTTTCATCCTGATATTCTTAAGTTCAAGTCCAATATCAATGATCTTATCTTCTAGGCTGCCCGTGTAGATTTTCTTTAATTCATCCCATACTTTCTTTGCTTTAGTTTCATCTAGAAACATTCCTGCTTGTTCATCTGATAGAATTGTAACTATAATTCCAAAGGCTTCGTCATTCTTTTCACTCCATATTTGCCAAGCGACTTCATCTTTTATATCAGGCTCGGGATCCGAAATTACGCATTTAAATAATTTCTTTCCACGTAAAAGTTCTCCGACTTTTAAAGCCCAAATCGGATAATTTGTTCCTGTTAAAGGTTCAATTTTTGTCGTTGGCGAAAAATTGCAATCCATTTTAGCCTTGTTTTTCAACTTTTAAAAATTAAACAATATAGTTTAAAGGTAGTTTATAATTCAAAAATGTTTTTTTTTTCAATCCTTCTATTTAAAACTTTCTTTTATCAATATAATTCAAATTCTATTGAAACATATTTCAAAATTTACATACGTTGATGCAGAAGAGATCTTTGTTTATCGATTAGAATAAACGTATCAAACTTCTGATAAAATATTTTCGCTTTTTCTCAAGTTCTAAATTAACCACGCTCTGCTACCATAAATTGTAGTATTTTAAATAATTACAACTCTCTTTAAAGCAACAAAATAATTATTTTATTGCATTTAGCAAGACAAGAAAAAAAAACTCGGAATCCAAACAAAACCTTTTTAGGTTGATAAACTTGCAACCACCTACCGGTTAGTTCTTATTCGAAATCTAGCTTTCACACAGAGTATTGAAAAATTAAATACGACATATTAATCCAATATGTATTTCTACTGTTATTATTTATATTGCTTCTCTATACTTTACCTCTCTAATGCTATTAATACAATATGCATTACTATTATTATTTGTATTGTTTCTCCAACGATACCTAATGCTATTAATCCAATATGTATTTCTACTATTATTATTTGTATTGTTTCTCCAACGATATCTAATGCTATTAATCCAATATGTATTTCTACTATTATTATTTGTATTGTTTCTCCAACGATACCTAATGCTATTAATACAATATGTATTTCTATTATTATTATTTGTATTGCTTCTCCAACGATACCTAATGCTATTAATCCAATATATGTATTTCTACTATTACTATTTATATTGCTTCTTCAACAATACCTAATGCTATTAATACAATATGTATTTCTACCCTTATTATTTGTATTGTTTCTCCAACATAACCTAGTGCTATTAATCCAATATGTATTTCTACTATTATTTATATTGCTTCTCCAACAATACCTAAAGCTATTAATCCAATTACTACTACTATTATTTATATTGCTTCTCCAACAATGCCTAATGCTATTAATCCAATATGTATTTCTACTATTATTATTTATATTGCTTCTCCAACAATACCTAATGCTATTAATCCAATATCTATTTCTACTTTTATTATTATATTGCTTCTCCAACAATACCTAGTGCTATTAATACAATATGTATTTCTACTATTATTTATATTGTTTCTACACACACCCCTCACCAACCTCTAATACAATATATATAATATATATTGATGTAACATGTATTTATACTATTATTTAATTGCTTCTCCAACATTACCTAGTGATATTAATATATAGCTTTCCTATCATTTTTCATCAATGTAAGGAGAGTTGAAGTTTGTATCATTTTTAGAAAAAACTCTTCCGGGTTAAGTTATTATAATTATTGAATTCCCGAGTATTTTTTATTATTATTTATATTGCTTCTACATATCATTCTTCAATGATATTAACACAATGGAAATTTCAGATATTTATATATATTGGGTTTTCTCACTAAATACTTATATAATCCTATTAATATAATAATTATTTTAGACATTCTTTATATTCTCTCTCTATCATTAGCTAAGTTTATTTTGAAATACATTTCCCAAGTCCTATAAACATATCTTCAACTTTTATTCACGTTGATATTTTCAACATAAGCTTATGTTATTCACGTCCAATATGAATACCGTAATTTAGTTAACCCCACAAAAAAGAGTTATTATTATTATATATATAACTCTTATTATTTTTAAAGAGAGAGGCGCCACCTTTGATATATATATATGAAAGAATAGTACAAATGTGATATTTTACTGGGATAACGGGCATAAATTAAGATAGAGCAAGCCTCAGCAACTTTCAGTTTCACGAAAAGAAAATGCTTTTTTTTCTCTTAATATATATTTTACAATATATTACAATTATAGTTATTTTACAATATAATTTTATTTAAAATTATATTTCATAGATAAAAATACTCTGTTAAATCGACCGCCAGAGGTCACGCTTCCCCTATAAAAACTCATTGTTGTTGTTTCCCGATGGCCGGCTCAAACCATTTGTACTTTATGTAAATAAATTTTTAATTTTTTTAATTCTTAAACCTTAAGCCAGGCAGTACTTTTATCAAATTATGTTTTTTATATATTCCATAAACTCAATTAAAGCTATTTTTTTTATAACTAATTTTATTTAATTTTTGCCACGACTGCATTAACATAGCATAATCCTCAATATATACACATGTATAAAATATGTAATTGAACAAAATAGAATATGTATTCATGTGTATAAAAAAGCGATATATAAATTTAATTAAAATCATATATTGGATTTAAAATAATTTATTTACCGATATTTCAGTTGGCTGAACGCCGACCTTTTTTTTCAAGGTGTATTATAACATATAATAATATTGTAGTGATGAAATAAATAGCAAGTCGTATGAAAATCAAAATCAATTTAATAAGCGAGATAGGTTTAACAACCTTTCCCTACAAACAAAAGATAGTTTTTCTATCTCTCTACCTAATTTACATATATTGTATTTTTACAATAAACAAATGACAATGGATATATTTACATGAAGTCGGCTTATGCTACACTACTCCCTCTCCCATGAGAAGCTGTTCTACAGCTTTATCTCAGTTCCTCCTCTTCTCCAGACGTAGAGTTATCTACACTCGACGAATCTTCCTGTCTTGAAGGGTCATAGTACGGCTTCATCCTGAGGATATGGACAGTGTCGCGCTTCTTTTGTCTTCTACCTTGTTCACAGACTGCTTCGACCTCGTAGGTCACGTCCGATATTTTCTTTGTAACCCTGAAGGGACCGAAGTATCGTCTTAGGAGTTTTTCAGAAAATCCAACACGTCGAATAGGAATGAAGATCCAGACCAGGTCTCCTGGTTCGTAGATCTTTCCTGTATGTCGAGCGTCGTAGTTAGTTTTGTTCGTCTCTTGAGCCTTGAAGATGTGATGACGGGCTATTTGTCTTGCCTCTTCGGCTCTTGTTGCCAAATTCTGAATGAATTCCTCTCCCTCGGACGAGCTACTGTAGGGGAATATAGTGTCGAGGGTCGTCTCGGCCTCCCTTCCATGGATCAGGAAGAATGGCGTGAAGCCAGTCGATTCTTGTTTGGCCGTATTGTAGGCAAACGTGATAAAGGGCAACATCTCGTCCCAGTTCTTCTGGTCAAGGTCCATATACATCGATAGCATGTCGGCAATTGTTCGGTTTAATCTTTCTGTTAAGCCGTTGGTTTGGGGATGGTACGCAGTTGTTGTCTTCTTTTTGATGCCACATTTATTAGTCAGCTCCTGAAGGAGTTTTGATTGGAAATTTCGACCTCGATCCATTACTATTTCTCGAGGGGCTCCATGTTTAAGTATGACATCTTCTAAAAGAAATTTCGCGATTTCCTGGGCTTCACCTGATCTTAGACTTTGTGTTACGGCGTATTTAGTGAGGTAGTCGGTACAAACGACTATCCATTTCTTCTTTCCTTGAGATATGGGGAAGCGTCCCAATAAATCTATCCCGACCTTTTGGAAGGGGCTATCCGGAGGCGGAATGGGCTTCAGATAGCCAGGGGGCAATTGAGGTACACCTTTACGACGCTGGCAGTCCTGACAATGGCCCACGTACCTCTTCACACTTCTGTACAGCCCTGGCCAGTAGAACCTTCTCTTGACTCTGTCGTAGGTTTTAGCGAAACCCAGATGTCCAGCGGTAGGTGCGTCATGCAGGTCGCTCAGGATTTCCATTCGAAGGTGCCTTGGGACCACCAATAGTAAAGGTTGTCCGGTCGGGTCATAATTTTTTCTATATAGAATCCCTTTGACAATTTTGAACTTGTTGTCTTGCTTGGTAAGTGAAGGCTGAGATATATTTCTGATTATTTCCGCAATGTAAGGATCATTTTCCTGTTCTCTACCGATGTCGCTTAAAAGGAATAATGTGGGAATATCATCATTAAAATTCTCCTCGGTATGTTTCAGGGGATTTCTCGATAGGCCGTCAGCGTCTTGGTGCATTCTCCCAGTCTTGTAGACAATGGAGACGTCATACTCCTGTAGCCTCAGCGCCCACCTCGCCAATCTGCCTGCAGGATCTTTCAAGTTGGTCAACCAACATAAGGAATGGTGGTCGGTTACAACTCTAAAGTGACGTCCGAACAAATAAGGCCTAAATTTTCCAATCGCCCATATTATGGCCAGGCATTCTCTCTCTGTTGTTGAATAATTTTGTTCGGCTTTTAAAAGGGTGCGCGAAGCATAAGCGATTACCCTTTCATCACTCCCTTGTTTTTGCACAAGCACGGCACCTATTCCATATCCACTGGCATCAGTATGTAGTTCAGTCGGAGCGTCATCATCAAAATGTCCCAACACTGGTTCTGATGTCAAAGCAGTCTTTAATTTCCGAAACGCTCCCTCTTGGGCTGTGTTCCACTCGAACTTTGTCCCCTTAGAGAGCAGTGCGTTAAGGGGGCGTGCGATATCCGCATAGTTCCTAACGAAGCGTCTATAATAAGATGATAAACCAAGGAAGCTTCTTACCTGCTGCAAGTTATTAGGGGCTGGGAATTCAGTGATTGCTTTAATCTTCTCTTCGTCTGGCCGGATCCCATTCTGGTCTACCTGATGCCCAAGGATCTTGATTTTACTGGCACCAAAAGAGCACTTGCTGGGATTTAGCCTTAGTCCAACCTTCTTGAAACAATTCAAAACCGCCTCTATTCTTGTTAGATGGTCCGAAAAATTATCTGCGAACACAACGACATCGTCCAGATAGCACAAACATATTGTCCACCGTAGGCCCTTCAGGAGACCATCCATCATCCTTTCGAACGTGGCGGGGGCGTTACACAGCCCGAAAGGCATGACCTTAAATTCAAAAAGGCCATCTGGAGTGATAAAGGCAGTTTTTTCACGATCGGCTTCATCAACGCTAATCGGCCAATATCCCGACTTTAGATCCAGCGTGGAATATATCTTCGCCCCTTTTAAACAATCAAGAGCGTCGTCAACTCGTGGCAAAGGATAAACGTCCTTTTTTGTCACTTTATTTAAACCTCGATAATCCACACAAAAGCGTACCGATCCATCTCTTTTTCTTACCAAAACGACCGGTGAGGCCCAAGGACTTTCCGAGGGTTGGACGACTCCAATTTCCATCATTCTGTCAACTTCTTCCTGAATAATTTTCCTTTCAGAAGGTGAAACCCGATATGGCCTCCTTTTTAATGGTCTGGCGTCGCCTGTAGTTATCTTATGCTTAGTGATGAGTTCAGATGGACTTTTGGTGATCGGATTGAATAATTCCGAAAATCTTTCCAGAAGTTCCAAAAGTTCGATCTTGTGACTCGGAGGAAGCTCGGGGGAGATACATGATGAGATATTTTCCATTCCCACAGGCCGCTCAGCATTATCGATATTAGTAAGATTTTCTATTGAACCTTCTAACTTACTCATCTTGTAGGTTGACTCAACGCCTTTAGACACACAGTTTTCGTTATCTTCCACGATTGGGCAAACTTCTTGCGGCTGGATTTTAATAAACTGAGCTAGGCACATTCCAGAAGGGATTGGTATTTGATTTTTGCTAAAATTAGTGACCCAAATATTGGCCTGGCCATGCCATATGGTGACGTAAGAGGAGGGAATAAAAAGCTCTTTTTCCAAAAGAAGTTTCCTCGAACCCTCAATAACACAATTCTTAATTCCTGCCACGCTGGCTGTCCGGGCAACTACCCTCTTGATGGATTTTGGAGGAATAATGTCGTCCGATGCTAAGTAAAGCCTTTCCACGGATGGGTCCTCATTCGGCATTTCTGAAAAAGAAATTTCAGATTGACCACAGTCAATAATGGCACTTGACGACTCGAGGAAATCCCAGCCCAAGATGACATCGTGGCTGCAACTGGGAAGGACGAGAAACTCGGCAGTCCGCTGAAATTCATTTATTCCTACTCTCAGGAGACATTTTCCAAGTGGGGAAACAAAACGATTGTTTGCGACTTTTAAAGTTATATTGGTGTTCTTAATCATTACAACCTTTAGTAACTCTCTGAAGTTAGCTGAGATAACAGAGTATGACGCCCCTGTGTCAATTAGCGCCTCGACATGACGTCCATTTATTTTTATACAAATATAGTTTTCGTCTAAGTCCGCTCGCGTCTGTGGAGGTTTTAAGCAACGTCCGACCTTACCTCCCTTACAGGTCGTGTTTCCTAGTTTCCCTGTACCTTTCTGTGGGGAGAACGGCTGGGGATCCGGACTGGCGATCTAGATTGGTATCGTCCTGTCGTTGATCTCCCTCGTCCTGGGTAGGGAGAGGAGCTTCTAGGTAAATTACGGCGGGGAGAGTTGCTTCGTTCAAAATCATCCAATTGCGGCGTTATAAAGTCTGACATATAGATAGGTCCAGGTCTTCGACGATTATAATAACTGTCCTGGATTATACTTGGTTCTCTTTCTTGGTAGTTACGGCGTCTTTCCCAACAATGTTTCGCGACGTGTCCTGGCCGATTACAATAGAAACAGATCGGGATGTTATCCTCCGTTCGGAACTGGTCTGTTTTTCTGCTCTTTGTCGCTTCACCCATATATTGTTTGTCACGGCGAAAATTCTGGTAAGCCTTCCTGGAATGGACCACAGGTGCTTTTCCAATCGGCGACAAGGATTGTTCTGCTCGCTGCAAAACCTTTTCTTCTAAAGATTTTGAAGAAATGGAATTCGCTTGTTCCTTTGGAATTAATAAGAGCTCTTCCTTGACAATCTCTCTGATCAGATCCTTTAAAGTGTAACCCGCCTCATCATTTTTAATTGTGGCAACGGAGGGAATCCTCTCGAACCTCACACTACTGATTCTCTTTTTATTGAGTTTCTCAATCCGACGGCAGTGGTTGGTGAAGTCCACAGTTGTAGCTACCTCAATTGTGAGGAGGATCCGGTAAATGTCGTCAGCAACTCCCTTCATGAGGTGGCCTACCCTGTCTTCTTCAGACATGTTTGGGTTTAGCTGGCGGCATAGGTTCAGCACATCCTGAATATAGAATTCTATGGACTCGTCAGGCTTTTGTGCTCTTACTTTTAGCGCTGACTCAATTTTTCTGGAGTAATCCTCTTTGTCACCAAACATTTCTGAAAATTTTTCTTTAAAAATAGCCCAAGATGTAAGGTCATCCTCAGTGTTATCAAACCAACATTTAGCTGTCCCCTCCAAAAAGAAGACAACGTTGGCCAAACACATTGTTTCGTCCCAACCATTATGAAGAGCAATACGGTTGAAATCTTTTAACCATAGGTGGGCAATTTCAGTGGCCTTACCTGAAAAATTAGGAGGGCTTCTTGGGTGTTGAAGACATTTGAAAGTCGTAGCTTGCACACGTGGCTTTTCTTCTACTTCACTCATACCGATGTCGAGCGGCGGCAAGCTTTGCAAACGTCGACTTCTTCTCAAAACGCCGTCCAGATTAAATTATCTTGTCGGAATCGTACCCGGCTTCTCCACCAAATGTAGTGATGAAATAAATAGCAAGTCGTATGAAAATCAAAATCAATTTAATAAGCGAGATAGGTTTAACAACCTTTCCCTACAAACAAAAGATAGTTTTTCTATCTCTCTACCTAATTTACATATATTGTATTTTTACAATAAACAAATGACAATGGATATATTTACATGAAGTCGGCTTATGCTACAATATTATTATATAACAGTTGGCGTTCAGCCAATTGAAATATTGGTAAATAAATTATTTTTGATCCAATATTTTAATTTAATATATATGTATATATATATAATTTTGAATCCGTTTCTTTAAAGAAGATAAATAAAGTAATATCTTAAATATTTATAAAAGTATCCAAATCCTATAAATCTCTTCAATAATCTGTCGAGATTTGTAGAAGACTTTAAAGATTATTTTTGAAGTATCTCCATGTCTTTTATCTGGTGCCAAACCTCTAATCCGATTATCCGAAGAACAGCAACAAGCTGTTAAATTAAAGCACATATCTTTCATCACTAATATGGAAACTGTTTATGGATGATTTAATTCATCGTATACATTATTTATTTCTAGTGTGTTTTTTATAAAGTTATATTTACTTAGAAATTCATGGACTCTCTAATTCTAATAAGTTACTTTGAAATTGGGGAAACCGCTGGAAGTCTTCATAAATGATAAGTAGGTCCAATAAATATCAACATATTTCACATTGCAGTAGAGAACCATTAGGCAATTATTTGACTTTGAAAGAAATCAGTGTCAAATTGTCAGGTTGTTGTTTAGAAAATGCTATATAACGTATAGATTTAAAATACCTTTTATATATAATATTTAGTGGATTAAATATTATCAAAGTACGTGTTTTTATATAGTACTTCTATTTTTAACCTTTTTAAAAATCAGCTTGAATTCTGAGTTTCATTATATATAAATATTAGTGGCATATATAAATGTATATATTTTATATAAAAATATTATTTTATTTAAAATTATATATTATAGATTCAAATTTGCATATATAAACTCGTTGTTGTTCTTCCCCGATGGCTGGCTCAAAATCTTTGTACATTATGTAATTAATCATTTGTTTTCCTTTTTCTACTCGCCTTAAGCCAGGTGGTACTTTTATCAAACCATGTTTTTCATATATTCCATAAGTCCAATTAAATCTATTTTGATAACTGATTTTATTTAATCATTGCCACGACTGCTCAACAAATATTTCTAATCCTCATTATTTTAACAAGTTTTATTTTCAAGATTCTTGCCACAACTGCATTACCATACCATAATCCTCAACATGATCTAAATACAACAAAAATCTCATTCATTTTGTTTTTATAACATATATACGAGGGCCATCCAATAAATAAGTTTCCCTTTTTTTTTCTGCGAATGAAACGTTGTAAAAATTAGTTAGTAGTGTAAGAAATGGTCGCTCGGATGCGTTGGAAGCGCGTGACCTTCAAAATCACGCTACTCGTACGCGAAAGTCCGTAGCGCTTCAGTTTCCATGGAGCTACCACTGGATAACGTGTCCACTTGCGAACTCCGTTCTGTAATCGTTTTTTCACGGTGAAAAATGAAACTGCAGTCAATATTCATCACAATTTAGTGTCAGTGTATGGTGAAGGATGTATGAGCATCCAAATGGTTCGCCGATGGCGTTCATGGTTCTTGGAAGGACGGCAAAACGTGCATGATGACGAGCGAAGCGGCAGGCCCGTTACTGCTTCGGACAATGCAGCCGTTGCTGCTGTTCGGAATGTGGTGGAAGCAGATCGCCGCGTCACATTGACGAAATAATGATTCGACTGCCTCCTGGAATCGAAATTGGACGCTCTTCGATTGGAACAATCATGTCAAGTGTTTTGATTTTCGCAAAGGCTGCGCAAGATTGCTCTCGGAAAATCACAAGCAACAACGGATGGAGGCAGTCCGAGCTTTCCTGGAAATGCATCGAAGAGATGGAGATCAACTGTTTTCCCGTGTTGTCACTGGAGATGAAAGCTGGGTGCATCATTCAACTCCAGAAACAAAACTACAAAGCATGGTATGGAAGAAGCCTGAGGAAAGTGCACCAAAAAAGGCGAAGGTCACAATCTCTGCAGGCAAAATTATGGCTATCGTCTTTTGGGACTGTAAGGGTATTTTATTGGTTGACTACCTGCCCCCAAACACTACGGTTAACGCTGCGAGGTACAGCGAAGTCCTCACTAAACTCAGAGCTGCAATAAAGCGGAAACGTCCTGGACTTTTGTCTCGGAAAGTGTTACTCTTCCATGACAATGCTCGCCTTCACGCAGCTCGAACGACCCAAACGTTGCTGGAAAACTTCAAATGGGAATTTTTCACACATCCACCTTATTCTCCGGATCTTGCCCCAAGCGACTTCCATCTTTTTCCAGCACTCAAGTTGCATCATGGAGGCAAGCACTTTGCGAATGATGACGAAGTGCAGGCGGAGGCGAACCACTGGCTACGAAGACAGGGCACGGCTTGGTACAACAGTGGTATCAAAGAATAGCTACAACGGTACCAAAAATGTTTGGACAGAAAGGGTGATTATGTAGAGAAGTAGTCTATGAGTTGTATAATGAAAATAAAATAACTGCATAATTGTAAATAATGTTGTTTATTTGTTAAACAATAGGGAAACTTATTTATTGGATATATATATAAATATATTGAGGAATAAATATAGAGGCTTATAGGTTGAAATACGCCTCATTATTTCCTCTCTCCCAGAGGCCTCTTTTATTATCAATCTTCGACATATATATATTAAAAATAATGAAGGTATATCCTGACCAAAAGCACAGGTGATATTTAGATGGTAGAGCGGACATTTATTCATTTATTTTTATTATTGTTTTCTCATATATATATATATTAATATATATATTAAATCATATCATTGCAGTAAGGTCTGTAGAGATTTAAAAAGAAACGCATTGCCAGTAAATTTATTTGTGTAAAATTTTATATATATATATATATATAAATCGTCTCTCTCTCTCTGGAGCTTGCTGGAGGATGATACTCATGTACTAAAAGAGACACCTCATCATTTAATTGTGCATAAGAACGTAAAACTGTTCATCACCCTAGCAAAACGGTCACTAGTGATGATAAAGAATAAGCCACAACAACAGTTTTAGAAAATTCAGACAAAAAATCCAACCTTTTACCATTAAATCGATACCTCCGCTGTATTGATGAGGGTCTAACCCCAAACTTTTATATACAGGTTGAATTTTGTATGAAATTTCCAAAACTGGTTCTTTTATAATCACTAGTAAACTGTTTTTACTAGGGAGATCTACGGTGCATCGTTCTGATGCATAATTAAAGGATGAGATGCCTCTTATGGTATACATACACATATATAATTGTTCATGATAAAATTGTGAAAAAAGTTTTAAAATTACAAATATTTTCTCACAATGAGTATCTTTTTTCGGGTGGCTGAGAGAGGTCTATTTTGAAGAGGAATGTAAACAAGGTCTAATTCCCAGAAAGTAAATAGGTTGGTTACATGGGAGTTGAAAAGAAAATTTCTCATAATTATATACTGATGCGAAAAAATATTAAAGGAACAAACTTTTTGTAGGAATAAAAATTCCAAAAAGATACTCATTGTGAAAAGATATTTGTAATTTTAAAACACACATATATAAATTGAAGGTATTTTTTAAATCTTCCACTCATTATATATAGGACTGAGACATCGCTGACAGTATTTTGGTTAGGATGTAGACATCAACCTTGATTACCATAACTATATTGTAAGATTATAAACTCACAAAGAGCTTCTTCTATAGAACATGTTTATTTCGCTACCTTTCGAACAAATTCGTTCTTCAACGGAGTAAAGACAACATGTCGTTGAAAAACGATGCCGTTCGAAAGCTAGCGAAATAAAAATGTTCTATATAAGAAGTTCCCTTTGAGTTTATAATCTTACAATATTGCTGACAGTGTTGGAAGGAAATCTCCAGGAAAAGAGATCGAGGGGGAGCAGATGACGATACACAGACGATCTAAAACAATGGATTGGACGACAGACCTACGAGGTTTTGAAGAGGATGGCGGAGTACCGGGAAGTATGAAGAGACCAAGTGGTCCACCCTCAGTAAGGGAAGGCATTGAAAGAGGAGGATATAGGACTGTAGATCTATAAAAATATTCTCAACACCTTAAACGATACCGCGAAAAGTAAATCTTTGCGAGTTAATTTTTAAAGTCATAAATAGATATTTCAAGTCAATGGAATACATAGAAGACGGCAGATTTGAAAAAGCACCAAGAGAGGGAAGCAAGTTTTGGAGTTGAAGGATGGCCGGGTGGCTGAGAGAGGTCTATTTTGAAGAGGAATGTAAACAAGGGCTAATACCTAGAAAGTAAATAGGTTGGTTACATGGGAGTTGAAAAGAAAATTTCTCATAATTATATACTGATGCGAAAAAATATTAAAGGAACAAACTTTTTGTAGGAATAAAAATTCCAAAAATTATTTATTTTAAAATATATTTTAAAGTTAACGCCCCTTTCTTGAAATCGGTTTCCCTTTTAAAAATTTGTTTAGTTTAGTTAAGGTTTTTGAATTTTAAAATAAAATATTTGGGGTTGGTTTGGTTTTACGAAGTTTTTGTCTATTAAATAGCAATACAATTTATATGAAAAAATTAAAACCGTTTCATAAAAAAAGAACTCGTAATTCGGTAACAAAATCCAAATTTATAAATTCGGCCATTATGAGGCCACTACTGAGTAATTTTCTAGTCAAAGACTCTCCTTTGAAATCCGCTTTAAAAACTCGGAGGCAGTATGGAGAAGTACATTAGAATCCAAATATCAAAAGCATTACTAATGAACATTTATAAGCTATTAAAGCATATAAGTTTATCCCAAGCCCTTTCTTTCCTCTTTCCCCCTATTTGATACATTGAAAATAACATTTCTGATTATTGATACTAATAGTATTATTTCAGTATATACCTTCTTCTACTTGGAGAATCTGTATAAGACCAAATGGTCCCAATAAAGTTTTTTTCTTGCTTCTTTTTTTTTTCTTCATAAATGCAAGCTTTTAAGCGTAAATCATCCTCCTCCAGAGAGCCTTATATGAAAGAGACATCCGCTCTTTCACAATAGGATCAATATATTTTCGATATAAAAGCCTGTAAATAAGCGCGTACATATAGTTTCTCAGCAGTATTTGAAGCATAAGTGTGTGGTTTGAGAGTGCCTTCGTTCGCCTTTGCCATTGGACAAATAAATTTGGCTCATCCGCCTTTGGGGACGATTTCTATCACATCCTCCAAGGACAAGAGAATGTCCTTCATCACAAGAATGAGGTCGAAAGCTTATCCCGGGTTTAATTCGGTCCTCTTTGGTGTTATCCATCCCATCAGAATATTGCCCTCCCTCTACTGGAGTTGTACATACACTATGATGTACAAATAAGGCTTTTACATTCATTGGGATTAAGACTAAATGACATTTCTCAAAACCTTCCAGTACTTCTAGAGGGGACTAATTAGGTTTCAATCAATTAAATTAATCCTGTTAGATTCCTTGAATCCTGAATGTGTAAACAAAGACTGATCTACTCCGGACATGTAATGAGATAAAATGGTTTAGAAAAGACGTTGATGTTGAGAAAATTAAAGAAGAAGAAAGAAGATAGGAAGATCTACAATGAGCTGGCTAGAAAGGGACAAGAAATCTTCCGGAAGTTCACTAGATGAACTGCGAGTGGTGGTCAATAACAGATCAAATATAGTTAGCAAAAGTCGAGCTCGACATGATGAACGCTTATAACAACAACAAAAAAAGTGATTTCTCTTGAGAGCTCGTATTTTAAAATTAAAATAAAACTAATATTTTGAAAATGGATTCAATATAATTTTAACACTTTTTATAATTTGAAGTGAAGAAAATCATAGAAAAACTAAAAAAAAAATAGATTAAATTATAAACCTAATCTAAATTAACTTATTTAAATCTGAACCACATTGAAAAATTCTAACTTTAAGATTCCATGTCCCGTGTAGAAGGGATTTCAAACTTCATAAAAGTTCCTGGCTCACTTAGAGATCGATTCTATTGAAAGACGCCTAATCCGTTGAAATCCGTTAAATATCCGATAAAATATCCGGACAAGAAAACTCTAATTCTGTTAAATATATAGATTATACTACTGTTAGCCCAATATATGGTGCATATGTGAAATCAAATCTGAAGTATTAGTTCTAATTGAATTATAGGCTCAATAAATATTATGGGAACCTTCGTTTCTAGAGCGCCAGGAGCTCATAAAAAGAGCTCTTGTAGCATTTACTTGGATATCGATGCGTCTGTCCAAAAAGAAAACTTGGGCTCTTAGTTAATCTATATATATTTATATTATATATTTAAGGTGTAAATTGTGAGAGGTTATTAAAATTATAAATATTTTTTCACAATAAGTTTATTTTTATATAAAATAATATACTTATATTATAATTAACAACTTAATTGAACAAAATATTAATCAGTTTGATATAATTTTGTTTTTAAATGTGTGAATATATTCTAAGATGAAACTTTTACAATCCTATTTCTTGAAAAATATTTCATAAAAAAAGGCAGGTTTTCAATCATTAAGTGTATGCGATGACTTTTGAATTTTATTTAGATTGTCTCTCTTTCCGCCTTTTGCGCAAGTCTTGAAACTCGCTCCGGGGAATGAGCGCATGCCTATCGGGTCTTTAAAAATTCGCTACTCAAGAATGAGTGCGTGTCGAACTGGACTTAAAATCGCCGCTCCAGGAAATGAGTGCTTGCTGAGCCGGACTTGGTCTTTGCTCCTGAGGAATGAATGCCTGCCGAGAGAGACTTGAAGCCTTCCCTCAAAGTAAATTAATGTTCGTCGAGCGGAACTTGAAGCCTTCGTCTTGAAGGAAATGAATGCTTTAGAGGGGACTTAAAGTTTTTGCCCCGGAAGAATGAGTGCTTGTCGAGCGTTACTTGAATTCGCGCTCCGAAGAAATTAATGTTTGTCTAGCGAGACTTGAAGTCTTCTCCCCGAAGGAAATGAGTGGTTGTCGAGCAGGACTTCAAGTAGTCGCCCTAGGGCAATGAGTGCTTGTCGAGCGGGACTTCAAGTAGTCGCTCTAGGGCAATGAGTGCTTGTCGAGCAAGACTTCAATAGTCGCTCTAGGGCAATGAGTGCTTGTCGAGCAGGACTTCAAGTAGTCGCTCTAGGGCAATGAGTGATTGCCGAGCGGGACTTCAAGTAGTCGCTCTAGGGCAATGAGTGATTGCCGAGCAGGACTTCAAGTAGTCGCTCTAGTACAATGAGTGGTTGTCGAGCGGGAATTGAAGTTTCGCTACGGGAGAATGAGTGCTTGTCGAGCAGGACTTCAATAGTCGCTCTAGGGCAATGAGTGCTTGTCGAGCAGGACTTCAAGTAGTCGCTCTAGGGCAATTAGTGCTTGTCGAGCAGGACTTCAAGTAGTCGCTCTAGGGCAATGAGTGATTGCCGAGCGGGACTTCAAGTAGTCGCTCTAGGGCAATGAGTGATTGCCGAGCAGGACTTCAAGTAGTCGCTCTAGGACAATGAGTGGTTGTCGAGCGGGACTTGAAATTTCGCTACGGGAGAATGAGTGCTTGTCGAGCAGGACTTCAATAGTCGCTCTAGGGCAATGAGTGCTTGTCGAGCAGGACTTCAAGTAGTCGCTCTAGGGCAATTAGTGCTTGTCGAGCAGGACTTCAAGTAGTTGCTCTAGGGCAATTAGTGCTTGTCGAGCAGGACTTCAAGTAGTCGCTCTAGGGCGATGAGTGGTTGTTGAGCGGGACTTGAAGTTTCGCTACGGGATGATGAGTGTTTTTCGAGCAGTACTTAAAGTCGTCGCTTCCGGAGGAATGAGTGCTTGTCGAAGGGGACTTAAGATGATCGCACTAGGGCAATGAGTGGTTGTCGAGCGGGACCTGAAGTTGTCACAGCGGGGATAGAGTGTCCGCCGAGCGGAACCTAAAGTCTGTTGGAGAAATAGAGAGGCGCTCTCACATCTTTCAAGCCAAAACCAATCGATCTCACAGCGCACGCGCACAAACTTGGCTGCAGCCAAGTAACGCTGTAAAGTTTGTGGAAATCGACAACGTAGTTGAAATAAACATATTTTTAATGTTCAGCGGTTTCTCCATATATATAATGGGATTGAAGAGAAATATGAAAAAAATAATTTAAAAATTAAGTAAACAAAATTTGCGTTCTTTATCATATTATTTAGATCATCTGAATATATTTGAATAAATTTAATTTATTTGAAAAGCATATAAATATTGGTCCACAAAATCAGCCATCTACAATATATTGGATTTGGAATTTTTACACTACAATAGTTT
>CP092886.1:38284708-38353531 GCA_030710605.1 Cordylochernes scorpioides
AAATTTGTACGAGAACTATTTTGATATACGAACAAAACAAAATCAATTTAAAAATGGCCAAAAACGAGAGGGCTATATATTAAACTATTACAAACTTTTACAAATATTTATTTCGTCCATAATATAAATATATATCAATTTTATTTTCTTCTCCATTGAATATAACAAAATATTTTTAAAACTTAATTCTGTTGACGTTATGTGGCGCTGAGTTTGTTGTTGACACACATTAAATATGTTATAACACCTTGATAAAGGTTGGCGTTCAGCCAACTGAAATATTGGTAAAATAAATGATATTTTGATCCAATATATGCCTTTTTAATTTAAAAAAATTAAACTATGAAAAGAAGATATTGTTCTGGCAGATCGATATATTTATATTAATACTAATAATTATTTTAAATATTATATTGCTTCTAATATTAGTGGTTGGTGTTTGATTTTGATAGTTACCTAGTGGGAGGCGGCTTGGACAAAGTTAAATGGGTGTCCAGTGGAATTAATATGTTGAGAGATTTGAGATCTATTGTTAAGGTTTCCAACACATTTTTAATGTTCGGTTAAACGGATGCTTATTGTGCGACTGGTCTCACCTACATAGACAACGTTGCATTGTGCACAATTCATTGCATTATCTTCAATTAAACAACTTAATACTGTCCTTTACTGCTCTATAATACCTTATATAGAATTGATGCTTAACACATACAGACTTTAATACTCGAGTAAACTGCCTAAAGAGAGCCATTGTTATTGTTATGTTATCGGCCTTTACATCGGAGCTACCATTTAGCAAGCCGATTGATGCATTTCTCGAATTAAATGATTTATTTGTGCCAGAAGATGACGATTATGAAAACTAAAAGTTGAAAACTTATAAATATATATTACTTGTTCTTTCCCATATATTAAAACTTTGGTGAGTTAATTAATGCAGATAACACACAGACTTATTAGCGAATTGTTTACTGATGAGAAATGCTAGTAGTAATGGTACATATTCCTAATGTGTTTAACTCTAATGTCCATAATATTTTCTTAGATACATTCACTCAGATTTATGGCTATATAAGCAAAAAGACCAATACAATATTGAGAGACAATCGGTTTATCAAACTGGTGAAAATGCTAGGGTAGAGTTTATCGAAATAAAGTAGAGTAGAACTTGTTAATCTGGAGAAAAAAAAAGTAACGATCAAAAATTGTTTCTATTCCTAAATATAGATGGGGCGTTAATGCCTTATACGTAAATTCCCAAACTATATTTTTAAGATCTAGCGAAGGGTAATTTATGAAAAATTACGAGTATCTCGTATTTCTAACAACGTAAGAAGAAATAAATGATTTTATATATTGGTATTCCAGAGTAGGGTGTAAAACATGTTCTTACAAATAAATTCGATTTCCTCTCTATTAAAAGGTAAAATGGAATAAAAATATTGTTCGCATATAAGTACGATAAAGACAATTTCAAAGAAGGTAAATTTATGTAAAGTTATAGAACATGGATGTGACACTCGTTTATAAACTATTGGTGAATATTATGTAAATTTTGAGCACCAGGAGGAGAATTACTCTCGTTTGGCAACCTTCCAAAAAACTAGTGATGTTACCCTTTATTCCCCGGGTCAATATGGAGAGAAAAAAAAAAAAAATTCTGCGTAGCGACAAGCTTCGATTTTATTTCAATTTGAACTGATTATAAACATTTTCTTATAGTTACTTATAAATGGCTAAGCGCATTATCTGTATTTAAACTATTTTGAGAGATTTTTACCTTTGGAAACTTGAAGTTCATCAATATATATCAACTAATTGAACATCACACACAAACCTGATCAGAAAATTTTAACTTTCATACTATGCATATAATTTTGTATGATTTATAATATTATAAAATAAATAAAGCTTCCAGGGCTAAGTTTCTTGTTCAACTTTTATTTTCAAGCTTTCGGACTTGTCAGTCCTTCAACAGGAGAATCACGTTAATAAATTAATGATAAATACTATTTTTATATACAAATTATTATTTGTATAATAATAATTTGTATATAAAAATAGTAATATTAATAACGAAAAGATTCAAAAAGGATAAGTTTCTTTATTTGAAAAATAAATTCGAGCTTTCGGGCGTAAGCTGCCCTTCTACAGGAATAATGGATATAATTTTTTTTCAAATAAAGAAACTTATCCTTTTTGAATCTTTTCGTTATTATAATTATTGAAAGGATTATTCGTCTTATATAAAAATAGTATTTATCGTTAATTTATTAACGTGTTACTCTTGTTGAAGGACTGACAAGTCCGAAATTCGAAAAAGAAACATAGCCCTGGGAGCTTTATTCATTTTATAATATAATTTTGTATTTTATTTAGTAGCATTGTTTTGAAAATTGTTGTCTATAATAATCAGATAACGTATAATCGATATAAACACTAAGCCTGCCTATTTGTATCCTGACAATAATCAACCTAAACACCCAGCATGATGATAATTATATATAAAAATATTCGGCGTGTTTTGAATATTCATTTTGTGAAATTATATACAAAAATATTTTTCTATTTTTTCTTTTTTTTTTCACATAGAGAAATATTAAAATCAAAAAGGCATATCCTGACCACGAGTACATGTGCTTTTTAGATGGCAGAGCGCCATCTAGTGGAACAGAAATCAACTAAACATTGATATTTGGCCAACCCATTTTCTTGATAAATCAAGAAAAGCCTTCCACGAACGCGTTTCGGGATGTTGGCCTTCGTCAACGTGGAACACTGCGACCAAAAATGTTTTGGTCCCAGGGGCCTTTTGAGAAACCAAAAAATGAGTATTTAAGGCCAAACTTGCGTAAATACGCTAAACATGTTAAAAAATAATAATAATTTTAAAAAAAGGTCAGGTGTTGGTATTAAATTTAAAAAAAGGCATATCCCGACCAAGAGCACTTGAGATTTTTTATTATTTTATTTTTAAAATCATTTTTCACATATAAAACATATATTCGATTTATTCAGACAACATATGAATCCAAACGAAACTTTAAAATTGTCAAAGCATTCAAAGAAGATCCCCATAGTAAGACGTTCACGATAATAAAGATAATCAAACACGATGTTAGTTTTTAAAGGTCATTTAAAAAAGCTTTGGAGGAATATATATTTCAAGTTTCAATAATAAAGACAAAATTTCTGTTCTTAACCAGTCTCAGGGATAGTTTCCAATAACCTTTTCTAATATAAGAATTAGAAACAAAGATAATATCGCGGGATAATCATACGCGATGTTAGGTTATAAAAAAAGTTTTTTTTTTACTTATCCCTAGTACACGTGGTACAGGCCATGATAATCATGGTGGGTAGAAGTAGGCGACTGCTTTTACTGTAAGTGCACCACATGTCAACACATGTGAAAAGTAATTCGACTTTGCACTTACAAATGTGCCAGAGCCCGGTTTGATTACTTGCACTTGCTGGTGGGGTTGGACTTTTGCAAGAATCTGGGGCCATTGGAGCATTTCTTTTATTTAGAAAAAAAGTGCCCAATGCGGGAATCGAACCCGGGTCGTAGCGGTCGAAAACCAACGGTTTAGAAGAAAAAAGTAAAGATCATCAGGGATTTTTTAGAATAATATATTTTGATGAATTAGAGCCAAAAAGACTGGAGCGATGCGTAGATAGAAAAGGTCATTTTAAATAACATTAATATATAGCTGTGTAGAGTTCCTGTATGTCATTAAAATCCATTGTACCTAAATTCAAAGTATGCAAATATGGATATATTTTAAAATATATTTACTCTTTGAAACTTTAATAAAACATATGAAGGAGATATTTCCGAAAAAAATGCTTCAATTCTCTCCGAGATATTTCCTAACACACACAAAACATAACGTGAATTAATGGAAAAAAGTCTTAGACGTGAGTAAATGGAAATGCTTTTGGATGAGAATTCGATTTATATAAATTTGGAGACCAAACAAAAAGGAACACACTTTTTTATCTGATTCTTCGACATTTATCAATCCCGGGTCAGAAGTTCATGATATGTTATTAGTCAGTAGAAAAATTAGAGAGTTTAATTTTACATTTATGAATAGCACTCCAATAGCGATTACAATTGGGAACATTGAAAGAAAGACGACTGAAAGCTAAAACATGTTTTGTGCTACTCCTTTATGATATACAGGCTCTATTTATTTATCTTTCTAAAAAGGTGAAGTGTGATTATTCTCTCTCTTAACTTGCTCTTGAATACTTAAGGTACCACAAACATGTAGCAACTTGTAGACACGTTGTTAAAAGCCAGTAGTAGATTTCGCAATTAAAACATCGTATAGCGTTGACTAGTAGTTTACTCTTGAGAAAATATTTTTCTCTAAAAAACATAGTCAATATAATTTCTCTTGATAGAATTCTGAAAATATATTAGAAGAGAGAGTGAGAGAGTGATTGGTTTAAAACAAACTAAAACGGGTTAAAAATAATAAAATAAAAAGAATGCCTTTTAGTTTATTTTAGCCTTCAACCTTTATCAGACTATGTAAGCAGAGATATGAATACTACAATAGTTGTATGGATATATAGAATTAAATTGTGGAAACCGCTGTGAAATTTAATCACTAATGAACCAAACTTTCCAGAATCTATATATTAAATCTTCATTTCATTAATTGTGTGGAAATGCGTCCTTTGTGATTAAAGGAAATAGTGATTAAAATTTCTAACATCTATATATACCGATGGGGTTATGCCCTCATTATATCTTTGTCCTGCAGTTTTTGGTATTTCCAAGAATCTTTGTGGCTCGCACACGACTCACAAATCATTTCGAACATAAAGTCAGCAACAAATCAGTTTAGTAATTTGATTAAACAGAGACTTGAAAGAATAAACCGATAAAAAGAGATCTTATTGATTGTCTCTATCGTCCCAGCTGCTAAAACCTTTCTCTCTCTCTCTCTACATTGAGAAACTGATAAACATCTTATTATAATAAAATAAATTCTTATGAATAAAGTTAAATTATTTCGAAATAATGTTCTTTTATATAATATATAAACAACATATTTTAAAATAAAATTATTATATATTATATAAAATTGTATTTAATAAAATAAATATATTGCGCAAGATGGCTTAACCTCATTTATATATTTTTCGATTTCTTTTAAGCTTCAAAAATAAACTCTTTTACTTTGTGAAAAGTGAATATATTCTCCTATTATGCCTTAAATATAACTTTGTGATGATGAAGTGTTGACTCTCGCTATACTGTGTTGACCGAGAGGAACAGTCAGGATGTGGAGTTTTCCAGTACCTCTCTGCACCTTGGAAGACCTTTAAAAGTTCTTACAAAGTACAGGCAGTCGTGGTCGAGGCAGAGTGGAAAGCTTGGAAATGTCCACACAAAAAACGAAGACACAGTTGCACTAAGAAAGTTCCGTGAACAGATAAAAGTTGAGCTAGGAGCGAAAGATGGAGAGATAGAAGATTTCTTACTGGTCTACATGATGGATGAGATGGACCTGGGGTACAACCGACGAGTGGTCACGCAGATGCTGAGGGTGAACTAACTGTATTTTTAGCTAGGACGGGGGCTTTATATACCGTTTCTGAGAAAGGGGGTTTTGCATGTCACCAGATGTGAAGAGTGTGGGTCGTCTGGTGACATTCTACCGGCGCCGTCCTGACAGCTTCCAATCTATGTTTAGATGTTGCTTTGTGGCTTCCATCTATCTCGAATTTAGACGTGTTTGACTTCTATCTCTCTAGCTCAACTCTTAATCGATTACAGAGTTTTATTTATTATCCTCAGTTTGTACAAATTACATTACATATGATGATGTAATGACACACATGTCAATCATGCATATAACCATTTACAGATGTGTTTCTACTATACAACATTAAAATCTTGTTATAAGTTATATACAATATATGGGGTTGTTGGTTTAAATTACCATATATATATTTTATCGAATTTAAGGTAGCTAGAGGATAGACCTTAAATCCTAATTTCGCTAAAAGGTATTCCAATAATTATTAACTTATTTAGACCCTACAAATAACGGATTTACTCGAGATCACAAAAAATTTAGAAATACACTATTTGTAGGTTTCCAGCTAGCGCCGAATGTATTATAGTATTCTCCAATTGGATTCATGAAGGAATATATATATATATAGGTTTTTAACTTTTAATTAGACAATTTTTTCATTTTAATTTAGATTTTTTCATTTTAATTCAGACATTTTTCATTTTATTTTAGACACATGAACTTTTTATAGAAAAGTCCATGTGTCTAAATTAAAATGAAAAATGTCAAAATTAAAATGAAAAATGTCTGAATTAAAATGAAAAATGTCTAAATTGAAATAAAAAATGTCTGAATTAAAAGGAAAATGTCTAAATTAAAATGGAAAATGTCTAAATATAACTTGAAATTGTCTAATTAAAAATTAAAAACCTATAAATGAAGATACAATTCTCAGTACACTTCTCTCTGTACACTCCTTTATTCCGCATACGATTCCACAATACTTGACCTAATGGACGGAATTTTTACACCGACATTTAATAGCTAGGTAAGGAAGATGTCTCTATCATCATTTCATGCTTGAAATATGCAAATTAATCCGTAAATAGACGAATATATGTATTTTTTGAAAATAGATCAATCCATAAATAAATCTTTAAATAAAATACATATATTTTATCAAAATATCATTTATTCTACCAATATTTCAGTTGGCCGAACGCCAACCTTTATCATGGTATTATAAAATTTTATTATACCTTAATGAAGGTTGGAGTTCAGCCAACTGAAATATTGATAAAATAAATGATATTTTAATCCACAATATATGCCTTTTTATTTAAAGAATATATGTATATTAACTTTATAACTCTGAAAAAGTGATACAGCTGTTTTTGTTGCGTAATTGGTTTCAGGGAATGCCGGATGCAAAAAAAAGTAATCATTATGTTTTAAAGCGCTTAAAAATTGTATTTCATTTCAAAGGTTTAATGCAAATGGTTCATATTTAAATATATAGTGTGTCTATATAATTCATATTTTATTTATATTGTAGTAAGAGAATATGTATAATTGTAAAAATATGTATATAGGAAATATCCATTGTGGGGCGTTGGCTCTAATAAAACATTTTTGTTGTTGTTTTTGTAACTTACAAAACTCATGAACTCAAATTTATATTATTTTTGAATTAAAATACAAAAAGGTACTAACATTAATATATATTTTTTTTTATTTTGATAATTATATATGGTTCCTAATTACAATCAACTTATCATATGTAAGGAGTTTTAGTATTAATATGAAGAGTTATCATTATTTTTTATAATAAACTTCATTATCTTATGTGTTAATAGAGTGAGTTGCGTATATATATGTTATATAAAGGTATTATTTAAAATGTTATTTTTTAAAAATATATATCATAGATTCAAATATTCTGTTATGTCGACCACCAGAGGTCGCGCTTTCTGTTTATATAACCCGTTGTTGTTGTTTCCCGATGGCCGGCTAAAACCTTTGTAATTATGTAAATAATCTTTTGTTTTTCCTTGTTCTACTCGCCTTAAAACAGGCAGTACTTTTATCAAATTATTTATTCTTTATTAGCTCAATCAAAGCAATCTCTGATCAAGACTATTATTGCCATGATTGCAGAACAATATCGTAATATAATCATGGATACCAAAATCAAGCAACAGATGATATTTCTATAAATTTTAATAAAAAATCAGCAGGAAATCTTTTTTATTTATAATATATATATATATATAGTCTCTATTACTACTCATAACACTAATACACAATAAAACATTGAGAAGATCCCTTCTAGTAAAGAATGAAAAGAAATTCTGTGAAAATCTCCCTCGATTCTTCGTTTATTACGTAAATAATATTTCTGACTGAGAAAGCCGATGTAAAAACGGGACACTTTCAAATAAGGTTAACGATAATCCGAGAATACTTTGAAAAGTTTCAAAAATAACCTTTTTTTAAAGTTGGAATTCGCAATAATAGCTCTTCACATAGATTTTAAAACTTAAAAAGATTTAGTTTAAAACAAAATAAATAATTTAAATATTTGCTCTTATATACATATAGTATTCAGACGATTTTAATAAATAATTTACCTCATAAAACCTTCTCTCACATTTCTATATATCACTTATTCACTTATTTGGGCTTAAATCAAGGAATTCCGCATTACTAAGGGTCAGAGTAATCAGATGGTAGGTGAAGTAGGTTGATGCATGTTATGTTACCCCACCATCGTTCTCAATATCTCCACGCTTTATAACACACAGTGTTATGCAAATACCTTAGATTGGGAGTCACAGAGGTTAAGTAGGCATCGAGATTCGTCGAAGTAATTATGACTCAACGCTATGGAAATCAAAATGGAAGCAATAGACTTTTAAAGCAATTGAAAGTCACGGAAGTCATAGGAAGCATCGGAAGTCATATAATATATGAGGTGAGAGATTTTATTTGAAATCATAGAATTCATCAAGTCATTGAAAATCACAGAAAAGTCTTAGAAAGTATCTGAAGTCATGTAAAACTGGAAGTGGTTGAATACAATGGAGGTCACAGAAGTCATCAAAGATCATTTGAAATCCTAGAATTCTTAAGTAATGAAAGGCTGGAATTCACGTAATTCATGGGGACCTCTATCATGAGTAAGATTCAAGGTAATCGTTGGCATAAACCATACTAGATTTACCATTAAGTATAATTCTACGCTCAGTATACGATGGATTAAGATAATTCAAAGGTAGAGGAATGAAATAGGTAAAATTTAAGATCCTTTCAGGAATGACAATATTTTTGAAATTTCTGATCCATATTAGGACAAGGTAAGAAAGGGAAAATAAATTTAGAAGCTATATTATTGCCTGTTGCCAGGTTATTCCTTCAGAGAAATTTCATCAAACTGACAATAGAAAGATGGTAGCTAAGATGAATTGAACAGGAGGAGCGTTGGCTATGGTTAGAAGCCGAGTGCTGACATCGAGTGGCTGGAAGAACGTGTAATTGCAGCATTAAAGAGAGATCGGCACGCAATATATTTACGAAGTACTAGAAATGCTGTCTAATAAACCACGGGCGGCGAGGGTTGTTTTTTACCGCGCTGCCTATTGATTAACCTTACTCACCCTTTTTTACTTTTCACGTTATGTACGAGGCCCATTAAGCGGCCACCCCCTGAGGTCTCCAGAAAAAAAATCGGTTAATATTTCTACACGGTTCCCGGCAGTTTATGTGACGCTAAGGTGGCCGGTAAAAACACGCCCTGCCATAAATTCAGCCTAAGAAAGCCCTCCGATTCTAGGTAAACTGCTTTGTGTCCATGCAACCTCTTTTTGTCTGACTTCCTTTGTCTAGGTTTGTTGAGAACTTCAAGGCTTTGATAAAAATGGCCTTTGTGTGTTGTCTCTTCATTATTATTTTAGATTATACTTTCTATGGCAGAAGATTAAATGACATCATTACGAGAAAATATTTGTAGTTTTAAAAATGAAAATGTGTTATATAATGTCATAATTTTGCATAATATCCAAGAGGTATAATTACCTTTCGCCAAAATAAGTATGTTAAACTGTAAATATGTTAAGTTTGTGTTAAAATGTAAATATGAAAATTTATCCATCTATAAAAACTGTATAAAAGTAAACATGGCAGACATCGCGGGCGAATTCTACGGCACCTTGCGGGTGTGTTGCTCACTTGGCTGGAACTAATTCTTGGGGATTGCATGCATAACGGTTGAACCTTTCCATTCGATCACGACATATATATATATATATAATAACTAAGAGAGAGAGATTGAAAATTCTTTATATAATCTCTTCCATATATGGTTATATAGTTTTTTTTTTATTTAGAAAATAAATATAAAAATATGAATAAAATTAATAAAAATTTAAAAATAATAGAGAGAGATTGAATAATATTAAACATATAATAAAATGATTTACACCAATAAATTCGACGCTTCCCATTATATAATTAAAGACACAAAGTTTCAATTGCGTTTAATCCTTTTATTGCTTCAAAGAGAAAAAAAAGAGATTTCGGATAAGTCGACACCATTGTAAGCTATTTAAAGCAATTGTTAAATAACTTGTAATGGTGTCGCTTCAGAAGATTCTCAGAAAACTCTCCTTTTTCACTTTTAAGGTAATACAAGAATTTGACGCAATTGAAACGTGGATCTTTAATTATTAAATTGATTAACATAGTAATAATATTATAAATTGAAATGAAATTATAAGTTCTCTAAGATATACTAAAAATACCGCATATTTCAAGATTTATTTTATATTTGTTCGTTATATATAGTATAAAGTCTTATTGGTCATAACCCGAACTATGATTATATAAATTCGTGGTCTTAATTGACTTAATATATACACTCAGACAAAAAAGAAGTGGAATCTATTTGATGTCGTCTGTTTTTCTTTTAAGGAGACAGGGGTAATTTTGTCGACACTTGGTTATCTCGTGTGTTCAACAAAGATCACTGTATCAAATATCTTTCAAAGGTAATGTCTGAATCCCGATATACATGCTAAAAGATACAACTTCCTTAAGTTTTGTCAATGAGGGTATATATATTTGTAGTAGTAAAGCAATAAGGGTATTTATAATAAAGATAGAGGCTGCCTGGCCGGCATTCATAGTTCTTTAAATAAAAATACTTGGGCCAGTAAATCTTTTTATGATTTCCTGTAAAGATAGAGGCTGCCGAATTTACTGGAAAAAGTATATTTAATTTTAAGAAGGGTATATAAATATCTAAAAATATATATAAAATCCTAATTACATAATTTCATTAAAGACATCATTTTAGACTTAATTAATTACAAAACTTGAAACTTAATACAAATTTCTGGGTCTTAACGTCGGAATATCTTGATGTCATAAGTAATGATGTAAGAAATCTTTGCAATTTTCGCAATTTGAAAATGTCGTCTGGTTAGATATACCTATTGAAGGTCGTGTTTTACGTTAATGAAGTTGGAACTCACGCCGTGTGATCTACGTTGGAAGATTGCTTCCAAATGTACTTTTTTATCTGTTCTCAATTTATACAAATAAACCTTTTCAAAATTATATCGTTTTTTAAAGTGAATTTTAATAAAGAAATTCATGGTTATCAATTGTAATTGGTAAAAATATAGCTGAATAAAAAAATTTCAATTAAGGAACTTTATTTTACATTTCTTGTTTTTATGGTTATTAACATTTGAATTGGTTGCCTCGAGGCATCGCCCGCCTAATTGTGCGGCTCTGGAATTGCAATCGTTTCGGAAAAAAAAAGTCGGCACTCAATCTGGGGTTTCCCGTGCAGCAGCAAGGTTGGGGAGTCGCCTGGCGCCTTAACGCGGAATGTGTTTGTCGTTTGTATTTTAAAATATAAGTTCAATCAAACATGCACACATTCAGGTTTGAATAGTTCAACTTGAAATATATTATTAATTCTGTCTCAATATTTTTCGTCAGACTCCCGCAAATTAAACTGTTGATGTAGTCTACCAAATGTTACACAATTATTTATTGATATCTATATCAAAAAATGTTATTTTCATTTATAGTGTTTGTGTCAAAAAATATATTTCAACTTTTATATGAAAAGTGAAATATAATCCTTCAATATGTGATGAAACCGGCAGCTCAACACAACACCATCCAGCATAACCAACCACCGGCACATGATAATACCGGCAGCTCAGAATTAAACAAGACCAGCCATTGACACGTGATAATACCGGCAGAACTAACCATCGGTACCTGATAATAACAGCAGCTCAACATTTAGCAGAATAAACCATCGCCACATGATAGTACCAGCAGCCCAGCTTCCAGAAACACACGCCATCGGCACATGATAGTACCAGGAGCTCAGCATCCATCAGAATCAGCCATCGGCACATGATAGTACCAGGAGCTCAGCATCCAGAAGAATAAACCATCGGCACATAATAGTACCAGCAGCCCAGCTTCCAGAAATCCAGCCATCGGCACATGGTAGTACCGGCAGCTCAGCATCCAGCAGAATAAACCATCGGCACATGATAGTACCGGCAGATCAGCATCCAGCAGAATAAACCATCGGCACATGATAGTATCAGCAGCCCAGCTCCCAGAAATCCAGCCATCGGCACATGGTAGTACCGGCAGCTCAGCATCCAGCAGAATAAATCATCGGCACATGATAGTACCGGCAGCTCAGCATCCAGCAGAATAAATCATCGGCACATTATAGTACCAGGAGCTCATCCTGCAGCAGGACCAGCATTCGTACGTCTAATTGCCGGCAGCTCATCATCCATCGAGACCAGAAACCGGCAAACGAAAGTACCGGCAGCTCGGCACCACAGAAGGACCGGTCAGCGGCACGTAATTTATTCGAAATCACTCATATAAATTGCATATTATAGTATTATTATAATATTATAGTATATGTTAGGATATTTTTAAAATACTAAATGTTTTTAAAGAGATATTTATTTCAAACTTATTTTTTTATAAAGTTCGTTATAGAGAAATATATATTGTAGAAAAGTATCTATTATTTATGTACATAATATAAATCAACTTTGATATATATTTATTTTGTTACTCTACAAACTTCCTTCATTGATTCTCTTGTATTTTATAAATATTAATTTGCTCTCTTGCCTCAAATAAATTGCCTTGTTATTCTGAAGTTTATCTTTCCTAATTTTCTATGTGACAATATATAGAGATAGATGGATTTCATTTTTGCTTTTTTTTGGCATTCATCATACATTTAGGTCTATAAAAATCTTTTCCTTGTTTACATTTTTGGAAAATTAATAAAAATGTTGTAAAAATATAATTTATATATAAAATGGCCCAAACTAACTTACTCATTTTGAGAATTTGTAATTCTTTTAATGATCAGATTTTAGTAAAGTTTTAACATGTTAATATTAATATATTGCATACAAATTTTGAAACTATAAAACACTTTAAATAAAGAATATACAGTTAAACCTGCCTATAGTGCCCCTTCTAAATAGCGCATTCCTGTCTATAGCGCCCGAATTTAAATACGTAGTACGATTCGATTTACATTAAAAGTGACCTGGCTATAGCACCCCCCTCTCTATAGCAACCTATTTTGGCGAGTCCCATGAGGGGACGCTATAGACAGGTTTAACTTCAATATTTAATTGGAGAAAAAACCTGGATATGAGAATATTGTTCTCTTCTAATGTAACAAGCTATGTTTAATAAAACAAACGACACCAATGTCTTTTGAATTAGAGATATATTTCTTCTTATGGAGAGTATATTTCAGTTACAAGAGTTTCCGTACTGGGAAACTACGATTTTAGAAGTTTCACAAGTTAATAGTCACAAAGATCAGGGTTTCTTGGAGGTTGGCCATGATATTGGAATATTTCCAATCATCCTATCTTCAGATGAAACATTTGACAACATATACTCGTACTTCATAGAATTGGTTATGTGTGGCGGCGCGCCATCTTGTTGGAATATTATGTATCCCAAGATGCCATGTTCTCTGATGTAAAAAAGGAATAACATGAGGCCGGCCATGATATTGGAATATTGTCTAATCATCCTAACTTCAGATGAAACATTTGACAATACATATTTTATAGAATTAGTTATGTGTGGCGGCGCGCCATCATGTTAGAATGTTATGTTTCCCAAGATGCCATGTTCTCTGATGTAAGAATAACTCAATCCTGTAAAGTTCTTAGGTAGCTGTGACTACCAATGTTGCCAAGACATCTTCGAAAAAACTGTCCAATGATGAAATTTGCAGTTATGCCACATCATGCTGTTATATTCTATGTAAAAAAAAATTACGGTCGCTATGTGGATAATTGGAGATTTTTATATCGACAATTGTGTGTGTTGACTACACCGTTAAGGTCAAAATGTTCTTCTTTATACCATTAAATTTGTTCTGTACAATTTCTATAAAAGTACATCCTTTCTAAAAATTCCTGGGCTAACTCGATTTAATTTGAATTTTGTACAGTATAAATTTTATAGCCTTTCTTAAAGAGCAGTGGACTGTTGTTCATGGTGATAGAACAGCCTTGAAACATCGCCAGCGTTCACTGTGAGATAAAGTTCAGTTTATAGAAACGTCGTTCAATGAACGATTAATCGCTGCGAATTTATGAATGGAAATCTTTTTATCGTCCTCTAGTTCAACTAACTGCCCCATTTTCTGTCTATGAAATTCATTTAAATTCTGTCACAAGATTCCAAGAAAGAACTTGATTGTTTTTATATTCTAGAAAACCTTTTCCCCCAGAATTGCCATTATTTCGGTAGAACTATTATACCCTTGCATCTTGACTAAATTTACAATTATTTCTATGTTTAGCTAGGCAATTAAGCAGCCTAAAGCTAAAAAAAAATACCCTCAAATATTTTACAGCAGAAGACATTCACGGGTTCTGTGAATATTAAAATATGCTATATAAAAATCTATTTTAGAATCTGATTATTTATAACATAATTGAAAACCATAATTTAATAATAGTCAACTTCGGCCAGACAAGTTTTCATCTGGACAAAATATATTTTATTTTGAAAAATTATGAATGGCGGTCATGCAACTTATACCTTCAAGAAAATTATAGGCGATCACAGAGTAATTCATTTTGGACGACCTTATATAAATATAGTGTAATTTGCCTAATGATTGATTTAAATTAATTGAGGTCTCAAGACAAGTTTCCTCCCTCCTAATTTACTAAACCGGTTATATCGTAGAGTGTTTTACACACACTCAAGCCATGGCGAAGTTTGATTAAATTAGGTTAAGTTAGGTACAGTTTAAGCCTCGGTATATAGGTTAAGTTCTGAATAGTTTCAGTATATATTTAGGTTAGGTTTTGAAAATAGAGCAATCCATAAATAAATATTTAATTAAAAAGGAATATATTGGATCAAAATATCATTTATTTTACCAATATTTCAGTTAGCTGAGGGCAAACCTTTTATAACACCTTGATAAAGGTTGGCGTTCAGCCAACTGGAATATTGGTAAAATAAATGATATTTTGATCCAATATATGGCTTTTTAATTATAGGTTAGGTGTGGGTTAGGTTAGGGTAAGTAAACCTGGGAGCTAATCCCGAGACCTCCCTAAACTAATAAATATCTCAAACGCGTGTTTTTTTTTCAAGTTGGAATTAATTAGTTTAAATAGAGATGATATTTTAAATGAAAAATGTAAATCTATATGAAAAAGTATGTAGTATTAACCACCTATCATCTGATATCTAAATTTACAAGAAAATTTACAAGAGATTGTAAAAACAAAAATAAATTTTAAATAATATTTTAAAAGAAATTGTGAACATTTAAGAAATTTATTTTTTTTCCAATTTTTCTTTGTGACGTCTCAATATAAATTCTCCACAGTACAGGATTTTAATGATAATCATGACAATTATAAGAATTATATGTAAATGTAGATTAATAATTATAATCATCTATGAATTTTATAAAAAAAACAATCATATTGAACCACTTATAGAAATGCAACACAATTTAATATCCAAACAACTACTGGTTTTTAATTATCCAACTACTGTGTGCAAACTGCCCAAATACTATATGTATGCTTCCCAACTACACTCTAGGTATACTCCCCAACTACTGTATGTATACCTCTTGCTACTTTATGCATACCTTCCAACTACTGTGTGTATACTCCCCAACTACTGAAGGTATCCTCTCCAGCTATTTGTGCAGAATCCACAGCTATTGTGTGAATAATCCCAAACTATTGTATGTATACTCCTCAGCTACTTATGTATACTCCCCAGCTACTGTATGCATACTTCTCCCAAATGCTGTATGTATATTCCTCAACCACTGTATGTGTACTCGCCAACTACTGTACGTATACTCCCCAACTACTGTATGTATACTCCCCAACTACTGTATGTATACTCCCCAACTACTGTATGTATACTCCCCAATATTGTATGTATACTCCCCAACTACTCTATGTATACTCCTCAACTACTCTATGTATACTCCCCAACTACTCTATGTATACTCCCAACTACTCTATGTATACTACCCAATATTGTATGTATACTCCCCAACTACTCTATGTATACTCCCCAACTACTCTATGTATACTCCCCAATATTGTATGTATACTCCCCAATATTGTATGTATACTCCCCAATATTGTATGTATACTCTCCAATATTGTATGTATACTCCTCAACTACTGTATGTATACTCCTCAACTACTCTATGTATAATCCTCAACTACTGTATGTATACTTCTCAACTACTCTATGTAGTATTGTATACATATTGTATGTATACTCTCAACTACTCTATGTAGTATTGTATACATATTGTATGTATACTCCCAACTACTCTATGTATACTCCCCAATATTGTATGTATACTCCCCAATACTGTATGTATATTCCCCAACTACTCTATGTATACTCCCCAACTACTGAATGTATACTCCCCAACTACTGTATGTATACTCCCCCAACTACTCTATTTATACTCCTTAACTACTGTTTGTATACTCCCCAACTACTGTATGTATACTCCCCAACTACTCTATTTATACTCCTTAACAACTGTTTGTATACTCCCCAACTACTGACGGTATCATCCCCAGCTATTGTGTTTCAATTTATTTTTTCCCCAAGTTAAATTTTTAGTACTGTCCATTTGGCAATGGAAAAGTATAGGGAGAGCCTGGATATCATCAGAAGTGACACTCTATATTTCTATATGTTGTTGTTGTCGTGTCCAAAGAAGAGTCTCAGATGTCTCCATGCATCTCCATCACAGCAGCAGCAATATCCACTATCTTGGGTGTGTAAAGCTGCTGCTCTGGGTCCAAGTCGATTTTCTGTAAGGCTGCGGCCATTGCTGGGCATGAGAATATGTGAGTAGGTGTTAGTTCCACACCAGGACAATTGTTGCACGCTTTATAAGTTCTTGTGCCATCTGGATGTATTGTCATTCCTTTATAGTGTTTTGTTCTAGGTCTTGTTATGGGTTTTGTCAGTTTTCTCTCAGAGTTTATTTCACATATTTGATCTTTTCTTATTTTTTGTTTGATTATCTTGTATTTTGCCAAAACATCAGCGTCAAATACTGACATTTGTTCTTTCCTTTGGCTCAGCTTTCTGGCTTCCTTTGCCAATTCATCTGCCATTTCATTACACACGATCCCAACATGGGCAGGAATCCATTGTAGAATGCAGTTCTTCTCCAATGTTTCCAGTTGGGTAAGTAATGAGTGTATTTTCTGCGTTATTCTAGTATTGCCCTTCTGAATTGCTTCTAGAGCGGATCTGGAGTCGCTGTATATTATGATTCCTTCTGCTTGATGCAGGGATGGTTGGTTCAGGCATACATCAAGGGCTTTCCAGATAGCTGTCAGTTCACAAGTGAAGTTTGACGAAATCTTTCCTGCTCCTTCTTTGATTTTGATGTGTGTTCCATCTTGGAGTATTACGTTAATTCCGGCCCCTCCATTACTCAGAGTAAGGTCTGATGATCCATCTGTGTATGCTAATAAATAATTTTTCTGATCATATAAATCAATTGTATCAAGTCCCTTCTTTTTAAGTATGGTTTTGTTCTCTTTTTTATTGCAGGGTTCGTTCAGGTTGAGATTGATGATTATATTTGAAGGTAATGTGGTAGGAAATGTTGGTTCTTCTTGAATTTGAAAGTCACTGTGTTTCATGTTTATGCCTTTTCTAATGTTGTTGTCGTACTGAAGTGTTGAAGATCTTTTAAGTCTTTCTTTTTGTGTCCAGTTTAAATAGGTTCTATGGGATATGTGTTCGTTTTTTTTTTTTACTTTTTAAGCTATTTGTGAATTTTATTGTTTTTAATTGTCTTCTGCTTTCGAGTAGGTCTAGGCCACATTCTCTTTGAATTTTCTCATTATTGGTGGAAGAAACAGCACCAGTGATTATTTTGGCCGCTTTTGCTTGAACACTGTCTAGTCTTCCTTTTAGTGATGATCTTGAGGGAGCCCAGACAGGTGTTGCATATTCCATTATTGGCCTTATTAAGGTGGTATATGTTATTCTGAGGGTTTTGGGATTTGCTCCCCAATTTGTTCCACATAACCTTCTCAGAATATTTAGTTTTATGGTAGCTCTATTTGAGGTGCTAATTATGTGTTCTGTAAATCGCAATTCCTCATCAAGTATCACACCTAGGTATTTTGGATTTCTAATTTTATCAATTATTTGGTTGTTTATGCTTATTTTGGGATTAAATTTATGCCTGTTTTTCCTGTCAGTGGAGAAGACGCATAGGTTTGTTTTTATTGGGTTTATGGTCATTTTGAGTTCCATTGCCCACTTCTCCAGTCCTCTCATTGATGTGTTCAGTATTTTTTCTGATTTTTCTATACTGCTACTTGTGTGCCATATGGCTATATCATCTGCATAACAGGCAACCTTTGTGTCTTCAGTGAGGTAAGGATAGTTGTCGTTAATATATAGCAGGAAGAGTAGAGGACTGAGCACAGATCCCTGAGGTACACCAGCCCATGTTCTTCTGTCCTTGGAAAATGCTCCATTAACCCGAACCTTTATCCTTCTTCCCCTTAAGAAGTCTGCAATCCAGATTAAGGCTTTTCCTCTTACTCCGATGTTGTGCAGCCTTTCAAGTAATTTCTCCCTCCACACTCGATCAAAAGCTGAGGTCATATCCAGGAATACGGCCGTTGTCTTCTTTGTTGGCTTTTCCTGGAAAGAATCTATTATTGATTGGCAGAAGTAGAACAGTTGATCAGTTGTACAGTGTCTGGATCTATAGGCAGTTTGGTAGAAGTTTATTTAATTATTGTTAGTGAGCCAGACTATGAGCCTAGAGTGGATAAGTCGTTCTGTTATTTTACAAAGTATGCTGGTGAGAGCAATTGGCCGATAATTCTTGCATTCCTTGGCATCTTTGTTTGGTTTCAGTATTGGCACTATAATTGATATCTTCCAATTCTTTGGTAGTTTACCAGTTTGCCATGAAATGTTCAGTATTCGTAGGAGTTGATTTTTAGCTTTGTCTCCAAAGTGTTTAATCATTTGACCAAAGATTAGATCATCTCCTGGTGACCTCTTGGGATCTAACTTTTCTATTGATGAGTTTAGCTCATTCAGTGTGAAATCTCTCGAAAAAAATATCTTGTTGATGGTAATTTCTTGCTTGTTTAACTAACTTGTTTATATTATTTTTAGAGTCCTGTCTTCATTCGTGTAGTTGAGTCTGTGGTTGAAAGATATTCAGCAACTATATCAGCCATCTGTTTGTTCGTTCTCGCTGTTCTATTCATATCGGTTAGAGTATTGGAGGATTGGTGTTTTGATTTTGATTGTTTTCCAACACTCTAATTATATTCCAGTGTTGGCTGTCCTTTCTTCGGTCCATTTTTTCGCAGAATTCTGCCCATTTTTCTTGTTTGCATATCCAAATTTCTTGTTTTATTCTGTGACTAATTTCAATGAGTTTCTTTCTGTTTTCTTCTGTTTTATTTGTTTTGAGAAGTTCATTGATATTGTCTCTCTCTGCAATCATTGCCTCGATGCTGTGGTCCTTCCAGAAAGGTATCCACAGGTCTTTACGTCTGCCTCTAGGTATCGATGCTTTTGCAGCTTTGGATATGTTCGAAGAGAATTTTTGTAAGTTTTTGTCAAGCGTTCTGTAATTTGATTCTTCTTTGCACAGTTCTTCGAGCTTTTCTGTGAATTTTTCCAGTCGGCTTTCCTAAAGTTCCATGTTCTTTTATTTTGTTGGACATTCTCAATTTTGAAGTTTAGGGTTGTTAAAATTGGTCTGTGGTCACTGATTGCACTTTTCAGGATTTTCCATTGTGTTGTGGGTGCGATGTTGTAATTTATCGCTGTGATGTCTATTGCGGATTCTGTTCCTGTGGACTTGGATAGATAGGTGTTCTCTCCATTATTTAACGGTGTAAGGTCGAGGTCGGTTAACATGTCCTCAACCTGCTGACCTTTGTTATCCTGGACAGGTGATCCCCAAGTTGGACTTTTGGCGTTAAAATCGCCAAGTATGATTGTGATATCCGAAGACGCTTCACTTAATGTCTCTATCAGGCCTGTATTGATGCTAGTGTTATCGGGGTGATAAACATTTATGATTGTTATTGTTTTTTTCTGGGAGGTAGATTTCTATTGCCTGAGCTTCTGTCGTGCTTTCTGTAGGCTTACTCTGATTATAGGCTCTTTCCTTAAATTTGATTTCTGGTGTTTTAATCAAAACGGCAAGTCCTCCTCCAAATTTTCCCGGTCTGTCCTTTCGTAGTGTTGTATAACCTTTGATATTGAATCTCAGATTGTGATTCAATTTTGTCTCCTGAAGACAAGCAATATGCACATTGTTGTCACGGAGAAGACAAGTCAGCTCTTCAATTTTCCTCTGGGTGACATTTATATTGAGCTGTAGTAGATTCAATTGTGTCCTCGTAGTAGATTTCTCATCAGGAGCCCGGGCTGCAGCTCATGACCCGGCGGTTACCCCGGACGCGGTAGCATTGCTGGAGATATCGGTTTTGCTCTTCATTGGAAAATGGGTGCCGTTGCCACGTTAGTCACCTTGGAAACGAACCAGAATTTGGTCGAATATTCCAAGGGTCCAGGGGGGACCGCAGGGAGGTGTGGTCGGACTTCTCCCCCCCATATTTCTATATGTTGCGTGATATACATTCATTGGCAATAATAAAGGAAATAGTACATTTTAGCATGTATAACGGTTTTAAGATAATAACTGAAAGATATATGATACACATTGATAATTTTTGAAAATACACGAGATAACCAAGTATGAACAAAATTGCCTTTCTTTCCTTCAAAAAAATAAAAATAGCAGATTTGTCCATGAGTGTATATGTGTACTATTTTCAAGGTTAGGTCCATAGATTTGTAAATATCTTAATGAGGAATTCCTGTCAAGTGCAGATAATAAGTTTAGAATAGGTAACTACAATAGTAAGTGCAATATTAGAGCGATATCGTTGTTTGAGAAACGGCCAAACCGTTGGGAGGGTTCACTACTGGTTTTCCCGACATTTCGCCTTGCAATAAGGAGGGTAGAGCATGTTAGATATTTGAAAAAGAAAAATTTGTATTGATTGGTTTCGTTTCTGGATTTATTTATAGCTTATTCCACAAGATTGCGCTATTTTATCAGCATTTAAATTATTATTTTTATATTTAACAAAGGATCTTCGGCACATCTATATACTTACGCCAGATGGAAATACTCAAGTAGTCGTCAGCTTTGGAAGTAAAATAGATATTTAGGAGGACAGATTCCAAAATGGGGAGATCGCGATTTATTCGATACACTTACAAGATTAGGGAGAATATGACACACACACATTCATGACGACATAAAATTTAAAAAGAAAAGTTTTAAGAGAGTAAGGAGTCGTTAAAAAGAGACATAAACCATTAGGGAAAATTGAAATTCCAAATTATGCTAAGATACTTTTCCTTTATAAAATATGTTCAAATATAAATAATTAACATTATCGATAGTTTTTAATATATAAACTCGAGCAATAATACAATAGAAACGTGTATTCAACTTGACTATAAGTTACATCTCAAATATCCGTACAAAATATTTTAATTTATCAATATATTTTTCAAAGGTTCGTGCTCTTTGAGATTTTATTGAAATTATTCCTTTTGCGATATCAACTTCGACATATGAGATGCGACATATGAGAGACTTATGATATATAAGATGTAAATCCCATATCAGAAGGCTTTGTTTTCAAAGCATCATCTAATTTAAAAGGTTTACTTGTTAATAAAACAATCCAATACATTTAGGTATTTTCATTATCTTTATATTCGCCAGGCTCGACTCTTTGTCCAGTGACGATACATCCTTCATGTAACTAAAGCACATCAATAAAACTTATAAAGAGAAAATCATTATAAATTTTAAAATATATACTCCATGATAATCTTTAAATACCAGTTTTTATAAAACCATCAAATATGTTTAGCTAATATAAAAATATCAATGAATGTTTATATTGTTTTTTTTTTTTGCTTATCCCTAGTACATGTGGTACAGGCCATGATAATCATGGTGGGTAGAAGTAGGCGATGGTTTTACTGTAAGTGCACCACATGTCTGCACATGTGAAAAGCAGTTCAACCTTGCACTTACAAATGTGCCAGAACCCCGTTTGGTTACTTGCACTCGCTGGTGGGGTTTAACTTTTGCAAGAATCGGGTGCCATTGGAGCATTTTTTATAATTAGAAAAAAAGTGCCCAATGCGGGAATTGAACCAGGGTCGTAGCAGGCGAAAACCAATGGTTTAGAACATCCTTTCACCGACCCCCTTGTTTATATTGTGATCTAATGAAACACCCTCTGCATTACGCTCAATAAAGCCAGAAGCCCGAATAGTTTCATAGGGAAATTGTTCTTATAATCATCTATAAACAAAACAAGCCATATCTACCCAATAGAAGACGTGTTGATCATTTTTACGTATATGATCAATACTCCCTCATACCCATTGTTAATTTAGGATTTTAATTCGTTTGGGAATATATTGTCGGTTTGAAAAAAAAAGAGTTGCTGGAAGAGGGAAATAGTAAACCAACTTTATTCTACGGTAACAACGAACGGTCTGTTCTAATATTAATGATACTCAGATTTATATAGCAATATCAACTAAAAAGCTATCTATGCAAATAAATATCATAGAAGCTAAATACTTAAAATTATGTAATTAACATGAATAAACTACGCTACACAATATATAATATTTTTAAAATAAGGCTTATTTTGTATTTTAATAAGATTTTTATTAATTCAATATATCGATGGACCAATCGTCCATCTTTTACGAGGTTTTTGTTTCGAAGCACACAGCATGACGCGTGCTTCAGGTGAGCCATGGACGTCTTGCAAGCTTGTTGGGTGATAAAACCATCTATGATATAAAATTCTAATTCTAAACAATTCTAAACAAAGTAAGTATAATCAAAATGAAAACAGTGAAATATATATAAATAAATGTCGATAATTAAGAGATTTCAAATTAATTAAAGAAATAAATAACAAATAAATAAAATCTTTTAAAATATCGCCCAATAAGCTTGTAAGACGTCCGTGGCTCACCTGAAGCACACGACCTGCTGTGTGCTTCATAACAAAAACTTCGTAAAAGATGGACGATTGGGCCATCGAAATATTGGATTAATAAAATAAATCTTATTAAAATCCAAAATGTTAAAATGGCAATTCTCTCGGATTTCATGATATAATTATTTTGACCAGTGACCTGTTACTCTGTGGTGTGTTGCAATGTATATATAAATGGATGTCTTTGTTAGTTTTTTTAGTTGTGCTATCTTACCGTGACCGTTCAATAAAATCCTCCGGTGATCAGTGCCCTCTCCTATCTTCCTCCTTTTTCAACAGGTTATGGGCCCAGGATTACTTTAAAGAAATTGTAGCATCAAGAAATTATTCAAAATGTCAAGCCTTTACCAAATAGAAAAATTGAATTCTGAAAATTTTGAAACATGGAAGATGCAAATGAAAATGATTCTTATCCATTCCGACCTTTGGGAATATGCAAATAGCATAAGAATCAAGCCTGAAACCGAGGTAGAATCCAACGAATGGGAGAAGAACGACCAGAAGGCGCTGGCTACTATAGTCCTAAGTTTGAGCCCTCCAGAAATAATACATGTTAAAAAATGCACTAATTCTGCAGAAGCATGGAAAAATTTAAATAAAGTGCATCAGCCAAAAGGGCCTGCAACTAAGGTTTTCCTTACGAAACAGTTGATCCTCTTGAAGATGAATCCTAATGAAAGGCTGTGTGCAGGATTACCTTAACAAGTTTAGCAGTTTAGCTGACAGGCTGAGTGAAATGGATGCTCAAGTCCCAGAGGACTTCCTTTCTATCCTTTTATTATGTAGCCTTCCAGAGAGTTATGAAGGATTTAGAACAGCGATAGAAACTAGAGACGAACTAGCTAGCTTTGAAACTTTAAAAGTGAAGATGCTGGAGGAGGAAATTAGACAAACTCAATTGAACGGCACAACTAATACCGAACAAGCTTTCCTTGGAAATTCAGAAAGAAAGAATTTGCCCAGCACATCAAAACCAAAGCCAAAGGGATTCCCATTTAGCTGCCACTTTTGTGGAAAAAAGGGACATAAAGCTGCCGACTGCAGAAAAAGAAAGTCCAGGAATCCTAAAAACGAAATGGTTGCATCCTTTGGGACAAAATATTTGAACAAACTTGGCGCAAATGAATGGTGTCTGGATAGTGGCGCAACTGCCCACATGTGCAGCTCAAGAGACTCATTCGTTCATTTTGAAGAGACTGCACCAGTGAGAATTACACTAGCCAATGGTAAATTCATTGAAGCTCTGGGAAAGGGGAAGGTAAAATTGGAATGTTCGGGTAAAAACGGACCAGTAACCTTATCCTTGGAAGACGTATTATTTGTTCCTGAATTAAACGGCAATTTGTTTTCCATCAGTAGGTGTACGGGCAAATATAATATTGTAAATTTCAAGTACAGAAAGGCTGAAATAGTGAATTTGCATACAAAAATTTGCATACAGGCCTATGAAAGGAATGGACTTCACATCTTAAGTCAAATCAATTGTCCTAAGGCATTAGCGACAAGAGAAATTTGCATAGCTGGAGAGAAAAATTACGAAAAATGGCAGAGTAGATTTGGCCATTTAAATTTGCAAGATCTCAAAAAGCTAAAAATGCAAAATATTGTTTATGGCCTGCCAAATTTTAATGTTAAAAATTTTACCTGTGAAGTTTGTTTGAAAGGTAAACAAAAAAGGCTACCTTTTCAGAAAGAGTCTTTTACGAGATCAAGGGAACCACTGGAGGTGGTTCATACTGACATTTGTGGTCCCATGAGAACAAAATCATTGGGTGGCGCCCTTTATTTTTCAACATTTATTGATGACTTCTCAGGATTTATCTTCACATTTATAATGAAATCAAGAAGTGAAGTATTTAAAGGGTTCAGAATATATAAAAGATACGCTGAGAAGCAAACCGAAAAAAGGTTGAAATGTATTAGAAGTGATAATGCACCTGAATACCTTAGCAAAGAATTTAAGAATTATCTAGAAGAAGAGGGTATTGGACATCAACTCTCTGTCGAATATACACCTCAACAGAACGGTGTAGCTGAAAGAGCGAATAGAACTCTACTAGATATGACTAGGTGCTTCATGATCGAAGGTGATTTACCTGAAACTTTATATGCTGAATTGATACACACATCAACTTATATCAGAAATAGATGCCCGAAGCTTAACGAGTGTAAAACTCCACATGAATTGTTTACCAAAAGAAAACCTGTAGTTTCTCATTTAAGAATTATAGGAAGTAAGTCCTTTGCCGTGAATAATAGGCCGAATAGATCTAAATTCGCACCTCGCAGTGAGGAATACAAGTTAATAGGCTATTTCACAGAATCTAAGGCATACAGACTTTGGAAGCCTGGTACACGTACAATTATAAAAAGTAGAGATGTACGTTTTATTGAACCAGAATTATCAAGAATTCGGAATGAAGTCATTGAAATTGATGTTGGTCCACAAAAATATCCTTTTGTCAAGGAAATTCCTCTAGTTGAAGAAAAGGGAAGTACGTCCAAAGTTAAATCACGAACTGAAATTGAAAGTGAATCGGATCTAGAGATGTCTGATTTAGTGGACGAGCCGTCAGAAAGTGAGGTGGTCATTTCAAGAAGAGGAAGAGGACGACCAAGATATATTAGAACAGGAAAACCTGGCCGACCAAGAAAGGAGTACCCTACAGCCAATTTGTCAACGCAAGAACTTCTATAGGCGAAATACTTGCCAGATCCAAAAGACGCAGAGGAAGCGCTGTCAGGAAGGGATTCTTATTTTTGGAAGAAAGCAATGGAGGAAGAGTTTGATTCCTTGATTGAGAACAAAACTTGGGAATTGGTTGATCCCCCTAAGAATCGAAACATCATAGGAAGCAAATGGGTATTCAAACGAAATGCAATAGTGATGGTTCTGTTGAGCGCCATAAGGCTCGCCTGGTAGCAAAAGGTTATTCACAGCAGTACGGAATAGACTACGAGGAAACTTTTGCCCCAGTAGTGCGCCAGAGTACTATTAGAATGCTTTTAGCCTTGGCTGTTGAATACAACTTGATACTCCATCAGATGGACGTTCAATCTGCTTATTTGAATGGAGAAATTAAAGAAGAAATTTATATGACACAGCCGGAAAACTTCGTCTCAAGAAAATATCCAGAGAGAGTATGTCGACTCAAAAAGGCAATTTATGGGCTGAAACAAGCTGGAATAGTTTGGCATGAAAGGCTCGACAATGAATTGAAGAATTTGGGACTGAAGCAACTTCAATCTGACAATTGTGTCTATATCAAGCATGATGAAGGTATTCTCCTGGTGGCAATCTATGTTGATGATCTGATAATTGCGGCTGAAAGAGAAGACACGTTGAAATCCTTTAAAGAAAGTATGAAAAGGAAATTCAAAATAAAGGATCTTGGAGGGATAAATTGTTGCCTGGGTATAAGGATACAAATGAAAGAGGATGGTTCAATATCCATAGATCAAGAGAGAGATATTGAAGAACTTCTGGCGAAATATAGGATGAAAGAGGCAAGCCTATTTCTACACCCATGGACTCGAACTCCAAGTTAACAAAAATTTCATCTATAGAAGGTGAGAATGAGCCAGTGAAAAAGGTAGAATACCAATCACTGATTGGATCATTGATATATCTCTCAGTGTCGACAAGGCCCGATATAGCCTATGCAGGTAGTGCTTTGGGACAGTTCAGTAATGATCCTAGGAGACAGCACTGGAATGCTGCCAAGCGTGTCCTCCGCTATTTGAAAGGCACCTCATGTTTGAGGATTACCTACAGGAAATCTAATGAGGCTCTTCATGGTTATGTCGACGCTGATTGGGGTGGAAACCTCGTGGATAGAAAATCTCATACGGGAATTGTTTACTTCTTGGCAAGAGGTCCAATAGCCTGGGGATCGAAGAAGCAGCAGACTGTCACTCTTTCGAGCACAGAATCTGAGTACATCGCACTTTGTGAAGCAGGAAAGGAGGCAGTCTATCTTAGAGCGCTGTTGGATGAGATGGGATTTGGTGAATTGCTGAATGGACCGACTGTTCTGAAGACGGATAACCAGGGTGCTCAACAGCTGGCAAGAAACCCGGTTTATCATGCCAGAACTAAACACATTGACATCAAATGGCATTACATCAGAAGCATTTGCAGCGATGGACTTGTCGAGGTCGTCCACACACCAACCCAAGAAAATGTTGCCGACATCCTTACTAAAGGCCTACCAAGGTTTTTGTATGAAAAACACGTCGCTGGATTTGGAATGTAGAAATCTGATGAATTGAGGGGAAGTGTTAAAATGGCAATTCTCTCGGATTTCATGATATAATTATTTTGACCAGTGACCTGTTACTCTGTGGTGTGTTGCAATGTATATATAAATGGATGTCTTTGTTAGTTTTTTTAGTTGTGCTATCTTACCGTGACCGTTCAATAAAATCCTCCGGTGATCAGTGCCCTCTCCTATCTTCCTCCTTTTTCAACTCCTTAAGCCTTATTTTTAAATATATATATTCTATGGATTTCTCTATATTCAGAATATATAATATGTAATATAACACAACGTGTAAATAAAGTTTATAAAGGCTTAAAACTACAAAGACAGAAGAACCTGAGATCTTCGGTAGGTCCAAAGATAGAATCACTTATCAAAATCTTAAAAGGAACTCATCCCTGGAGGCTAATATTCTCAGATCAATTTGTATTATGCTTATAAATTGAAAACCAAACTTATAAGTTACCTAACTTTATATTTTCTTACGGTAATCCCACACCGTACACGACTTCTCTTTTCTATACGATCAACAATGTCAATATCTTTAGATAGTCAACGTCACATTCCTAGTGAATATCATTAAATACAGGATATAGAGGCAAGAGTTAGTAAATTAATAACGGTTCTTTTCCTAAGGAATAAACTTGTTAAATACGAAGGTATTTCTCAATATAAATGTGAGAACCCTCGAAATACTAAGAAAATAGGTTTATATATTTTTAAAATGTGTATTTATATTGATTATTCTCTCTCAAGCACACATGTTATGGTAATTTCCTCATAGAAAGTGATTAGGTATTGATTAGTGAATTGTGCACATGATTGAAGCCATTATGAACGAATTATAAGGCTTTCTAAATGTATATTTGAACTAGATGATATAAAGTAAAAATAAACTGTTAATAGACACATTCTTTACCTATAAACATAATTACTAAGATCTAATGATGGGAATTTGAAAGGACACGGGTTTATAGAAATGTTAATTAGAAATGGGGCAAACTCATGCTTGTCGTAAATGCTGTCCCAATTAGTAGTGAAAATGGCAACGTGCTGTCAACAAGGTTAACGCCTAAATTGGTATCTCAGCTAGAGAGGAATTCCTGCCTGCCGAGTTACTAATTTGATTACTGGAAATATCACGGAGGCACTAAATAGCGCTCTATCACCAGATTGGAAATATCTTTCTCCGTAACATCTTAAGGTATGTTTTAAGGACAAAACTTCAGTCTTATTACCTTAGAACGAAGTAATTACACGCTTCTATTTATTATTACTTTAATCGAAAATATAGCGCATACTCTATGAATTATACCCATTAAATATTGCCCCTTCATGTCTAATCACACTAGAGCATTCGCCTGTTCAACAAACGAATGTACTACGATAGCCAGTAGAAGCCTTATATTTTACGTTAAATTAAATATTATAGAGCATATATTAGCCCTACGCACACACACGCGCAATTTAAAGAATATTAAACCTAAAATAAACTCATGGCCAAACATAAGGGAGTGAAAATTCTTTGATTTCGCCAGTTTTTTTAAACGTAGACAGAGGCATTTTTAACACTTGGTTATCTCGCGTGTCTTCAATAAAGGTCACTGTGTGTCTGTAGGCAATAACTTTTAGAGTTATTGCCTGAATCCCGATATGCATGCTAAAAGGTACAATTTCCTTGGTTTTTTTTCCATGAGTGGGTATGTTCATAATTGATTAAAACCATTCTAACGCCTCAAAATATACCATTACAGAATAAAGAGACCAATCGCCATATATTCCTATATAATATTAATAATAAATAATTACCTTCTTTCAAATTATAATTCCTTTTACAATTCTTTAAAAATGTTTTCGAATATAGATTCTAAAAGCAAATGGCCTTTCAGATCTTTCGGTTATTAAGCCGATGTTTGAAAGTACAGATAGAATGGCAACAAATTAAAAATATATTTTTGAATTTTACAAAGAAAATAGTTACATCTTCATTGAATCGAGCCCGCGATTAATATATTTAATATAGAATTTCGATGGTAGTAAAACCGGACACCATATATACATACTAACACACATTAAGCCTTATATTATAGTTTATCAAGGCCATGTGATAATTAACAGCCAGATCTCTGTCACGCTACCTTATTCACCCAAGCAGAGCACGAATAAATAAAAGATTTTCACAAGGAATTAAAAGAAAAAAGCTAACTTTCAAGCGAAAATCGCCTTCGACAGGCTTAAATAATAAATTTCTAACTTAGACTGATCTGAAAGTTTATAGATGCGTAACTTGGATATTTAAAAAGCACGAATAAAGCGGACACCATATATACACATTAACATGAAAGTGTATATAATTGTTGATGATCAAGAATGAATTCTATTTATAGCTAAAGATTACGTGAATAAATTATTGAGCGGTTAGAAATAGTCGCTGCACCTGTGAAAGTTTAGAAAACGTCGGTATTTAAATATATACACTCATGGACAAAACTTGAGGTAGTGAAAAATTGATGTCTGTTCGTCTTTCTTTTTTCTATGAGACATAGGCAATATTGTTCACACTTGGTTAATAGGTATGTATTCAATAAAAGTCACTGTATATAAAATTCCTTTCAGAGTTATTGTGTTTTAATTCCGATATACATGTTCAAAGGTAAAACTTCATTGAATTTTGTCCATGAGTGTATATAATGGTCTGAGTATTTCTTTGCAAAGAATTCGTAAACGGGTGGTTTTTAACGTTGGCGTTGTGAGAAATTCAACCGCTACGTGCAGAAAACGACCTTGATTACGATGTTACAAATACGGCTTGCTGATTTTGTCCATAATTCGATTAAAAATATAGAAATTTATTTTCACTGTAAGATGTGTTTCTCAATTAGTATATTCATAATCTTAAACCAGAATTTCGTGAAATCCATTATTTATTATACAATATAAACGAGTAGGATAGCTTCGAGTACTTGAGCATTCGAGCTTATATAGCAGTATTTCATGCGACAGGACTCAAGCATTTCTTTTATACTTGATATAGATATATGTATACTCCCCAACTACTTAATGTATCATCTCCAGCTATTTGTGCAGAATCCCCAGCTATTGTGTGCATATTCCCAAACTATTGTATGTATAATCCCCAACTACTTTGTATACTCCCCAGCTACTGTATGCATACTTCTACCAAATGCTGTATATATATTCCTCAACCACTGTATGTGTACTCGCCAACTACTGTACGTATACTCCCCAACTACTCTATTTATACTCCCCAACTACCTTATGTATACTATAGATATATGTTTTCATGTTTAAAAAAACTTACGTGCTTAAATGGTTTCCTTTCTCATATATAGATATGCGTTATTGCCCTATAATCAATTTATGCCTAACTGGCTTTGTTCTTATTGTTTGCGGAAGAGCATTACTCGATACAAATATTTATATGTAATTCTACTATTCTAAAAGCTTATGTCCATAGTTTAGTTGAATACCATTTTTAAGATTCCACCCTTAAATGCAGCGTATATAATCAGAATAGTTCAATACAGTATTAGAGCACTAAAAAGCGGTCTGGTAGATTAAATTGTCGATATTTCTGGGAGGGTTCACAACTGATGAGCCAAGCCCACCCAATATATTTTTCATCTCAGTAAGGAGATTAGAAGTGTGTTTTTAAGTTTAAAAGAAACTTGCGTGTCTAAATGTTTTTCTTTCTTATATAATTGATATATCCTTATCATTCTACTTCTTATTTTTATATTATTACTAAATGTGAAATTTACTATAATTTTATATATTACTTCACTGCACAAACCGCGGGGTCAATATGCCTTTTGATACCATTATTCTTTTATTTATTTATTTATTATAAAACACACACTATATCTTTTCAAGCACTATATCCTATGTTGATACCATTATGCTGGGTTGATGTAAAGGATATCACATACTGAAGTTAATGATACCCACCAGTCAGCCTATAATCAACAAACATATCAAACGATATGTTTATATCTTCAATTTGATGGGGTTGATTATTATCTATTTCTTGGCTTGTCTAAGCCAGCTCGTGCAGGCAAAAGTCTCTTCTCGATTAAACTTGGTTCAGGAAAAGCACCTCCTTGATATTTCATTAATCAAGCTCTACAAATATTCTCGTTATTAGTCAAAATATCAAAAACAAGAATAACCATAATACTCATTTTTTTAGAATAGGATTATCAGAATGTTTGAAAACATTAACATATTTCATTCATATATACATTATATAAGTTATATATTTTATAAGTTGATCGATGCACTTCTTCAAACAATTGGTAAATAAGCCCACCATTCAACCAATAATTCATAAAAAGTGTCTATATAAACAGAATAACCCAATACAAAAGATTGGAACGCTGTGTTAGATTAGACTGACGAAATCGTTTGAAGAGTTCACCATTAATGAACTTGGCCCTCCCAATAATTTCCCATCGCAGAAGGGATTCAGTTGTAAATTGTTTTATCTTTTAGAACAAAATATTGTTCGAAAATAATTTCAAATTTCATATACAGATAATGCTTATATCTCTGGGAATTTGATGAAACAAATAGGTTGCTAATGTAAAGCAATAGCGCACTATCGTAATATAGGAAAGGAGAGCATTAAAGTACGAATGTTTATTTTACACATAAAACAAACTTCTACTCTCCTTACTGATAAGGTCTAACTGGCCTTGTTCTCATTGTTTGCTGAAGAGCAATGCTCGATTCAAAATTTATATGTAATTCTACTGTCCTAAAAGCTTATGTCCATAGTTTTCCTGGATAACATTTTTAAAATACATTTCTAAGATTCCACCCTTCAGTGTAGCATATATAAGCAGAATCGTCCTATACAGTATTAGACCTCTAAGAGAAGCGGTTCTGGTAGATTAAATTGACGAAACCGCTGGGAGGTTTCACCACTAATGAGTCAAGCCCTACTAATATATTTAATCACAGTAACGATAGCAGAAGGTTGTTTTAGGTGTAAAACAAACATTCGTGGTGTAATGCTCTCATTTCCTATAAATAGATTGTGGCCATATTTCTGGGTGTTAAGTGATTTTGCGGACTTCTATATTGTCACATTTCTATACCACAATACCACAAGTTTCCTCAATTCAAGCGAGCTTGAAATCATTCCTCTAGGATATCAAGTTTCCCAGTTCTCACATCAAATCCACACTATCTTCCCTCTATTTGTGCCCTCAATTAAGGCCATGACCATCACTGGCTACAAAAATTAACCCTGGCAAAGAATTAAAGCCGCCGTGGAGGTTGGAAAAATGACTTTTATAAGTATTCAAAATTACACTTTTCTAAGAAGTGGTTAAAAAATGTTAGTGGCATTTATTGCCACAAGCTCTTTCTTTCAGTAGTAATGTTATATTCAATATGAGATGTCAGTTTGAGTTTTTCTAAGATTGGTAAATTCCATATGAAGTATTTTGAAGCTACTTTGAAGCTATTGATAGTAAAACAAACTGTCTTTCTTACTATACTATTTCTAGATATATCTATATTTCAAAATTGACAATATAATTATATGATTGCTTAGTTCTATTTTATAATATTTATGCAGAGATATATGAAAGTTGAAACATATCAAAAGCGATTTTTTTTATAAATAAAAAACAGTTTTCTACTTCTCTCACTGCGATGGAAAGATATTGGGAGAGCCCGACTCATCTGTGGCGAACCCTCCCACATATTTTGTCAATTTATTATTCCATTTTGGATGATTAAACTAGCTAAATCGCTGGAAGGGTTCATTACTGATGTGACAGGCCTTCCCGATGTATTTCCATCGCAAAGAGAAGGCAATAGAAACCCGTTTAATTTATAAAAAGAAAAACCCACATTAAAATGGTCTTAACTTTGATATTCAGATTCACTATTTCGTTATATTTACCGAGCTTTACCAAACATAATAGTGTTGTTTATTGTTTACCAATATATTAATCGTCAATTTTACAAATACATTGATTTAATAAAGTATTTCAATATAAATATTTTTTTCGTATTTCTACACCTCTGCACGTTTAAAATCCCTCTATTTCAATTTGAACATATTATATTGATAAATGATATTAAAATACCAAATACTCTTCACAAATATTTGAATTTAAACATAATAAAGAAATTTCTGAACCTTAAAATCAAGTATAGTTCTAAAATATTCGCATATTATATATAAACTTAATATATGCGTTATAATAAATATTCGTTTTTATTATAAAGCTAAAGCGCTAGAACGCTAGTTAAAACCTAAACATTTCTCTAACATTACTATCATTATTAAAATATTCATGTTTTAAAATTCCATTCCAAATGATGCACACAACCTTAGCGCTCTAGCAAGAATGGCATTTATGGCTGGAATACGATATCGTGCGTCATTTGAAGCAAAGTTTTCCCAATTAAAGTAAATCACGCGAAGAGATAAAAATAATATTTTCCATGCGAACTATTAAATTAGCGTTAGACACATTAAATATAATTCTCTTCTCATACTTTAAATCTCTAAATATCATCCATTATACACACATAACCCCCGTTTAAAAAGGAATATTTAAAATGTAGTTTTGTTTTTTCTTTTTTATTCTACTTTCCTTAACATTTTTATTCCACTTTTAAAAATTCGTCTGCTAAACTTTTAGAAAGGATCTTCTTTTTAATTAATTTGTATAGAGACGAACATTTTAATCACTCAACACACACACATATATATATATATATATATATATGTATATAAGATAAAGAATAGCAAAAACTAATATCAGCGTGCATCCATTATTTAAATGAATTTCCAGCGTCATTTACCGAGGAGTCATCTCCCTAATTTAACAATGGTTCCATTAAAAATAAAAATAAAAAATACGCATCAGAGGTACATAGTTAATTAATGATATTAATTTGAAAAAAAAAACGAAGTTTTTGATTATTTATAAAGGTAAAAGAATCGAAATTTTGTTATTTGATACCTGTGTCTTTTAAATTAAAAGGGAACCTTTTTGGCTCAAAAAGGGACAAAAGAAAAATAATTGGTATAGAATTTCTGAAAGACGTGTTATAGACGGGAAATAAGAATGTAAATCTTTTGATGGGAAAATCTGGGACCCTCATTATTATATCTGCCCTTTGCGATAAGTGTCCATCCGATAATGTTCACAATTACAGTCTTCAAATGTTTTATGATTCTGTACTCGTATTCTATTTTTTATAATTTGATTTTTAAAAGTGTGATTAATTTATTTTAAAAATGGTGAATCACATCTTGATTTCTGATATAAGAAAATAACGATATACTTTTATAAAATATCTAAAACCTTACGCAATAAGGTTCTTTATTCTTGATTTAACCGATCAATAAAAAGAGCGGATTGAACATTAGCACCCTTCAGTATGTTATAATAACCTGTCGTCCACATGAAGAGGAAAATTTTAAGAATAATTAAACTTAAAATGCGTCGATAAAAACAATTCTTGTGCATCACTAAAATTTACCTGAAATAGGTCAACCTTCAGATTTCCCCCCATTCATCTCTATGATACGCTTCTCGGTCTTTTGGCTAAGATCAAAGTGTAGTAGTATCTCTCTACAATACAAATATTCTAATTTACAATGTCACTGTGATTTATAAATGTAACCTTGAAATACACTCATAGACAAAAGTTAAGGAAGTTGTACCTTTTAGAATGTATACCGGAATTGAAACAATAACTCTTATATATATTTGATACATTGTTTATTGAAGACACACGAGGTAACCAAGTGTGAACAAATTTAACTCTGTCTCTTTAAAAAAAATAGACGACAGGCAACATCAAAATATCAAACTTACTTAAGTTTTGCCCATAATGTGAATTATTTTATAAAGGTTTAAATAAAATGCTGAAAATTAACAAATACAATTTTAGTATACAACAAATATTAAAAAAATTCTTGGTCGTTTGCTTAAGTCCTCGATGTGAAAAACTGAGCTAAAGTTACATCCTCTCTTTACCTTCCTCAACGCTGAATGGCTGGTTAAGTTAATGGGAGAGCAGAGAACCAATCAGCGAGCGACTAAAACAGACAATCCTATATATACCCTCCTATACCAAAATAATTAAAAAGCCTGCATTGATCATCGATCGTTTCAAATATTCTAATATAGGGATCAGGTCGACATTGTTGTTACCAATAGAAGCTTATTGAATATTTCCTTTTCAATCAGGTCGATTGATAGCGCTCTTTATCTTGTTATTCATTCAAATATTCAGAATATATTTTGCAATATATTAAAAATAAGATCATGTTTTTTTTTATTTACGTTTGATTTCAAAGAAAAAAGCTCCATATCATTTCTTGATATCAATTTTATAAACTGATACCAAAAGCACTCACGTATCTATAAGACAATAACAAACCCAGGTAAATTCCTGAATTTCAATACCAAGACCCTTACAAAATGTGTCTATACCAGGGGTTGGAAACCTTTTGAATTAGAAGAGTCAAAAGTTACAATTTACGAAATTTCAAAATTTTCAAAGAGCCACACATTTTTTTCTTGCCAACAATAAATAGTACTCGCATAAATAAAGTTTTTATTTGTGCGAGTACTACACGTAGCTTCACATCCAAAGAATCACATGTGTCTTGCGACCCATTGCATGTAAAAATATAAAATAATATTCTATATAATACATTTATTCATTCATTATAAACACTATAAACCCTCTCAGGGTAGATTTTGATCACAAGCTCTTCTACAAGGCTTATAAACAACTTGTTACTACCCATTGTTTAACGTAAAACAATTTAGAAATTATTAAAATAATTATTGAAAACAATGTTATAAAAAAAAAAGAGAATAGGAAGGATCCTCCAAGTCTAATAACACGATATTGAAATTGTTCCAATCTATAAGAGAAATACTTCGTCATCTCAGAACCAAGCCTTTTTTCGATATAAACACAAACGCTAATCTTATTTACCCAATTCCGTGTGATCGCTCTCCCGTTACCTATATTAAATAGACAGGACAGACACTTGAATAACGCATCAAGCAACATAAATCAGCATTACAAGAGACCACAGTCTCACCTGGTCAAGCCATTCTGAATAACATAACTAGAAATATACCAACATTATTCATCTCAAGCAAGCATGAAATATTTATAGAGACCTTCGTTGATCCTAACAGCATAAACATAGAAGTGAAAATCCTCAGGCTTATTACCAATTTAAGAAACTTCAACCCAGTATATAACACCTGGCACTGGTCTCTGCAGCACCAGTGGATGAATGCACTACTGGTTTAACCTTTTATAAAATAAAAAAAGTGCATTGATTTTATAAATATTGTATATCGAAAATGAAACATGGCCAAATCCAAAATATGACGTTCTCCATAAAATAGGGTTCATATTATGATATATGCTATATGTGGAAATTTAATGGATTATATTTGAAGAGCCTTCATTCTATTCGAACAGTCTTATCAATAATGAAATATGAATATATTTCAGTTTAATTATATAATTAAGAAGATATTCTTTGAATTTTAATTTATATACATACATATATATGTGAAAAAATAATAAAAATAAAATATGAAAAAATATAAGATGTTAGTATTAAAGGCATATAAAGGCATATCCTCCCGCACGAGCACATGAGATTTTTAAATAGCAGAGCGCCATCTAGTGGAACAGAAATCAACTAAACGTTGATTTAGCCTGTTCCCTGATATTCGGCCATCCCAATTTCTTGGTAAATCACCTTTTACTAATTTCCAAAAGAACTGCATTTTGACTGCTGTCACCTTAATATAATTGAACAATTTTTAGATGGCCTGAACACTAGCTCAGCATCCCTTAAGTGATTTCCACTAATGCACAATATATAAACTATTTTAATATTATTTCAACGTGTGTATCAACTATATGTAGATGTTATTGAGCATCTACGTTGCTATATCCCGAAAACTAGCTTAATTTCTATTTTAAGGATGGCTACTATAAGACAATCCTCTACTGTCTTTACTACGGTGAAAGATATTGGGAGGGGTTGGCTTATCAGTGGTGAACCTTCCAAGCGGTTTCGCCAAGGGGTTCGTTTTACTTGGAAACGAAAAATTCGTGCTTTATAGCTTTAATTAATATATACAGCTGGGGCGTTATAGAGAGAGAGAGAGAGAGAGATAGAGAGAGGAGAAAGACCATGACAATTATATTAACTTTATTGACTTTGAGTCAACAACCATAACAAAAATTTAAAAAATTAAAATAAATTCAAATATACACAAGACCGATCCCTCACTCATCGGACGTCTGGAATTCATCAGCTCCACAAGCCGCCCTGAATACGGACAGCTCTTCCGGCTTATATAGTGGTTGCTGTCCCCAACACTCGCAATTTCACGGTCGGGGAAATCTGAGAGAATGATCTTTTCCTCGAACGTGAGAATGACGAGAACATTTTTCCTTTCTTGGCGGTACAAAACTGCCCATACTAACATGCATGTATCATGACCCAGGGGACGCAGGACTGAGCGAGCACCTAGTTTTTAAAAAACCTTTCTGACCATATCCTCAGATTTATGAGGAATCTGTTTAGTTTGAGTTTTGTTGGAAGAATCAGGAATGCTGATAGAGGGTTCAGTCTCGGGGTTTTGTCTTCATGGACTGTTGTTGTGAGGGTCATCTACATCGGGGCATCCCCCTGGCGCAGGGTGGTCTAATGGTGCAGGTGGAGTTTCAGCTGTAGTGGTGGTGGGAGCATGCGCAGGGGTCTTCAAGCTGTTCCTCTGGCATGAGACATGGGGATTTTTTGCTTCTCTGAAGGGGCAGTTAATCCTTTTATGGTCTACCCGGTAGCACTCGGAGCAACGGAAGCCGTACTCCAAGTAGGCCAAGTAATAACGTCTTTGGAAGATCCGTGATCTTTTCTCCCTCGTTCATGAAGATTAAGGCCGTCTTCTTTAGGTCCAGCCAAGTGTAGCCCCCCGGAAGTGTTCACGGCAGGAGAGATAGAGACCACCTGGCAAATAAGGCCTCAGGGTTCCGATGATGTCCGCGTCCTCTATGGCGTGAGGCAGGCAGGCCACTAATGTAATTTTTCCTCCTTCTTCTGGTAGGGTAGGGCTTTGAGAAGGACTCCGTTGATAAACAGCCCTTCTTCAATTATTATTTCCGCCATTTGCGTATTTCCAGACCAACCAGGTCCTGCACGGAAACCTTACCAAGCTGTACCACGCAGCTTTTGACCAATTTATGTTCAAGGGGTTTGATGTAGTCCACTAGAGTAAACTTCGGGGCATGTTCCAGATAGAGCATCTGGTCAAAGGTTCCAGCTGCGGATATCTTCCGGCACTGTTCGAGTAATTGCCTCGAAACCTTTACCTGCTCAATGTTATTTCTGGGACGCGATGGCTGGCGCGACGCAGACTCGTTCCGGTTGGTCGTGGCATGGCGAGATTGATCAGGAGTTCGGCGCTCCTTCATCAAAGAAGACGAATGCTTCCATTTTTCCTCTGTTCAAAGTTGTTTAATTTGTCCTTAACGATTTAAGCCCAATTCAGGCTTCTCTGGGAAGAATTTTCATCATCGCCACCGTCTCTGATGGACGAATTTGCATAATTATCCATTATTTTAGAATTTAAAGATTTTATCCTTTCCTTGAATTTTAATCCGTCAATAGCTCAACGTTGGATGTTTTGACATGGATGGGGGTATCACCACCGTGCTCTCCGTCATATTGTTCATCCGCCAATACCGAATACCGGTTGGATATATCCATACTATTCATCTTCAACGCCGTAAAGCACGGAGATCGCGCTTCGCGTGGCTTCACGGCCGAGAGAGAGAATACTTTTAATTTCTATTATATTACTACTACGCCATATATCTACCAATATTACACTCATTTATATTGTTGTGTGAATTGATTATTTTCCTGAACACTAGCACAACATCAGTTATGAGAATTACACAATATATTTAACAGCTATCTTCAGATATTACCGCACATCTTAGTTGCTATTGTGCACATAGCTCAACATAAGTTATGTGGCTACCACTACACGCACTATCTACAATATTATAACACTACACCAGCACATCAGCTGCTATGCCGCTGCTAGTGAAGGATTAATATCTACCAACAACCCCCTCCTCCAATCATATTTGTGAAAAATGCTGTAGTTCTCTCTATAACACGAGTGTCATGGTGAACTGGTAGAGCTCAACTTATCCCTTCTTTTTGCTACCTAGATCCATTCTCAATCACTATTTTCATCCAATTACATTTGTATTCAGAACAGGAAAGATGTAATTTTCAGTTTATTACTATGTAGTTATATTTTTGAAATGTAATAATCAATATGTAAACAAAATGAAATATTTTTAACACCAATTGAGTTACGATAAGCGCTTACTACTAAAATTACATCTTGTTGAGAATAAAAATATCCAAATGCTACCTTATCTTAATTATTCGATTCCAATACAGTTTGTCACAGTATAAACTCTAAAATATTTTCCACAAATATATTATCAAGCACAATATGGATACTCGGAATTTTACAGCCCAAAAGTCGGATCCTCTGGTTCTGACCATCAAGAAAGAAGAAACGTCAACTGTCAAGTAAGTCCTAATGTCTTAGCATCCTGAAAAGTTCTTCTTTTAAAATCCTTTTCGAAACAATTTAATATTTGGCGCTAAACTTATATTGGTTTGTTCCAGACAATTGTTTCAAGATTGCTTTTCTCGCCAGGAAGATATTGATTTAAAAAGCAACGTCTTTCTAGATATTGGCCGGAAGGAGCTTTTTTTTTAATTAGAGCCTTCTCCGGCCCTGGATCACATGCAACACTACGTCATGCACAGCAGGCAATTTAAGGGGAGAATGGAAAAATATAATTTTATTAGGTTAGATTTAGTTTTGGGACGAGACAGTTTTGCAAATAAGTTCACTCTAAATATAATTGAATATATTTCATGTGCTAATTATATCTTCATAGTTATCATTCATAATTCATATTTGATAAATTATCAAAATTTCCAACTTTTATTCAAGCATTCCATTATATAGTTGATTGGTATACATTTATTGACACAAATTCTAAGGAAGTGCGAAGCCTTTCATGTCTACAATAGTCTATATATATTTTTTTTTTGAAGGAGACAGTGTTCACACTTTGTTATCTAGTGTCTTCAATAAAGGTCACTGTGTATCAAATATCTTTCAGAGTCATTGTCTGAATCCCAATAAACATGCTAAAAGACACAACTTATTCAAATTTTATCCATGAGTGTATATATATAGCAGGGAATATTTAGAATTAGAATAAATTAAACTTTACATGTTAATATATTCACTATTTTGACTGGTTAGACACGTCATTACGGATGCTTTTTCTAAAAATGTTGATTTCTACTTTATAACTGCGCTTTATATTCTCTGGCGGAAAAGATCCCGCCATAAAGAGAAGAATAAAAATTCATGGAAATATAATTTAGATAATATATTTACCTCTATGAAGCATATTTAATTAAGGTTTCAAGGTCATAGAATGAATAATGTGCGCAAAGGTCATTTAAAATATTAAACGGTGGTACATTAATAAATCACCGTAGTCGCCACGGTTAGCAATGCAAACATAAAAAGGTGAATGCATTGTGCTGTCCAGGTGACGCATGTCATTTTGTGGAATAGAGTTTCATGACTGTTGCACTTTGTCAAATCAGCCACAAAATGTGCTGATTGTGGTAAGTGCTGGGTTTGTCTTTTATAAAATCCCATATATATACAATTGGGGAGAAATAAATGAAGATCTGTCTGAGGCAGCATGTCATGCCAATCGAAATTTTGGCTAAAAATAAGTTCCATATAGCTTTTATATATAATTTCTCTTGATTATAAATAAACATTCTTCCCTGATTTATAATATTATAAAATAAATAAAGCTTCCAGGGCTATGTTTCTTGTTGAAAAGGTTTCTTAATACTCCTGTTGAAGGACTGACAAGTCCGAAAGCTTGAAAATAAAAAGTTGAACAAGAAACTTAACCCTGGAATCTTTATTTATTTTATAATATAATTTATCTATTTTCAAAACACATTTTTATATATTGATATAGTTTACATTATAAAACGTATGCTTTATATAAAACTAAAAATAATGTTTTATATATTATATATATAGGGTGCGTTTTAGCCTTCAAATTAAAAACTTCCTTATATTTGCCATTCCAAGTAAATATACCCAGCGCACATAAAAACCCAGCTGCTTGGGAAAATATATTTTGTATTTTTAGACATAACCCACTCAGTTTATTTTCTTAATTATAAAAAGACATCCAACAGTGGAATGAGTAGAAATTTCACATGAATTGATTTAAATCTCCTGGAAATTAATTTAAAAAATTAAAAAGGTTTCTGGAGATGAGTTTCTATTTATTTTAAATACCATCTCAAGCTTTCGGGCATCTCTGCCCTTCTACAGGAGAACTTATACAATGGTTTTATCTGTACCCATATTATTTTCTTCACAGGGGATAAATGTTATGTAAAAATATTATCTTTTAAATATATTTCATAGATTAAATTACTCTGTTAAATTGACCACCAGAGGTCACCGTTCTCACTATATAAACTCTATTGTTGTCGTTTCCCGATGGCCTGTTAAAACCTTTGTAATTATGTAAATAATATTTTGTTTTTTCCTCGTTCTACTCGCCTTAAGACAGGCAGTACTTTTACCAAATTATGTTTTTTATAAATCCCATAAGCTCAATTAAAGCTATTTCTAATCTTCATTATTTTTATAATTATAATTTCAAGATTTTAAGTTTCAAGATGCCCGAAAGCTTGAGATATTATTTGAAATAAAAAGAAACTCATCTTCGGAAAGCGTTTTTAATTGTTTAGTATGTAGAAATTGCCATATATATATGGCAATTTTTTTTTGAAAATAGAGAAATCTCTATAAATAAATCTTTTTATTAAAAAGGCATATATTGGATCAGAAAATCATTTATTTTACCAATATTTCAGTTGGCTGAACGCCAACCTTTATCAAGTTATTATAATATATTAATGTGTGTCAACAACAAACTCAAATATTGGTAAAATAAATGATTCTTTGATTAAATATATGCCTTTTTAATTAAAAATAAATATATTTTTTTGTGAGTTTATATTTTATATTTTAGCCCCAGAGTTGTAAATATTTTATATATCGTCGCGTGAAGGCATCACGTGATCATCCAAAGCAGTTTAAAAACAAGAAAAGCCCTGACGAAGTTAAGCCTACAGCTTATTGAAATATTGGAATTTTGTAATAAATAAAATGTTTTGTTTTATTTTAGATCCAAAATATGCCTTTTAATTAATATATATGTTATATAAAAATATTTTATTTAAAATTATATTTCATAGTTACAAATATTCTGTTTATATCTACCACCAGATATCGGGACTTTCACTTTATAAAACCGATTGTTGTTGTTTCACGTTGGCCGGCTCAAACTTTTGTAAATTATGTAAATACGTTTTTCATTTTTATGATTCTTACGCCTTAAGCCAGGCATTACTTTTATCAAATTATGTTTTTATATATACAGGGTGATCCAAAAGTCCCGCACAACTTTAAAAATTGATAACTCCGCAAATATTTGCGCTAGAGCAATGCGGTAAACACCATTGTGTTCAGGATGCAATGGGATTTCATATGGCAAATAATGAAAAATTCGGAATTGATCTTAGTTACAACTTTATTCGCTAGATGGCGCTCTACCAGAATCAGAGATTCAGCGGCCAAATTGTTTGATAAATTGAAAAATATAACTGAACGACACGTATTTTTCCTTTTTGAATACCAGGAAAGAACCCTAATAATATCAAATGATAAATTAATAAAACACCATTTCGCCAAAAGTTAGAAGAATTGGCTGACGATTTTTAAATACAATCTGAGATATGTAAAATAGGTATAGGCAAATTAAAACATGTATCAAAAAAAAATTATATTTCAGATGGAGTTTTGTGAAATAAATTGAATGTTTGAAAATAACTACTGATATCAATACACGACTTTTGAAATGTTGATATAGTACCAAAAATTATGATGGCACTACTAATAGGATTTCGTGCTATAAGGAATGTATAGTTTCTTGACTAATTGTCGACACTTGACTATTTAACTGGATATTTGTCATGATCCAAAAATGAAATATAGAGGGGAGTGACAAAATATATTTGTTGTACTTTATTCCAAATATCCTATGGGTTTGTCAAATATTATCATTGTTTATTATACTGTACATAATTTTGAAAATGTATCCCCTCAAAAAAATCATTTTTAAATCGACCTTTTGCGTTGAAAAACGTGGTAGTAAAATCATTTTGTATTATTTTTTGCGCAAAATATCTAAAGTTGGGGGGGGGGGGATAGAGAGATTATTCCTTATGCTATTTCTTCGAATGAGCGAAAAGCGATAAACTAAACATAAGGGGTAAAATTGTGTATACCAGTGTTATTTGAGAAGTTATAACACTTTGGCCTGCACGACATAATATAAAATGTGGGCAAATGACAAACAAAAAAATTACTGTTTACAGAAAAAAAAAGAGTCAAGATGTGAGGACAGCATTTATTATTCCCATAACCCAAAACAAAGAGCTGCAAAATTGCAAAATATAACACACTAGCCGAATGACCCGGGCAACGCCCTGTTTTACCCGATTGAATGTTTTTATTCAAATACTATTTGTTAGAATTATAAATTGGCGCCTTATATAAATGCATATATTAGTTAATAACTATAGCCTATGTGCTTTATCTGTCTATGTACTGTTGGCTTCCGTAGGCGTCTCATACTGGGAAAAAGAAGGAGAGGATTCCATTTAGTTATTAACTAATATATGCATTTATTTAAGGAGCGACCCGCTCCAACACAATAGTTACAAAAACGAAAAAGCGAGTGGGGGAGGCATGATGGAGGCGGGGGGGGCAAAGGTGGCCTTGATCGTAGCCAACCAATAGGAGGGCGCCATTCCAAAAAAAAAAAAGCAAACGGTGACAGAGTTGATTAGGAGATGAGGAATGACGCTCGTAACTGTATATAGAATGAGGTAACTGCCTTCTCTCTTGTATTAGGTCACAATCCTTGCTCAATGTGGCGCCCTTCATTCTCAAACACCGCCTGCAGACGATAGATGACAAAATGGTCACAATTATATAGTTGAAATTTATAAAACGTGCCATCTGATAGAAGCCTTCAACATGGCCAATGTGGTAGGCCGGCATCGATAAAAACGCGACTTAATTTACCCCCATAACCGAAATTGTAAGGCGTCAAGTCTGGTGATATTGGAGGCCACTGGTATATAAAGTGGCGACTTATCAACGAATTCCACTGAACGTATCCTTCAGCAATTGTTTGGCACCGCGGGAGATATGAGGAGGTCCTCCATCTTGCATGTGTTCGCTTAGTGCTTGTCTGTCCTGCAATATGGGAATAACCTTTTCTCTCAAAAGTTGAACATAACGTTCACCAGTTACGAAAACGGTTTTAAAAGTTCTTCCATTGATTTTTTCAAAGAAAAATGGCCCAATAATAAAAGAAGAAGTGAACCCACACAAAACTGTAACTCTGTGCTGATGAAGTGGTATTTCTGTAAAAATCCTAGGGTTGTCTGTTGCCAAAATGAGGCAGTTTTGAATGTTAAATTCTCCCTTTAGATAAAAGTGAGCATCATCTGTTCTTAGAACATTTGACAGCCAGTTTTCATCAATATCAATTTGCCGGAAACCCCATGCAGCGAATTCTTGACGCTTCTCAAAATCGCTGACTTTCAACTCGTGAAAACTTTGAATTTTGTTAAATGACTTGCATGAAATACACATGGGGATTGTTAAAATGAAGATGATTGCCAGACGGTATTTTCTGGTGGCCAGGCATAGACAGTAACATCGAGGAGTTAACTAGAGAATGTAGAGTATGCCAAGAATCGGCAAGCATGCCCCCGGCTACCATATCGGAATGGACTTGGTCCGAAAAACCGTGGCATCGACTTCATCTTGATCTAGCGGGTCCGTTCATGGGAAGAATGTTTTTGGTTCTCGTGGACGCATACTCAAAGTGGATAGAAATTTTTATCATCAAAGATATTACCAGAAAAACGATTATTAGTCATCTTGGAGAAATTCTCGCCAGAATTGGATTGCCCTAATTTTTTGTTACATATAACGGAAGACAGTTTGTCTCCGGTGAATTCGAGCAATTTACCAAAATGAATGGTATACGGCACACTAAGACCAGTCCGTATAATCCTAGTACAAATGGTTTAGCTGAGAGATATTTAAGAGAGTTTAAAAACCTTTTGAGAAAGAATAATGGGAAGGATGATTTAGAGACGAATCTACAAAATTTCCTATTTGCTCATAGAGCATTCCCCCAAACTGTAATAAAGGAATTCCCCGGCGGAACTGCTAATGAAGAGAAGTTTAAGATCAAGATTCTCGAATTTAATACCAAGATGGGAAATCCGCGAGAGGTATTTCATGAGGCCGTAAGAAGGCAGGAGCAGTTTACTACAGGTTGCGAGGTTTATTTCCGCAACTATGCAACTGGACCTAAACGGTAAAAAGGTACCATTTTGGAATTATTGAGCTACCGTCACTACCTTATAAGTTGCGAGGGCGTCGTGTATAAGAGGCATATCAATCAATTGCGACCTGTGAGAAAGAAACAAGTGGAGACAAGAAATTTGATACTTCCTCGAACATCAGGAGAGAAGCCTGTAGGTGGAAGTCAGAAAGAAAGTGAAGAGGAGGTTCCAGAGGTTACATCAGGAAACAAGGAGGAGACTGCTTCTGTGCACGTACCCTCTTGCACTCCTATACCAGGGCCTGTTGCTGTGCACGTACCCTCTTGCACTCCTAAACCGGAGGCTGCCGCTGTGCAAGTGCCCGTCTGCAGTTCTAGACCTCAGAGAGCCAGGAAACCCCTAGACCGGCTGGAGTATTATTAAGGGGGGAGATGTGTTGTGTATGTAAATAGATGAAGATTATTTGCATTCTTTAAAGTCTCATTATTTAAGAATATATGTGTATATAAATTGGACATTTTTTGTTGGCCAAACGAAAAGAATCTGAGGCTCTTTATCGGACACGACAAAAACAAAAACGGCATTCCAGAGTAAAAATAAATCATCAGAGATAGATAAATATTTTTCAAATGAATTAAAATAAATATAATCGATATTGAGAGAGAGTTGAATTTAAAAAAATTGAAAATTATTATTTTCGAAATTTTTTTTTAAATAGCTGAGAGGATTCCAGCAAACCGCATCTAAAATATCAGTTTTTTTTTTTGCTACATGTTTTAATTTGCATATACCTATTTTACATATCTCAGATTGTATTAAAAAATCGTTAACCATTTCTTCTAACTTTTGGCGAAATGGTGTCTTATTAATTTATCATTTGATATTATTAGGGTTCTTTCCTGGTATTCAAAAAGTAAATTACGTGTCGTTCAGTTATATTTTTCAATTTATCAAACAATTTGGCCGCTGAATCGCTGATTCTGGTAGGGCGCCATCTAGCGAATAAGTTGTAACTAAAATCAATTTCGAATTTTTCATTATTTGCCATAAAAAATTCCATTGCATCCTGAACACAATGGTGTTTACCGCATTGCTCTAGCGCAAATATTCGCGGAATTATTAATTTTTAAAGTTGTGCGGGACCTTTGGATCACCCTGTATATTCCTTTAGGTCAATTAAAGCAATCACTGATCAACACTATTTTTATTATTATATTTTATTATTCCCACGACTGCCAAACAATATCATAATGATACCCATGTATCCAAAAACCTATTAGAAAATAATATTTCAAAGTCAACAGCAGAAATCATTCTTAAATATATATATAATGTTTAATTAAAAATAAATATATTGGATCAAAAATACCATTTATTTTACCAATATTTCAGTTGGCTGAACGCCAACCTTTATCAAAGTATTATAACATATTTAATATGTTATAATACCTTGATAAAGGTTGACGTTCAGCCAACTGAAATACTGTATTGGTAAAATAAATGATATTTTTGATCCAATATATGTCTTTTTAATTAAAGATTTATTTATGGATTGCTATATTTTCGAAATATATAATGTTTATAATGAGGAAATATAGTAATTTAAAGGAAGATACAAAATGGTAAGCTAGGCAAAAGACAAAAAGATATAAGCGCCGTGTTAATTACTTGGAACCCATTTCCCGGGATTAAATTTGGGGTAAACCGACCGAGAGTTCCTCGGGATAACTGATGTTTGAATTTAAACAACTCTTTTATCTACCTTCCAAATCGCCTCTGGAATTATATTTGTTCAATATGTGCCGACGTTTGAATTGATGGATTCCCCTTCACTAAACACGCGTGAATACGTTTTTTTCTAGGCGTTTAAATTATCTTCCGGTAACAAATTCTACAATCTTTTAACTCTATGATTTACTCAATGATTTACAAATAATATGCAAATAATTTTTTCATAATTATAAATTCATTATTGTTCAAATTATCAACCAATTATTTTTATCTCAATAACACGTGTTTACAAAATCTTTAGTTAAAAATAATAAATAACTATTTAAAATAAGAATATAAACGGTAGCAATATGCGTTTCTTTATTCGTGCAAAGTGCAAGATTTCGGATCTTTATAATCCTTCCACTGGCATAGCTATAAGTTGAGAGAATTTGGATAAATATATATATATAGGATTTAAAGACACAAATATATATTCAGAAAATATGAATATATATGATTTATAAATATTTTTGTGTCAAATAAGAAGTTTCAGAAGATGAGTTTCTTTTAATTGTAAAACATTACAAGCTTTCGGGCAATGCCCTTCTACAGGTAAAATAAAAATAAAAACAAAAACTCACCGAAATCTGCCTGTGCATGAACACCTTCACCTATTCCCATACCCACTTTAAACAGATCAGGGGAACCCCAATGGGCAGCCCCCTCTCATCCATTTTATCTGAAATAACCATGTCTACCATAGACCAGTGGATTTGTAACCGGCACCCCTCAAACATCTTCTTCTGGCGACGATACGTTGACGATATTTTCTACATATGCAAAACCGACAGCGAGGATACCATTCACTCCGACCTCCACACTTACAATCCCAACATCACATTCACTCTCGAGAGAGAACGCGAGCATGTCATTCCCTTTCTAGACGCCCTAGTCATACGCACACCAAATACCTACCATACCACAGTCTACTACAAGAAAAACCACCCCCCAGATACACCCATTATAGATCACACTGCCCAACTTCCCACAAAATCAACATGGTTAAAGCCCTCACCCGCCGCCTATTAACCCACTGCTCACTCCCCATCTTCAAAAATATTGAAAAGAACCGCATCATCTCCCATCTTACAGCTTCAGCTTTCCCTCTGTCCTTTATAGAAAAACACACCTACTCGCCTGTTCCTCTTAACCCCCCTGCAGCCTACAAATCCACGTGTGTGATCCCATTCTCTTCCCTCTCAGTTAACCTCTCCCGTTTCCTCAAACCCTTTGGCATCCGTACCTTTTTTACCAACACACCTAACCTCCACTCACTCCTTAGGCATCAGATTCTACCTCTGGTATATTAATAACCCCCCTTCCACCACCTCAGTCACACCGGTCAAAAACGGTTTTTCTCTCACTAATCATTCATAGATGGCAGTCCATAGCATAGTCATTAACCACACAAATTTACCCGTAATAGTTACTTAGATATATTTAATCATGTAATATCATTGTAATAATTTTTCTAACTCTCTAATTTTTCAAATATTAACACAATTTTAATTCATTCAGATCCAGACGCGCGAGTAGTCTCACGCGAGCGTGTATTTATATCTTATTTTGTTTTTGTTTTCTACGGTTAGCTGTTATATATTTAAATTGTTTAATTCTCAGTCGCTTAGTTACCTTAATTTACCTTTAATTTTTGTTTTTATTTTTATTTTACCTGTAGCATTGCCCGAAAGCTTATAATGTTTTACAATTAAAAGAAACTCATCTTCTGAAACTTCTTATTTGACATATCTTATTGGAAGAGTCTTTGACCTATAAATATTTTTATTATTCCAATATTTCGAGGGGCAACTCACCTCTCTTTATCGAGGATGTTTGTGTTTCTCACTAAAACATGTGAGAACTCGTGTATCACTCTCGTTCTACAAGACCAATGAATACAAATATATATGAAAAAACAATAGAAAAAAATAATAATAAATAAGTGGGTCAGGTGCTGATATTAAAAACAAAGTAGGCATATCCTGACCAGGAGCACATGTGCTTTTCAGAAGGCAGAGCGCCATCTGGTGGAACAGAAATCAACTAAACATTGATTTAACCTGTTCCCTGATATTTGGACAACCCAATTTCTTGATAAATCAAGAAAAGCCATCCACGAATGTAAATATATATATTATTGTATATATTCTCATTCTCTCAACTTATAGGTATGTCTGTGGAAGGATTATAAAGATCCGAAAACTTGCACTTTGCACGAATAAAGAACGCATATTGCTGCCGTTTATATTCTTATTTTATACTTTATAGCAATTTTATCTTCTAGTGAAACAACTATATATATTTACAGGCGTGTGTGTGTATATAATAGCCGGAATTTTACCTCTAGGATTTGATCTGTTGGTTGCGCGGGTAATTCCTCTATTATCGAAAGCGCCGAATTGTCTGATTTCATGGAAATTACTGGGCTCTGAAATCTTTACCTTCCCCTACCACTTATATAATAAAAATATAATATGAGAGCTCCTATTAAACACAAAAAATACAAGCTAAAATGAACGCTATTTTATAATTAATTTAAATTTATAATCTTTATAAAAAATCTTTATAATTATTTTAAAATATAATTTTAATTATGGATATTGCTCAATCTTCAAAATATATATATATAAGAATATTTATTATACAGGGTGATCCAAAAGTCCCGCACTATTTTAAAAATTAATAACTCCGCGAATATTTGCGCTAGAGCAATGCGGTAAACACCATTGTATTCAGGATGCAATGGGATTTTTTATGGCAAATAATGAAAAATTCGAAATTGATTTTAGTTACAATTTTATTCGCCAGATGGCGCTCTACCAGAATCAGAGATTCAGCGGCCAAATTGTTTGATAAATTGAAAAATATAACTGATCGACACGTATTTTTCCTTTTTGAATACCAGGAAAGAACCCTAATAATATCAAATAACAAATTAATAAAACACCACTTCGCCAAAAGTATGAAGAATTGTTTAACGATTTTAAATACAATCAGATATATGTAAAATACCTAAATGCAAATTAAAACATGTAGCAAAATATTTATTTTTATATGAGGTTTTGTGAAATAGATTGAATGTTTGAAAAACACTGCTGATATCAATACACGAATTTTTGAAATGTTAATATAGTACCAAAAATTATGATGGCACTATTAATAGGATTTCTTGCTATAAGAAATGTGTAGTTTCTTGACTGATTGGCGACCCTTGACTATTTAACTGGATATTTGTCATGAGCCAACAAATGAAATAAAGAGGGGAGTGACAAAATATATTTGTCGTACTTTATTCCAAATATCCTATGGGCTTGTCAAATGTTATCATTGTTTATTATACTGTACACAATTTTAAAAATGTGTCCCCTCAAATAAAAATAAATTTTAAATCAACCTTTCGCGTTGAAAAACGTGGTAGTAAAATCATTTTGTATTATTTTTTTTTCACAAAATTTCTAAAGTTATTGGTGTACAGAAAATATTCCTTATGCTACATGTATTTCTTATGTATGTATTTCTATGTTATCTATTATCTATGTATTTCTTCTAATGAGCGAAAAGCGAAAAACTAAACATAAGGGGTAAAATTGTGTGTACCAGTGTTATTCGAGAAGTTATAACACTCTGGTTTGCACGACATAATATGTGAGCAAATGACAAACAAAATATTACTGTTCACAAAAAAAAAAGAGTCAAGATGTGAGGACAGCCTTTATTATCCCCATATCCCAACACAAAGAGCTGCAAAATATTGATAGATAATATAATACATGGCGGCTTATACAACGCATGAGGTAACTGCCTTCTCTCTTGTATTAGGTCACAATCCTTGCTCAATGTAGCACCCTTCATTCTCAATCACCGCCTGCAGACGATAAATGACAGAATGAACAGCATTAAATAACATATCTGTTAAATTGATAAAGCGTGCCATCTGATAGAAGCCTTCAACATGGCCAATGTGGTAGGCCAGCATCGATAAACACACGATTTAATGTATCCCCATAAACAAAAATCGCAAGGCGTCAAGTCTGTTGATCTTGGAGGCCACTGGTATATAAAGTGGCGACCTATCACACGATTTTCACCGAACGTATCCTTCAGCAATTGTTTGGCACCTCGGGAGATATGAGGAGGTCTTCCATCTTTCATGAATGTTATTTCGCTTAGTGCTTTTACCCTGCAATATGGGAATACCCTTTTCTCATAACGTTCACCAGTTACAAAAACGGTTTTAAAAGTTCTTCCATTGATTTTTCAAAGAAAAATGACCCAATAATAAAAGAAGTGAACCCACACAAAACTGTAACTCTAGGCTGGTAAAGTGGCATCTCTGTGAAAATCCTAGGGTTTTCTGTTGCCCAAATGCGGATGTTTTGAATGTTGAATTCTCCGTTTAGAGAAAAGTGAGCATCATCTGTCCACAGAACATTCAACAGCCAGTTTTCATCAATATCAATTTGCCGGAAAACCCATGCAGCGAATTCTTGACGCATCTCAAAATCGCCAACTTTCAGCTCGTGAAATCTTTGCATTTTTTATGGGCACACACAATAGAGACATTAAGTGAAGCGTCTTCGGATATCACAATCATACTTCGGCGAATTTAACGCCAAAAGTTCAATTCGGGGATCACCTGGTCAGGATAACAAAAGTCAGTAGGTTGAGGACATGCTAACCGACCTCGACCTTACACCGTTAAATAACGGAGAAAACACCTATCTAAGTCCACAGGCACAGGATCCGCAATAGACATCACAGCGATAAATTACAACATCGCACCCACAACACAATGGAAAATCCTGAGAGGTGCAATCAGTGACCACAGACCAATTTTAACAACCCTAAACTTCAAAATTGAGAATGTCCATTAGAATAAAAGAACATGGAACTTTAGGAAAGCCGACTTGAAAAAAATTCACAGAAAAGCTTGAAGAACTGTACAACGAAAAATTGAATTACAGAACGCTTGACAAAAGCTTGGAAAAATTCTCTTCGAACATTTAAAAAGCTGCAAAAGAGCATCGATAACTAGAGGTAGACGTAAAGACCTGTGGATACGTTACTGGAAGGACCACAACATCGAGGCAATGATTTCAGAGAGAGAGACAATATCAATGGACTTCTTAAAACAAATATAACAGAAAGGAACTCATTGAAATTATTCACAAAATATAACAAGAAATTTGGATATTCAAACAAGAAAAATGGCAGAATTCTGCGAAAAAAATGGATCCAAGAAAGGACAGCCAACACTGGAATATAATTAGAGTGTTAGAGAACAATCAAAACCAACACCAATCCTCCAATACTCTAACCGATATGAATAGAACAGCGAGAACGAGAACAAACAGATGGCTGACATAATTGCTGAATATATCTTTCAAGCACTTCCATACTCAACTATACGAATGAAGACAGGACTCTAAAAATAATATAAACCAGTTAGTTAAACAAGCAAGAAACTTCCATCAACAAGATATTTTCTCGAAGACTTCACACTGAATGAGCTAAACTCATCAATAAAAAAATCCAAGAGGTCACCAAGAGATAATCTAATCTTTGGTCAAATGATTAAACACTTTGAAGTCAAAGCTAATAATCAACTCCTACGAATACTGAACATTTCATGGCAAACTGGTAAACTACCAAAGAATTGGAAGATATCAATTATAGTGCCAATACTGAAGCCAGACAAAGATGCCAAGGAATACAAGAACTATCGGCCAATTGCTCTCGCCAGCATACTTTGTAAAATACCAGAACGAATTATCCACTCTAGGCTCATAGTCTGGCTCACAAAAAATAATAAAATAAACCTCTACCAAACGGCTAATAGATCATAGCACTGTACAACTGATCAACTGTTCTACTTCTGTCAATCAATAATAGATTCTTTCCGGGAAAAATCGCCAAAGAAGACCACGGCTTAATTCCTTGATATGGCCTCAGCTTTTGATCGAGTGTGGAGGGAGAAATTACGTGAAAAGCTGCACAACATCGGAGTAAGAGGAAAAACCTTAATCTGGATTGCAGACTTCTTAAGGGGAAGAAGGTTAAAGGTTCGGGTCAATGGAGAATTTTCCAAGGAAGGAAGAACATGGGCTGGTGTACCTCAGGGATCTGTGCTCAGTCCTCTACTCTATCTGCTATATATTAACGAAATACATCCTTACCTCACTGAAGACACAAAGGTTGCCTGTTATACAGATGATAAAGCCATATGGCACACAAGTAGCAGCATAGAAAAATCGTAAAAGATACTGAAGACATCAATGAGAGGACTGGAGAAGTGGGCAATGGAACTCCAAATGACCATAAACCCAATAAAACCAAACCTATGCGTCTTCTCCACTCCCAGGGAAAAAGGCATAAATATAACCACAAAATAAGCATAAACAAACAAATAATTGATAAAATTAGAAATCCATAATACCTAGGTGTGATACTGCAGTCATGGATCTTTCCAGTTGGTCTCGAGGACCACGCCATCACCTTCTCCTAAGCGGCGAAGTACGCGATCTACGTATTCATCGTAGATCGCAAAATGCGTGGTGTCGCTGGAGACCCACTGGCGATTCTCCACCAAACTCTGCAGCGCTGGCAGAGGCGCCATATTCATTGTACATAGTGTATATAATGCATATTATCTTTTTTTAATAGTGCAGACTGTGTATGTATTGACAAGATGTCAACAAAATTATTTTAATTATTATTTATGAGGAATATTAATTTTCATAGCACATAATTAGCACCTCAAATAGAGCTATCAGAAAACTAAACATTCTGAGAAGGCTATGTGGAACAAATTGGGGAGCAAAACCCAGAATTCTCAGAACAACATATACCACCTTAATAAGACCGATAATGGAATATGCAACACCGGTCTGGGCTCCCTCAAGCTCATCACTAAAAGTAAGACTAGACAGTGTTCAAGCAAAAGCGGCCAAAATAATCACTGGTGCTGTTTCATCCACCAACAATGAGAAAATTCAGAGAGAATGTGTTCTAGACCTACTCGCTCGAAAGCAGAAGATAAAATAAAAACAACTTGGATCGGTACTTCGGAAACGAGGAACCAGAGGACGAGATCTCTCTGACCACTTGTGGTTTGGTGGATCCGCCCTTTTCTGAGAATGAGGTGAAACTGACGGCTTTCAGGTTCGGGAAAAGGAAATCTTCTGGTCCCGAAGGGATCGATAACACGGTCGTGAAAGCCCTGGTAAGGATGCACCCATCGCTTCTTTCCAGGTTATTCAATAAGTGCCTGGACACTAGTACATTTCCTGAGGCATGGAAGGTTGCCCGAGTAGTGCTTCTCGAAAAGTCTGGTAGAAAGGGTAATTCTCCTAATGATTATCGTCCGCTTTCTTTACTAGTGTGTCTAGGTAAGGTCCTGGATAGCCTACTAGCTCAGCGACTGAAGCACTGGCTAGAGAGTAATGAGCTCTTTTCCTCTTTCCAACATGGTTTTAGGGAAGGGAAGTCCACAACCACAGCTCTGAACGAGCTGTTAGAGGGGGTTGAGATGGGCTTAAATAAGGGTGCTTGGGTTCTTTTCGTGGCCCTGGACATTGATGGCGCGTTCAACTCCATGAGCTGGAACAAGTTGATGAGAAATTTGATGGACATGGGTTGTCCTGATAATTTGTGCAGCTTGATTCGTGACTTCCTGAGGGATAGACGGATAAGCCTCAGTTTTGGTGGGCGGAAGTTGGAAAGAAACTGTGCTAGGGGTTGCCCCCAGGGCTCTTCCTCATCATTGAGGCTGCTTCGAGAGCGAAGGCTGAGAAGTGTGTTGAAACTTCTCTCCAAATTTTCTCGATCTGGGCCCATGACTCTGGCCTTAAGTTCAATGTCTCCAAAACTAAAGCCCTCAGCTTTAAGCCTAGGGACATAAGAATTAAAAGGAAACACAAGCCGGCTATCCGGATGGAAGGACGGAGGGTAGCGTTGGTCAATAGGATGACCATCCTGGGGGTGGTCATTGATGACAAGATGGGTTAGCAATACCAGGCGGAGGAGATGGTGGCGAGAGGCAGGGAGGCGTTGTGCAGGCCTGTCCTGGTTGGCCCTCAACAGGGGGGGGAGGGGGAGAGAAGGAGAGTACTATTTTTAGGAACCTCTGCCTCTCCTGTGTCGAGCCAATCTTGCTATATGCTTTCGGAGCTTGGTAGCGCCGAAACAGGGATCAGAAGGTGGCAACAACTCTAGAGAGAGTGCAGAGGACAGCGGCACTCAGAATCACAGGGGGATATCGCACTACCAGCAGTGAGGCCTTTTTGATCCTCGCTGGGCTTATTCCCCTGGGATTGAAACTAGAAGAGGAGACCATCAGACAGAAGATCTGGGAGAAAAGGGAAGATGCCCTGGGACTTTAAGCGGGGGCCCTGGAATCGAAGAGGGACACAAGGAAGCCTCCGCAGTGGTTGCCAAAGTGGAATTGGAGTCCTAGAGGGCCGACAGGGATTGGCACGGAGGTTTTCAGTGATGGTAGTAAGTCTGGAACCAATACTGGAGCTGGGGTAGTGATATACACTAATGGAGAGCTGATCTTCCAAGAAGGTTTAGCACTCAGAGTGGACGAATTGGTCTTTTCAGCCGAGCTGGTTGCGATCAGGGTAGCCCTCAGAGTGTGTGCCGAGAAGAACTTCAGCCCGGACCGCCTCTGTTCAGATTGTATGTCGGCCCTCGTCGTTATCAATCTGGAGAAAGGGCAACTCGCGCATCAAATAATCCAGGAGCTGGAGATGATGACGCGGGCTCCGGAGCTCCCTTGGTTTAGGAGACACAGCCTCATCGAAGGTAATGAGTTCGCAGACAGGATCGCTAAGGCAGGATGCTTTAGAGGTAGATCACTGAGGACCCCAGTGACCAAGAAAGAAGTTTATAGGAGGATCAGGGGTCACGTCCAGGACTTATGGTTGGACAGATGGAGGAACAGTGTGAAGGGGAGAGAGGTATTCAATGGGGTAACAACACCCAAGTACCTCTGTAAGGTAATGTCCTAAAAACTCATTAGGGTAGTTCGGGACATGGGCACTCTTCCCCAAGTCTCCACAGATTTAAAATTAAGAGAAACCCTGATTGCGTCTATGGAGAAAGGGATGTGAATGCACGCCACTACGTCTTGGATTGTCCAAGGGTAGTGGGTGTGCAGGAAGAGAGAAGGAGGGAGAGGGGCGCGATCGAGAGTAAGCTGCTGAGAAATCACAGCAAGCTTCTTGAGAAAGCCCACGACGTGGCAGCTGAGCTTTTCCTCAGCTGTGAGTGAACAGAGTCAACCGGGGGCTGCCTCCCCGCGGTCCCTGCTGGACACAGTAGATAGTTTCCTATTTTGCTGTGATTAAAGGCCACCGGTATAGAAATCCTTCCAGACACGTTGTCTGGGAGGTGGTGTTTCCAGGTACAATGTCCAAGCACTAGCTTGGATACCGTTACTTGGCTTATGAGTTGAACAGAATAGCAGCGAAGGGCATGCTTCGCATGCCGGCTTGTGGACTGAAAGGTCTGGGTGGCCATCTGCTTCTAGGGTGTACCAACTGTGCTTAGGTGGGATCCTCCAGTTCTTGTTTATTTTGGCTACTGTTTCTATTTCTTTAAAAGTAAGTTTATTTTTCTGTAGCAAGGGTTCTTTTGTGCCCTTTTTCGCTAGCGCATCAGCAGCTTCATTGCCTTCAATGCTAACATGTAAGGGTATCCATTGAAGGTGAATTTTTGAGGTATTGAGAGTTTTTGGAGATAACCAATTATGTTCCTGCTTACTTTGTCTCTAAGTTCCCCTGTGTGACTCAAGTGTTGTATGGCACTTCTAATATGAGTAAGAATCCATATATCGTGATGTTTAGTATTTCTGATGGATTTTAAGACTTCATAGATGGCTATAAGTTCTGATCTGAAGATTGAGCAAAAATCTGGGTTTCTTCTGTTCATTTTCTCATTGCCATTTGTGGGTTTAATGAGAGAGCCACTGCCAGTGTGTCCCAACTCGTCTCTGCTACCATCGGTATAGATAGTTATTGCATTTTTAGGAATTTTATATTAATTACTAGCGGATGTGCCCGGCTTCGCCCGGGTTTTACCTGAGTAAAGGTTTGTATAACGAACATTTGTTAAAACAATTCTCTATAAACATATAAAAAAAGAAAGATATATTTTGATGATTTGAAACTCGTAAATTTGAATCTCTCGATAAAGTGATCATTTTTTCCCGGTCCCTTGTGCCGTGTCATCCTGAATTTTGTATTTCCTAATTTTCTATATTACAAAATAATCGTTTTATCTAGTGAACATATTTTCCCGGTCCCTTGAAAAATACTCGATAAGTTGAATAAAATCATGGTCGTGAATCTCTCGATAAGGTGATCATTTTTTCCCGGTCCTTGTGTGCCGTGTCATCCCGAATTTTGTATTTCCTCGATAAAGTGAACATTTTTTACCGTTCCCTGTGAGCCGTGTCATCCTGAATTTTGTCTTTCCTAATTCTATACATTACAAAATCATCGACACGGGATATCATTTAATGTTGTCTAAAGGGGGTTAAGAGAGCAGTCTCTTTCAAATGAAAAATGCTTTAATTAAGCAGATGTTTAAAGTATAATATATGAGAGAGGCAGGTTGTCGACGCTGTAAAATCCCCAGAGAGAGTGTTTTTGTAGCATCATGCTGTGACTCACACGATGACCCAAGGTCATCAGGAGCAGCAAACTAAGCCTATCTCCGTCTCAATGGTAGCGCTGCTTGCGAGTTAAATATACAAATCTGCAAATAACTCTAAGGATATTCAAGATATTCAAGAATTTTTTTTTCGATAACCTTTCCGGGGATACACCTCATAATATCCCAAAATTTCACGGCGATTGGATGTATGGTTTTTGAATCCATAGAGGACACACACACACACAGACAGACATTCATTTATATATATATAGATTTCTAATGATAATTGTTTTAAGTATTCTGAATTTTGGTATTGTTTGTTGGTGGGTTCGTTTAAAGTGGCATTAAAAATAACATTTTGTTAGTGGTTCGCATGTAGATATTTTTTCAGCTAAATAATATTTTTCCACTTTATATTTTAAAAATCCATTTCTTTTGGCCAGGTGGAGAGGGCCTTCTTTTTTGAGTCTTATATTGGGTTCCCAAATAAGTATGTAATTGAAAGTTCTGTGTTTATTTTCATAACTCTTGATTTTGTTTATATATTTTGGCAGATTGTAGCTTATTCTATCCTTTAAGGGCATAATGTCTGCCTCGCAAAGTACAAAATTATTAGGGCAGGTATTTCGAAGACCTGTAATAATTCTAGGTGCATTTAGTTGTATCCTTTCCAGTGTTTTTAGATTTGTTTCAGATGCTGTACCATAGATTTGATATCCATATTCCAAGATAGGTCTCATTAGAGATGTGTAAGTTAATTTTAGTGTTGTTGCTTCAGCTCTCCACTCTTCCTGAAATATATTTCAAGATTTTTAGTCGGTCTCTTCCTTTTCTAACAACTCCTTCAATATGTTTACTGGAGTTAATTTCTGGATCCAGGGTGTAGCCGAGATATTTAGGATGTTTATTATATTGCACTTGTTGTTCTTTCAGAATAATATTTGGTCTTATTTTGTATAGTTTCTTATCGGTAGTAAAAAGACAGGTTTCAGATTTTTGGGGGTTAAATTCTAATTTATGTTTATTAGCAAATTTTTCTAGGTGGAGAATAGTCTTGTTCAAATCTCTTTCAACTTTTTTCCAGTTAGTGTTGCTGCTCCATAGAATAATGTCATCAGCGAAAAGTCCAATATTGGCTTTATGTGAAAATTTGCCTTCTATGCCTGCAATAAATAGGGTGAAGAGAGTTGGGCTAAGGACTGATCCTTGTGGTAATCCTTGGTACAATTTGAAGGTTTTAGATAGGGTGCCATTATATTTGACCCTGATGTATATATTTTTAAGGGAATCATTTATCCAAGTGATAGCTTTTCCATCAATTTTGAAATGTTTGTATAATTTTGTAATTAACTTGTTTTTCCATACCCCCCCCCCCCCCTTATCAAAAGCTTGTGTAAGGTCTAAAAAGCAGCTATGGTGTGGTTAGTTGGCTTTTTGTTTTGTGCATCTTTTACCTTTTGTGTGAAAAATAAGAGTTGGACTATTGTCCCATGTCCTTTCCTAAATCCATATTGTTCTTCTGGTAAGAGATTTCTTGTGTCGGGGTGGTAGGTGAGTCGTCTGAATAAAAATTTTTTCCATTAATTTGCAGCAAATATTTGTGAGGGAGATATGTCGGTAGTTTTTTGGGTCATCAGCAGATTTGTCAAGTTTTTTAATGGGAATTATTGTTGCATTTTTACAGTCTTGAGGCAATTTTCCAGTTTTCCAGGAGTTATTGAAAATATTAAGAAGTATTTCTTTGCCAATTTTGCCCAAGTTTGATATCATTCGGCCATGGATTCCATCTGGCCCAGGAGTCTTGTTTAGGTCAGTGTTTTCTAATGCATAAGCTAGCTCTTTCATATTGATTTTTTTCATGGAAAATATTATGAGTGCTGGTGACATTTTTACAGTCATGAATAATCTTTCGGCTCTTTTTTCAACCTTGATTTTACTACTTATTTGATATGAATTACCTAAAAGATTGGCAGCAATTTTGTCATTAGTTGCTGGTGTACCATCTGTATTCTCAATCATATTTGTGTTTTCAGTTTGTGGCTGGACTCTGCCAATTTGTTTTGCCAAATTCCAAAGTTTTGTATTTGGGTTTCTTGGGTTCAGGTTTTCACAAGTTTGTTTCCATTTTTCCCTTTTCACATTTACGTATAATCTTTTTATTTTTGCAATCACAATGTTCAGTTCAGTTCTACAATTTGTTTGGTTTTGGGTGCACTTTTTTGTAGTTCATTTCTTTTAGTTATAAGTGTTTGAATATTTTTTGCCTGGTATGTATAATTTGGAATCCATTTCTTAATATAACCTCTTGGTATTGAAACTTTGGCTGCTTTAATAATAGTGTTTTCGAAAGATATCATATTAGCCTTTTTGAAGTTCCATAATTTTTCTTAATTGAGCTAGTTTTGGTCTTGGTGCTAATTTCTATCAAATTAGGCAAATGATCACTTTCAAAACCTTTTAATATTTGCTATTTGCATTTGTGGAAAATGTCAGGATAGTAAAAACTTATATCAAGGGCTTGTGCAGTATTATAGCTGTAGGAATGATGGGTAGGATTCCCATCATTTAAGCACATGAAGGCATTGTCGTCAAATATGTTTGATAGTATTTTGCCTCTTGGGTTTGGCGTAGAACATCCCCATAGTTGATGTTTGGCATTAAGGTCACCTAAAATAATAGTGTTGTCTGTAAGAAATTGAGCCATTGTTCCATCGTCAATAAATGTATTGTTTGGAGGGTGATACATATTGTATATGTTGATGGCTTTGTTTTGATTGAGGTAGACTTTGATACCTTGGGTTTCGAGGTCTAATGTGTTTGGAATATTAACGGCTATGTCCTCATAGTACAAATTATTGATTAAAATTGCTAGGCCACGCCCTTTAACAGCATATACAGATGGATCTTCAGACCTTACCCTGAGTAATGGAGGGGCCGGAATTAACATAATACTGCAAGATGGAACAAACATCAAAATCAAAGAAGGAGCAGGACAGATTTCGTCAAACTTCACTTGTGAACTGACAGCTATCTGGAAAGCCCTTGATGTATGCCTTAACCAACCATCCCTGCATCAAGCAGAAGGAATTTTAATATACAGCGACTCCATATCCGCTCTAGAAGCAATTCAGAAGGGCAATACTAAAATCACACAGAAAATACACTCGTTACTTACCCAACTGGAACCATTGGAGAATAACTGCATTCTACATTGGATCCCTGCCCATGCTGGGATCGGGGGTAATGAAATGGCATTTGAATTGGCAAAGGAAGCCAGAAAGTTGAGCCAAAGGAAAGAACAAATGTCATTATTTGACGCTGATTCTTTGTCAGAATACAAGATACTTAAACAAAAAAATAAGAAAAGATCAAAATGCGAAATAAACTCTGAGAGAAAAATGACAAAAACTATAACAAGACTTAGAACAAAACACTATAAAGGAATGACAATACATCCAGATGGCACAAGAACCTATAGGGCATGCAACAATTGTCCTGGTGTGGAACTTACACCTACCCACATATTCTCATGTCCAGCAATGGCCGCAGTCTTGCAGAAATTTGACATAGACCCAGAGCAGCAACTTTACACACCCAAGATAGTGGACATTGCTGCTGATGTGATGGAGATGCATGGTACATCTGAGGCTCTTTATTGGACACGACAACAACAACGGCATTCCAGAGTAAAATAAATTATCAGAGATAGATACATATTTTTCAAATGAATTAAAATAAATATAATCGATACTGAGTGAGAGTTGAATTAAAAATATTAGAAATTTATTATCTTCGGAAACAAACCGTATCTAAAATATCAATTTTCTTTTTGCTACATGTTTTAATTTGCATTTACCTATTTTACATATCTCTGATTGTATTTGAAAATCGTTAACCAATTCTTCATACTTTTGGCGAAGTGGTGTTTTATTAATTTGTTATTTGATATTATTAGGGTTCTTTCCTGGTATTCAAAAAGGAAAAAATACGTGTCGATCAGTTATATTTTTCAATTTATCAAACAATTTGGCCGCTGAATCTCTGATTCTGGTACAGCGCCATCTGGCGAATAAAATTGTAACTAAAATCAATTTCGAATTTTACATTATTTGCCATAAAAAATCCCATTGCATCCTGAACACAATGGTGTTTACCGCATTGCTCTAGCGCGAATATTCGCGGAGTTATTAATTTTTAAAGTTGTGCGGGACTTTTGGATCACCCTGTATATAAAACTATTTTTTTTAAAGATCAACTCAAAATGATATTTCAGTTGTATTTCTCACGTTTACATAATAATTCAAAATCACTTTATTAGGTACCGCTCAACAGGAGCAACCTAGTTTATGATAATTCAAACAGAGAATAATTTGTGAAGGTATTCACATATTAAACAAAAGGTTAACGCGGTATTCAATACCGGTTCATGACTGTCGGGAATCGAGGGTGTTACCCACTCGTCCACCGTCTTTTTTGTATTTTACATAATAATATTTTCATGTATTGTATATATTTATATATTAAAATCAAAATCGGCATTTCCTGACTTTTCACATGAACATTTTAAATGGCAAAGCGCTATCTAGTGGAACAGAAGCCTGCACCACGTTGAGGAAGGCCAAAAGCCCGAAACGCGTTCGTGTTTGGCTTTTTTTTTATTTATCAATAAAATGGTTGGCTAAATATCAGGAAATAGGTTATATCAACAGCTCGTTGATATCTGTTCCACTAGATGGCGCTCTGCCATCTAAAAACGCTTGTTACTGGTCAGGATATGCCTAATTTGTTTTTAATATTAAGGCCTGATCTTTATATATATATATTTTTTCAAAATTATTTCTCCACATATGTATATATGGAAGCAATGGTCCCCTCTCCCGTCAAAATAAACGTCAGAATCTGACGCCATCTATTGACCGTCGCCGCAACTAGCGGCATCGGGTCGGTGACAAAACCACAACACCAACTTTGGAAAACTGATAAGCGTTCACCTAGAGACCATGGTTTCGGGCTAAAGGCCCTCGTCAGTCTAGGGCGGACTTTATTCCATGAGATCCACAGGGGATCTAATGGAATCCTCACAATCTACCAAAGAGGTGTTTTGCTGGCAATGTGGCTGGGCCAAATCTATTGGCAAAACATAGATGGAAAATTTGCCGGGAGGAAATTAATCCATGGAAGTAATGGTCGCCTCTCCCGTCAAAATAAACGTCAGAATCTGATCGTCTCTAGGTGGACGCTTATCAGTTTGCTAAAGTTGGTGTTGTGGCTTTGTCACCGACCCGATGCCGCTAGTTGCGGCGACGGTCAATAGATGGCGTCAGATTCTGACGTTTATTCTGACGGGAGAGGCGACCATTGCTTCCATGGATTAATTTCCTCCCGGCAAATTTTCCATCTATATTTATATATATTAAAACCAAAAAAGGTAAATACTAACTGTTCAAATGAGCATTTTAAATGCCAAAGCACCATATAGTGGAAAAAGGAACTAAACGCTAATTTAGGTTTATTCCATAGTATTTGACCAAATTCTTTTCTTGATAAATCGAGAAAAACCAACCCACGTACGCGTTTGGGGCTGCTGGCCTTCGTCAGCGTTGTGCAGGCTGTATCTCAACACCCACAAAATGGGTTGGCCAAAGGTTATGTAATAATAATAAAATTTAGTTTATTTTTTCCTCTAGATTTTCATTCTTCCATCTAAAATACTCATGTGTGTGGTTAAGGCGTGCCTTTTTTATTTTTAATATCACCACTTGATCCCCTTTTTCTTTTTTCTTACTTTTTTCACAAACATGTTGAATTAACTGCCCTACGGATGCTGCAAAAATGTAATATATATACGAGTATATTAGAAAAAAATCATTGATTTAATATTGTAGGTTTTCAAATTTTAATATTAAAAACGAAAAAGAAATCAAGGATCAATTTTTAGATTCAATGGATCTCTCGATATATAGTTTTAAAGCCCCAATTCTTATGAATTTACAGAAATATAACCCACTTATATTGGATAATTAACTAGCAAAATTTACAATAGGTATCCAATGTTCATGTACTCATTTATTTGATAAACAAAAGTAAAATCCAACAAATTTATCATGATGCACATTATCTCTTAATGGAAGAAATTGCTCTTTTTTGTATAAGATCTCACAAAATGTTTCCTATACCTTTGAAGAGATGTATATAACGGGTATATTCTATCTCGAGAAATACCATCAAATATCGCCAATTCCATTCCTAAGTTGTCACCAGATTGCCACATTATCAAATCAATACCTCTGCAAGGTTCTGAATATTATATTAATATATTCTTGTCAGGGATCTCGTGTGAAACTTATATAGTCTTATGTCTTATATATATAGTTTTAATTAAAAAGGCATTAATTGGATCAAAGTATTATTAATTTTACCAATATGGTATTGATTTTACCAAATGATATTTTGAACCAATATATGCCTTTTTAATTAAATATTTATTTATGAATTGCTCTATTTTCAAAAAGATATATTGAGAGAGAACACGTCCGTTAAAAGATTGAAAACGGTATATGAAATTCTTCTATAAAGGCTTCAAAGAAAGTATTTTCGTATTGTGACTAGGAATAAAAAAGAGTGGATATTGACAAAAGAGCGCAAGAAATTACCAGTAAGCCTAGGTCAGCTGACAACTTCAAACGCTAAACCCAATATCTACGGCAAGAAGTTTCTTCTGTGCATCTGGTGAGATCAGTGTACAAAATCTTCTATGAACTTCTGAAATCAGGCGAAATAGTCACAGCTCATCTCCATAGACAATTTAAACGCATTACGCAAAGAAATCGTAGTGAAGCGATCAGAATGAGTCCAACGACATTAGAAATTCAGGACAACAAAAGGCCACATAACACAAAATTAGTAAAAGACACGCTGAATGATTTCAAATGGGAGCTTTTCCCCACCCGCCATACACTCCAGACATCGCTCCATCGGATAATCACTTCTTCTAGTCGATGGTACATGATCTGGATGGCCAGCGTTGTCAGAATCAGGAAGAAGTTGAAAATTGGCGTGATGAATGTATTGATTCGAAACCAATAATCTTTTAATGATAACCCCCCCCCCTCCAAAGACTACTCAAATTATAGGAGAATATTGTATCTAACGATTAAAATTATTTTAAATGTTAAGTGTGTGTTTTATTTCCATTCATTAAATTTTCTAACCGGAAAAAAGCGCGGAGTCATATGTGTGTGCGTACTTAATATATATATATAAAGGTTTTTTCAAAATATTTTAGGATCGACATTAACACTCGTTGAAGCATGTTAATAAACAATTTACGGACAAAATATAAATTGTGTTGCGCTTTAAATTCTAATAAAAACAAGTCACCTGTACTGTGAAAATAACGGCCAAACTTAAAAAAAAACTTTCTCAAAAAGAAAAAAGAAAGAAAGGGGAAGCACCTACTTATTTATTTAATATAGTTTGATAAAGAAAAGCATTTAATTTTATAAAGTTATGAATGTTGCGGGAGACAAGAGATTTTATTACCATTTTATATCAGTTTTCCCGCCGTAATATGTATGTAAATTGTAGGAGCTCCGGGATGCTAACATTGTATCAGGTACCAGTAAAATATTGTCCGAATAAATTACCCCGGAGTTGGTTTTATCCCCTCCTAACACATTGCCTTAGTACTGATTGTTTAATTCTATTTATATATTATATAATCTAAAAACTCAAATATTTCTATATTTGAAAGAATATATATTTTTATTTTATTCATTGATAATTCTACTTTCGTTATCATCGTTTTTAGAATGACTTTCAGTTTTGTTGTAAATATGCGTAGTTAACATATCTATCTTTTTGAATCACTAATATAGGATTAACTTTATAAATTCTATATAATGTGAAAATAACTAATGTGTAATATTTCCTAAAGTAATTGAAAAATAAAAGTTGCTTGCTGGTAAATAATATATATACTTTTTTATCACGACTGCACTTTCAACCCTTTATCATATCGTTCCTTTGTCTTATCAACCATTTATCTAACAACAAACAAATTATTCATAATATATATATATATATATATATATATATATATATATATATATATATATATATATAAATAAATAGTTGTATAGTTTTATAGTTAAGTATTCTATTAAAATTATCTTCATTATTTTGATTATTTAAATTAAAATTATAAAATTTGTAAATTGTTATTATTTAGTATAGATAGAGAGAAAAAAAAATCCTTTACTTCTAAAACATCATCTAGTTAATTATATATTTATAATTAATAACAATAAAATTTAACAACGTAACGTCTTTTGCATCGGCTTTTACACGTCATTTAGACATACTCTATTCCTATATATAGAATAATAGAAGTGAGAATATATATGAAAGTTAGAAAAAAGAGAGAAAGACAGAACCATGCACTTTTAATCAAACTTTTTGTTTTCTTATTATTAGTTTGATTAAAAGTGCATGGTTCTGTCTTTCTCTCTTTTTTCTAACTTTCATATATATTCTCACTTCTATTATTCTATATATAGGAAAAGAGTATGTCTAAATGACGTGTAAAAGCCGATGCAAAAGACGTTACGTTGTTAAATTTTATTGTTATTAATTATAAATATATAATTAACTAGATGATGTTTTAGAAGTAAAGGATTTTTTTTTCTCTCTCTATCTATACTAAATAATAACAATTTACAAATTTTATAATTTTAATTTAAATAATCAAAATAATGAAGATAATTTTAATAGAATACTTAACTATAAAACTATCAACTATTTATTTTTATAATTAATTTAGATTTAGCTTGCTAATCTAACCAAATCTATTTGATATGATTTATCATTCTTATCAGTTTGCTCCTTAAGTTTTAAATGTAGAATCACTGTTATATTTTTATTATATAGTTTTACACTATATATATATATATATATGTTATGAATTATTTTGTTTTGTTGTTGAAAAAGATAGAAATGGAGGTGCAGTCTTGAAAAATAGGAAATAAATTATTTACTTATATATATATATATATCAAGTAGTTTTTATTTTGAATTACTTGAAGCAAATTACACATAAAATTATTTATCACAGTGATATAGAATTTATAAAATGAATTCAATATTCGTGATTTAAAAAAAAATAGGTAGGGTAAACTATACATATTTACAACAATTATCCAAAGTGGTATATTCTAAATCTATGGTAAAAAAATGTAGAACAGTCAATGAATGAAAATAAATATATGTTTTTAAAAAATAAAATAATTGCATTTTATAATATATAATATATGTACGTATATATATTACAAAATTATATATTTTCTGTTGATTTTAGAGTATTTGAGATTTGGAGTACAAAGTATTATGGTATTGTTTTCATATTATTTTTGATATATGAGTATGTTTGTGATATTGTTTTGCAGTCGCGGAAAAGATATTAATAAAATAAAGGTTTAATCACAATTTTATTTAATTTTGCTAATGAGGAATACATAATTAAGGAATAAATACCTGATTTGAGGCTTGAAGAAAAAATAAAAGATTATATATTTACATATGTACAAAAGTATTTGAGCTGAGCCGGCCAACGGGAAACAACAAAAATAGATTTATATAGGGAAAACCGTGACATCGGGGATGACATCCACACGGGATTTAATGGAAACTTCAAAATTCGCCAAGATAGTGTTTTTTAACGGATATTTTATTATTAATGGGGCCAAATGAATTAAAATTGAGATATTTGCCTGTGTGTGTTGGTTTTCTATATATACTGTTTTCTATTTTGCTATTTATTCTGGTTGGCTTGATGTCTGAGAATGCTAAATAAGTCTATAATTAAAAAAGATAAATTATGATATTTTTGTATATTTTTTACAAGAATGTGAAAATATCGATGAGAATCCAAAAGTCATCTCCCCAGAATCTAAAGTTATCTATGAGCACCTAAAGTTCATCTCTCTAGAATCCAAAGTTAACAATGACCAACAATTTATCAGCCATATAAAATCTAAAGTTATCGATGAGCACCCAATTATTTACAATTATTTATGAGCACCTAAAGGTCATCTCTCTAGAATCCAAAGTAAACGATGACCAACAATATATCAGCCATATAAAATCTAAAGTTATCGATGAGCATCCAAAGGTCATCTCCCCAGAATCTAAAGTTATCTATGAGCACCTAAAGTTCATCTCTCTAGAATCCAAAGTTAACAATGACC
>CP092886.1:38353631-38421848 GCA_030710605.1 Cordylochernes scorpioides
GATCAGCGTAGGTGAGGAACAAATATACATAATTTTAATGCATTTTCAAAGGGAGAGTCGTCCTTTCGGTATCTATATATTATCTTAAACCTTTTTGATGCTTCCATGTATTAAAAAGAAAAGAAATATATACGCGGATATGTATTTCAATCAATATTCTAAATATAATAAATGCGTGAAAATATTTATATTTTTAAGGTAAAAATAGCACTTGATTTATGTGTTTAATTATATATTTAATTTTTATTTTTATATTATTTAGATGGATTGTCTATTTTTAACAAGGTGTTTTTTTTTTTTTTTAAATATACAAGAAGTATATGAATATGTAGAGGCCCAGAATAGTTGGAAGGAGAGTGAAGAATATACAAGAGGTTTAGGACTATGTAGAGGCCCAGAATAGTTGGAAGGAGAGTGAAGAATATACAAGAACATTTAAAATACAATATAACGCGGCTGATGATTGTAAAACGAAAATTAAAATTATACCGCGAATGTTTCTTTTAAAAATCGAAATTTATTTTCAAAGAGAAATAGCGACATTTCTAACTTTGAGGATGAGGTATGGAAAGGTGAAACATGAAGAGTAATGGAGAACGGAAAAATAAAAAGTGTCCAGGGGCGGGAATCGAACCCACACCCTTCTGCTTACCGGGCAGGTGCCTTGTCCACTCGGCTACCCTGGACGTATTTTTCCGTTCATAACTTATATTTAAAGTAACATTTAAAATACAATATAACGCGGCTGATGATTGTAAAACGAAAATTAAAATTATACCGCGAATGTTTCTTTTAAAAATCGAAATTTATTTTCAAAGAGAAATAGCGACATTTCTAACTTTGAGGATGAGGTATGGAAAGGTGAAACATGAAGAGTAATGGAGAACGGAAAAATAAAAAGTGTCCAGGGGCGGGAATCGAACCCACACCCTTCTGCTTACCGGGCAGGTGCCTTGTCCACTCGGCTACCCTGGACGTATTTTTCCGTTCATAACTTATATTTAAAGTAACATTTAAAATACAATATAACGCGGCTGATGATTGTAAAACGAAAATTAAAATTATACCGCGAATGTTTCTTTTAAAAATCGAAATTTATTTTCAGAAGCAGAAGGGTGTGGGTTCGATTCCCGCCCCTGGACACTTTTTATTTTTCCGTTCTCCATTACTCTTCATGTTTCACCTTTCCATACCTCATCCTCAAAGTTAGAAATGTCGCTATTTCTCTTTGAAAATAAATTTCGATTTTTAAAAGAAACATTCGCGGTATAATTTTAATTTTCGTTTTACAATATACAAGAAGTATATGACTATGTAGAGGCCCAGAATAGTTGGAAGGAGAGTGAAGAATATACAAGAAGTATATGACTATGTAGAGGCCCAGAATAGTTGGAAAGAGAGTGAAGAATATACAAGAAGTATATGACTATGTAGAGGCCCAGAATAGTTGGAAGGAGAGTGAAGAATATACTAGAAGTATATGACTATGTAGAGGCCCAGAATAGTTGGAAGGAGAGTGAAGAATATACAAGAAGTATATGACAATGTAGAGGCCCAGAATAGTTGGAAAGAGAGTGAAGAATATACAAGAAGTATATGACTATGTAGAGGCCCAGAATAGTTGGAAGGAGAGTGAAGAATATACAAGAGGTATATGACTATGTAAAGGCCTAAAATAGTTGAAATGAGAGTGAAAAATATACAAGAAGTATATGACCACATAGAGGCCTAAAATAGTTGGAAGGAGAGTGAAAATATATACAAGAGGTATATGATTATGTAAAGGGGACCAAAATAGTTGGAATGAGAGTGAAAAATATACAAGAGGTATATGACTATGAATAGGCCTAAAATAGTTGGAAGGAGAGTGAAAAATATACAAGAGGTATATGACTATGTAGAGGCCTAAAATAGTTGGAAGGAGAGTGAAAAATATACAAGAGTTATATGAATATGTAGAGGCCTAAAATAGTTGGAATGAGAGTGAAAAATATACAAGAGGTATATGACTATGTTGAGGCCTAAAATAGTTGGAAGGAGAGTGAAAAATATACAAGAGGTATATGACTATGTTGAGGCCTAAAATAGTTGGAAGGAGAGTGAAAAATATACAAGAGGTATATGACTATGTAGAGGCCTAAAATAATTGGAAGGAGAGTGAAAAATATACAAGAGTTATATGAATATGTAGAGGCCTAAAATAGTTGGAATGAGAGTGAAAAATATACAAGAGGTATATGACTATGTAGAAGCCTAAAATAGTTGAAATGAGAGTGAAAATATACAAGAGGTATATGACTATGTAGAGGCCTAAAATAGTTGGAAGGAGAGTGAAAAATATACAAGAGGTATATGACTATGTAGAGGCCTAAAATAGTTGGAAGAAGAGTGAAATATATACAAGAGGTATATGACCATGTAGAGGCCTAAAATAGTTGGAAGGAGAATGAAAAATATCCAAGAGGTATATGAATATGTAGAGGCCTAAAATAGTTGGACGTAGAGTGAAGAATTTTCAAGAGGTATATGACTATGTAGAGGCCCAGAATAGTTGAGTTTATGCATACTTCAATCTATATGAAAATTAAAAAAAAAAACATTCACAACAACAAATCGAAATGTTAACAGTGATTTATAGAATGAGCTTTACAATTTTTCACAAAGCCTCACTTAAATATAAAACTCTAAAACCATATTGGGCTATTCTTCCTTCATATCCAACATTGTAGATGTCAATTCGTGGTTTTTCATGATGAGAGCCAATATTTATTAGCCAATATTTTATTTCATTCCTAGGTAAATTAAAAATAAATTGAATAATAAAAAAATATATATTGAATATTATTTTTTAAATTTCAAATACTTATATATATATGGTATATATAATCTAAAATGCAAATATTTTATTTTTTAAAAACATATATTTTATTTCCATTCATTGACTGTTCTACATTTTTGACCATAGTTTTAGAACATAACACTTTGAATATTTTTGTAAATATGTATAGTTAACCTACCTATTTTTTAACTCACGAATATAAGATTCATTTTATAAATTATATATTACTGAGGAAAATATTTAATGTGTAATTATTTTCAAGTAATTGAAAATAAAAACTACTTGATAAGTAAATAACTATATTCCTTTTGCACGACTGCGTCTCCAATTCTTCATCATTTCAACATCAACACATTATAATCATAACATACATACATATATATATATGTGTTAAATATGTTATGATAATTAAAATAGGGTCATATTTTGGATCAAAATAAATATAGGCGAACAGCCTCCTTGAAATATTGAAATTTAATAAATATTTTGATCCAAAATATGCCCCTATTTAATATATATATTGAAAATAGAGCAATCCATAAATAAATTTTTAATTAAAAATCCATATATTCGGATCAAAATATGCCTTTTTAATTTAAAAAAATATATATATTCAAGTATTTCAAAATTTAAAAAATAATATTTAATATATATTTTTATTATTCAATTTATTTTTTATTAAATGGGGATATATATACCCTCATTTAATATAATATAATGTGTTATTTTATACCTTTATAAACTTGTTTATTTAAAGGTAAACTTCCTCGGGCGCTGGATTCTCAATAATCTCAGGCTGTTTAATTTAACGGTTTTGTATTTAAATTTTATTTTTCTAGACGCAATATTTACTCTGCCTCCTGCTTCCTAATTAACAATTTCTAGAAAATTCATCAATTCCTTTTGCAATTTCCTTCAGCCTCAAATCCAATATTTGCACATGTGCGTGCCCGCTATTACCTCAGAAATGTGGCGGAGGAAATAATTTAGAATAAAAATTCGCGACCCTTAAGATTTCTCTAAATATACCTTAGTAATTCTAAGTTTTATAAGTAAAGAACAAAATAGGAATATTCTATTAATGCTATATTTTTTTACATCTACTATAAGTAATTTATATATATCTTTTGAATTTTTTATAAAATAATAATAGGTGATAAAAGAAAAAAAAAAGAAAAATAATTATTTACCAACTCTCAAGTAGTTCATCTTTAAAAAAAAAATACTTGAATAAAATTTTTACAATAAAATATTTTTTTACTGTTACATAGGATTTGTAAAATTAACTAAATGTAAAATTAAAATTATTTAGTGAATTGAAAAAATATGTTGAATCAACTATGTGCATATTTACAACGAAAGAAAAATTGCATATTCTATAAAACTATTGTAAAAATTATCATTATCATTAAATAAAACTTTTAAATATAATTTTTAAAATTTATATGATATTTCAACTTTTAGATCATATAATATTTATATACCTTTGGATACTTTGATATATGTTTATTTGACAGATCTTTAAGGAAACGTGATTTGAGCTATATAGATAATTTATAGTAATAAAGCATTTTATTTATTTCAACACACAAAACGCAATATCCCGGCTAGGGATAATTACGTCGATTTATATATTTTTTTAAACAGAAACAGTTATAAACATATTATACAAGAAAATGAATTAAAAATAAAAAAAGAAACAATAATATATATTAGGAACCTGAACCTTTCAGGTTTGAAAGATAATCATAAATATATTTACAAAGATAGTTAAATCTATGATAATTCTCTCGGCTATTTACAAAATGATATAGATCTACAACATTATTTATTGTCTGTTGTCTAGCGGTGAAGAAGAGTGGGCATTCCAGCAGTAGGTGTCTCGAGTCCTGGAATTCATTGCCACAATGACATTTAGAGTATTCAACCGCTCCAATTTTAAGCATTAAAGCAATAAAGCATTTTAAAGTGAACAATTAAAGCAATCCACTTTGAACACATTAAATAATGTTTATATTTGATCGAGATTTTTCTTTAAAATACCCAATATTTCGATGAGGTAGTTCGTTCATCTTCTTCTGGGATTTTAACCCTGTAAACACACATCATGCACGTGATGTAAAAGTAACGAAGTTTTCGATAAATCGATAAATAGATGCCCATCTCTCCAGAAAATACTCTTGCGTGCTTATCCTGTATGTTACTGTAAAAATATTTTGGATTTTCAAATTCTGTTATGTGTCCTTGCTTAATTGTGTGGTCTACATGTAGTGATAATGGGCTATGATATTTAAAGGCTTTTTCGCGGTATATATAACAGTTTGTTTTTACCTTTTTCTGATTGTAAAATGTTGTTAGTGTACATCAAGTCTCGAGTTCGAATTTTGGTGACCATATGGATAAATATCATTCAAATTGATCTGTTAGGGACCGTCATTCGCAGGTCATCTAGTGACCTTCTGGTAAATCTACCAGACTTGACCCTTTCTAGCCAACTCATTGCATGTCTTCCTCTTTTCCTTCAATTTTTTCCAATAACCTTTTAATCCATTTACTCTCATTATATGTCGGAAGTATGTCAGTCTCTGTTTACACATATGTAATTCTAGGGAGATCTACCAGGATTAATTTCGTTTAAGATTTGAATATTTGTCCCTTTATATATCAATATACGACTCTCTAAGTATATTTTTTCATGCCCAAATTTCAAAAGCTTCATATTTCAGGGAAAATAATAATGCCTCTAATATTTTCTATTTTATCTTTTGTGTGTGTTTGAGAATATATATATGTATTAAATGCCTATATCCTTTATAATCTTGTAAAAAATACTTATAGAATATAACCTGGGTAAATACAGAGGTTTTAAATGAATGCAAGGTTATGCTGTGCGTGATGGATGTATATATAAAATTTATATCGTAGAATATGATTTATGTAAATCTGGTGGTTCCAGATGTATGCTACTGGTGGATGCTACCGCTCCTGTGTATGCAGATAAATATTGGATCTTACGATATCTGTTCTGTACAGCGGATGTTTGTTTATTCACAAATTAGCATTATTTTTGATCTCCATGCGAGATCTGTAGTCCGTTGTGATTCCAATATAAAACGGGAATAAACATCTGGAGTTGTCTGCGGGGGAGGAAATCACACAAAGGTGGAAGGGAGGGCATCACAAAGCCATTCATTTTAAAATTGATATGCGCATATTTGGGAAGACTTCTTAGCGCAGGCGCCCCCAGTGTTGAGACTATGTTGGTGCCGCTGTCAGACTTGGATGGAATGTTGAAACCAATTCTTGGTAGAGAGAGGCAGTTACTATAATTTGATTTAGAACAATTTACATGAGAAAACAAATCCACATTTGACCTTGTAAAGAGAAAACATTTCAAAAAGAAATACAATGTGAGTGTTAGATATGTTTGTCGATAAACTTTTAAATTATATCTATTTACATATCTCTTTACATGACTTTACATAACTCTGAGTGATTTATTTACTTGTTAATATAGAATCCCAATAAGAAACTACCTACACTTGACTAACCTGGTCTTGAGAGTTGGGGGATTATATCAACACCTCTCACCTTTTATTTCACCAAAGCTGTCGCTTAGCTTGTGATATCTTGGTTATAACTTTCAACCTATATATTTATTTACCATATAGGTTTCATGAATATGATGTAGAAAAATATTTTTATCTACCAATTTTTTCTTAATAATTTTGTTATTGCAAAAATAGCTGCAAAATAGTTCACTGATATTTATTTTTGAGACATTTATATTATATTATTATATTTATATTTGGCAGCGCGCGCAACTGTTACCAAGGTCACATTACTTGCAAGGTTGGCGCGAGGAGAGAACGGTGGGCAGTAGTAAGCGAAGACCTCTGGACCAGATTGCTCCTTTCAATAAAATAAATAGAGCGCATTTACGCAAGTTTGGCATTAAATACCCAATACCCAAATGTACCTTTTATCATGTATATCGAGATCTAGAGAATAACTTGAAATATATTTGATTCACAGTAACTTTTATTTAAGACACACGAGATAACAAAGTGTGTACAAAATTGCCTGTCTCCTTTAAAAAAGCAGACGACTGGCGAACTCAAAGACTTTCCTAAGTTGGAAAATAGCCTGGATCAGTATATAATTTTAAAAAAGTAGAAAATCGGAGGCGAAGAGTTCTTGTAAGGTTTTTTATTTAACTGAACTTTCGAGTATTTTTGGCCTTCCACAGAGGTAAAATTGAGAGCGTATAAGAATGAAATAGTTTTATATATACATATCTGCATATATTTACATATATTAAAATATTTACGTTAAAGGAATATGTGAACGACAAAGATATATAATTTTGAATGTATAGGAGCATATGTATGCGAATCTGTAAATAGAAAATAAACTATAGAGGGAAATTTGTACGAGAACTATTTTGATATACGAACAAAACAAAATCAATTAAAAAATGGCCAAAAACGAGAGGGCTATATATTAAACTATTACAAACTTTTACAAATATTTATTTTGTCCATAATATAAATATATATATCAATTTTCTTTTCCTCTCCATTGAATATAACAAAATATTTTAAAACTTAATTCTGTTGACGTTATGTGGCGCTGAGTTTGTTGTTGACACACATTAAATATGTTATAACACCTTGATAAAGGTTGGAGTTCAGCCAACTGAAATATTGGTAAAATAAATTATATTTTGATCCAATATATGCCTTTTTAATTAAAAAAAAATTAAACTATGAAAAGAAGATATTGTTCTGGCAGATCGATATATTTCTATTAATACTAATAATTATTTTAAATATTATTGCTTCTAATATTAGTGGTTGGTGTTTGATTTTGATACTTACCTAGTGGGAGGCGGCTTGGACAAAGTTAAATGGGTGTCCAGTGGAATTATTATGTTGGTAGATTTTAGATCTATTGTCACGGTTTCTAACACATCTTTAATGTTCGGTTAAACGGATGTCTATTGTGCGACTGGTCTCACCTACATAGACAGCATTGTATTGTGCACAATGCATTGCATTATCTTCAATTAAACAACTTAATATTGTCCATTACTATTCTATAATACCTTATATAGAATTGATGCTTAACACATACAGACTTTAATACTCGAGCAAACTGCCTAAAGAGAGCCATTGTTATTGTTATGTTATCGGCCTTTACATCGGAGCTACCATTAGCAAGCCGATTGCTGCGTTTCTCGAATAAAATGATTTATTTGTGCCAGAAGATGACGATTATGAAAACTAAAAGTTGAAAACTTATAAATATATATTACTTGTTCTTTCCCATATATTAAAATTTTGGTGAGTTAATTAATGCAGATAACATACAGACTTATTGACGAATTGTTTACTGATGAGAAATGCTAGTAGTAATGGTACATATTCCTAATGTGCTTAACTCTAATGTCCATAATATTTTCTTATATTCACTCAGAGATTTATGGCTATATAAGCAAAAAGACCAATACAATATTGAGAGACAATCTGGTTTATCAAACTGGTGAAAATGCTAGGGTAGAGTTTATCGAAATAGAGTAGAAATTTTTAATCTGGAGAAACAAAAGTAACGATCAAAAATTGTTTCTATTCCTAAATATAGATGGGGCGTTAATGCCTTATACGTAAATTCCCAAACTATATTTTTAAGACCTAGCGAAGGGTCATTTATGAAAAGTTACGAGTATCTCGTATTTCTAACAACGTAAGAAGAAATAAATTATTATATATATTGGTATTCCAGAATAGGGTGTAAAACATGTTCTTACAAATAAATTATATTTCCTCTCTATTAAAAGGTAAAATGGAATAAAAAAATTGTTCGAATGTGAGTACGATAAAGACAATTTCAAAGAAGGTAAATGTATGTAAAGTTATAGAACATGGATGTGACACTCGTTTATAAACTATTGGTGAATATTATGTAAATTTTGAGCACCAGGAGGAGAATTACTCTCGTTTGGCAACCTTCCAAAAAACTAGTGATGTTACCCTTTATTCCCCGGGTCAATATGGAGTGATAAAAAAAATATATTCTGCGTAGCGACAAGCTTCGATTTTATTTCAATTTGAACTGATTATAAACATTTTCTTATAGTTACTTATAAATGGCTAAGCGCATTATCTGTAATTTATATTTAAACTATTTTGAGAGATTTTTATCTTTGGAAACTTGAAGTTCATCAATATATATCAACTAATTAAGCATCACACACAAACCTGATCAGAAAATATTAACTTTCTTACTATGCAAATATTTTTTTTCTGATTTATAATATTATAAAATAAATAAAGCTCCCAGGGCAAAGTTACTTGTTCAACTTTTATTTTCAAGCTTTCGGACTTGTCAGTCCTTCAACAGGAGAATCACGTTAATAAATTAATGATAAATACTATTTTTATATGAAAATATTATTTTTATAATATCATTTATAATCACGTTAATAAAAATTAATGGTAAATATCATTTTATATATAAATTATTATTATAAAAATAGTATTTATCATTAATTTATTAACGTGATTTTCCTGTTGAAGGACTGACAAGTCCGAAAGTTGAAAAATAAAAGTTAAACAAGAAACTTAGCCTTGGAAGCTTTATTTATTTTATAATATAATTTTGTATTTTATTTTGTAACATTGTTTTGAGAAGTGTTGTCTATAATAATCAAATAATGTATATTCGATATAAACCCTAAGCCTGCCTATTTGTATCCAGACAATAATAAAACTAAACATCCAGCATGATGATAATTATATATAAAAATATTCTGCGTGTTTTGAATATTCATTTTGTGAAATTATATACAAAATTTTTTTCTTTTTTTTTTTTTTCACATAGAGAAATATTAAAATCAAAAAGGCATATCCTGACCAGAGTACATGTGCTTTTTAGATGGCAGAACGCCATCTAGTGGAACAGAAATCAACTAAACATTGATTTAACCTGTTCCTAGATATTTGGCCAACCCATTTTCTTGATAAATCAAGAAAAGCCTTCCACGAACGCGCTTCAGGATGTTGGTCTTCGTCAACGCGGAACACTGCGACCAAAAATGGTTCCTGTATGTAATAGAAATACATTGTACCTAAATTCAAAGTATGCAAATATGGAAACATGTCCAAATATATTTACTATTTGAAACTTCAACAAAACATATGAAGGAGATATTTTCAAAAAAAAATGCTTCAATTCTCTCCGAGATATTTCCTGACAACACAAAACATAACGTGAATTGATGGAAAAAAATCTTAGACGTGAGTAAATGGAAATGCTTTTGGATGAGAATTCGATTTATATAAATTTGGATACCAAACAAAAAGGAACAAACTTTTTTATCTGATTCTTCGACATTTGTCAATCCCGGGTCAGAGGTTCATGATATTTTATTAGTCAGTAGAAAAATGAGAGAGTTTAATTTTACATTTAAGAATAGCACTCCAATAGCGATTACAATTGGGAACATTGAAAGAAAGACGACTGAAAGCTAGAACATGTTTTGTTCTACTCCTTTATGATATACAGGCTCTATTTATTCTTCTTTCTAAAAAGGTGAAGTGTGATTATTCTCTCTCTTAAGATAACAGTAGTGTATTTTCAGCCAATAAATTATCCTAGGCGCGAATCCGTTTGATTTTTGAATAACTGTCGTTGCATCTTTCCTTTCCCCTAAACCTAATTTCTAATTGTATATAGAATTAACGAACATAAATTAAAATATGTTGATATATGATTTGAAATATGTCAAATAAATATAATTCAAAATCACGAATGCTGCATTGTAGCTTGTTGTGACATGATAGCATATGTAAAAGGACTTCCATTCTATAGTTTGGTTCCTCAATATGCTAAAATTAGAATAAACGAGCTTGATCATTCTTCCGATCCTTTCGATTTTAATCAGAGATATAGGCAGTGGGGCGACTTTGGAATATTTCTATTTGAAGGTTGAGCGCACCACCATGTGTTTGTTAGAAATTTCTATAGGTATGTTCAATATTCGTTATAGCGTTCTCACTTTTGTATATATCTTTCAACAAACGTGTTCTGGAAGTCAATAGAGGTTTGTTCAATGTTAGAATTGGTTTAAAAATCGTTGATAAATTTTGCTGGGAATACTGATGAAAAAAAACCTTTAACTCTCTTATAATAAGATAATTTACATTGTCTTTTTAACTTGCTCTTGAATACTGAAGGTACCACAAACATGTAGCAACTTGTAGACACGTTGCTAAAAGCCAGTAGTAGATTTCGCAATTAAAACATCGTATAGCGTTGAATAGTAGTTTACTTGAAAACCTTTTTTTAAACACGGTCTATATATTTCTATTGATAGACTTCAGAAAAATATTAGAAGAGAGAGAGAGAGTGATTGGTTTAAAACAAACTAAAACGTGTTAAAAAATAATAAAATAAAAATAATGCCTTTTAGTTTATTTTAGCCTTCAACCTTTATCAGACTATGTAAGCAGAGAAATGAATAATACAATAGTTGTATGGATATATAGAATTAAATTGTGGAAACCGCTGTGAAATTTAATCACTAATGAACCAAACTCTCCAGAATCTATATATTAAATCTTCATTTCATTAATTGTGTGGAAATGCGGCCTTTGTGATTAAAGGAAATAGTGATTAAAATTTCTATCATCTATATATACCGATGGGGTTATGCCCTCATTATATCTTTGTCCTGCAGTTTTTGGTATTTCCAAGAATCTTTGTGGCTCGCACACGACTCACAAATCATTTCGAACATAACGTCAGCAACAAATCAGTTTAGTAATTTGATTAAACAGAGACTTGAAAGAATAAACCGAAAAAAAAAGAGATCTTCTTGATTGTCTCTATCGTTCCAGCTGCTAAAACCTTTCTCTCTCTCTCTCTCTACATTGAGAAACCGATAAACATCTTATTATAATAAAATAAATTCTTATGAATAAAGTTAAATTCTTTCGAAATAATGTTCTTTTATATAATATATAAACAACCTATTTTAAAATAAAATTATTATATATTATATAAAATTGTATCTAATAAAATAAATATATTGCGCAAGATGGCTTAACCTCATTTATATTTTTTTCGATTTCTTTTAAGCTTCAAAAATAAACTCTTTCACTTTGTAAATAGTGAATATATTCCCTTATATGCCTTAAATATATATAAAATTCGTCGAATTTAAGGTACCTAGAGGATAGACCTAAAACCCTAATTTCTCTAAAAGGTATTCCAATAATTATTAACTTAGTTGGACCCTGCAAATAACGGATTTACTCGAGATCCCCCCCAAAAATTAGAAATACACTATTTGTAGGTTTCCAACTATCCAAGAGTATCATAGTATTCTCCATTGGATTCATGAAGGAATATCTATATAAATGAAGATACAATTTTAGTGCACTTCTCTCTGTGCACTCGTTTATTCTGCATTCCCTTCCACAATACCTGACCTAATGGACGGAATTTTCACACCGACATTTAATAGCTAGGTAAGGTTATCATTTCGTGCTTGAAATATGCAAATTAGTCCGTAAATAGACGAATATATGTATTCTTTTGAAAATAGATCAATCCATAAATAAATCTTTAAATAAAAGGCATATATTTGATCAAAATATCATTTATTTTACCAATATTACAGTGGGCTGAACACCAACCTTTATCAAGGTATTATAAAATGTGATAATACCTTGATAAAGGTTGGCGTTCAGCTAACTGAAATATTGGTAAAAAAATTTTTTAATCCAATGCATGCCTTTTTATTTAAATAACTTATGTATATTAACTTTAAAACCCTGAATAAATGATACAGCTGTTTTTGTTGCGTAATTGGTTGCAGGGAATGCCGGCTGCAAAAAAAAAAGTTCATTATGTTTTAAAACGCTTAAAAATTTTATTTCATTCCAAATTTTTATTGCAAATGCCTTATATTTATATACATTGTGTGTCTAAGTGTAATTCATATTTTATTTATATTGAAGTAACAACATGTGTGTGTATAATTGTAGAAATATGTATATTCAATAGGAAATATCCAATGTAGGACGTTGGCTCTAATAAAATATTTTTGTTGTCGTTATTTTTGTAACTGACAAGAGAACTCATGAACTCAAATTTATATATCATTGTTGAATTAAAATTCAATACTAAAAATACTTTAATATTAAAATAAAATACAAAAAGTTGCTAACATATATTTTGATAATTATATATAGTTCTTAATTATGATCAATCTATCATATGTAAGGAGTTTTAGTATTAATATATGAAGAGTTATCACCATTTTTATTACAAACTTTATTATCTTAAGTGTGTTAATAAAGTGAGTTGTGTGTTGTGTCTACTCATAACACTAATACACAATAAAACATTGAGAAGAACCCTTCTAGTATATAAAAATAATCTCTGTGAAAATCTCCCTCGATTCTTCGTTTATTACGTAAATAATATTTCAAACTGAGCAGGCCGATGTAAAAACTGGAACCTTTCAAATAAAGTTAACGATAATCCGAGAGTCCTTTGAAAAGTTCACAAAATAACTTATTTATAAAGTTGGAATTCGCAATAATAGCTCTTTACATAGATTTTAAAACTTAAAAAGAGTTAGTCTTAAACAAAATAAAAATTTAAATATTTGCTCTTATATACATATAGTATTCAGACGATTTTCATAAATAATTTACCTTATAAAACCTTCTCTCACATTTCTATATATCACTTATTCACTTATTTGGGCTTAAATCAAGGTATTCCGCATTACTAAGGGTCAGAGTAATCAGACGGTAGGTGAAGTAGGTTGATGCATGTTATGTTACCCCACCATCGTTCTCAATATCTCCACGCTTTATAACACACAGTGTTATGCAAATACCTTAGATTGGGAGTCACAGAGGTTAAGTAGGCATCGAGATTCGTCGAAGTAATTATGACTCAACGCTATGGAAATCAATGGAAGCCATAGACTTTTAAAGCAATTGAAAGTCACGGAAGTCATGGGAAGCATCGGAAGTCATAGAATATATGAAGTGAGAGATTCCATTTGAAATCATAGAATTCATCAAGTCATTGAAAATCACATATTAGGACAAGGTAAGAAAGGGAAAATAAATTTAGAAGCTATATTATTGCCTGTTGCCAGGTTATTCCATCAGAGAAATTTCATCAAACTGACAATAGTAAGATGGTAGCTAAGATGAATTGAACAGGAGGAACGTTGGCTATGGTTAGAAGCCGAGTGCTGACATCGAGAGGCTGGAAGAACGTGTAATTGCAGCATTAAAGAGAGATCGGCACGCAATATATTTACGAAGTACTAGAAATGCTGTCTAATAAACCACGGGCGGCGAGGGTTGTTTTTTACCGCGCTGCCTATTGATTAACCTTACTCACCCTTTTTTACTTTTCACGTTATGTACGAGGCCCATTAAGCGGCCACCCCCTGAGGTCTCCAGAAAAAAAATCGGTTAATATTTCTACACGGTTCCCGGCAGTTTATGTGACGCTAAGGTGGCCGGTAAAAACACGCCCTGCCATAAATTCAGCCTAAGAAAGCCCTCCGATTCTAGGTAAACTGCTTTGTGTCCATGCAACCTCTTTTTGTCTGACTTCCTTTGTCTAAGTTTGTTGAGAACTTCAAGGCTTTGATAAAAATGGCCTTTGTGTGTTGTCTCTTCATTATTATTTTAGATTATACTTTCTATATCTATATGAATAAACATTTTTATTGTCCTAACACTTAATTGAATAATCTACCAAAATGTGCTCAATTTAGTTTCTTCGCTTAAATTCTACACTTCACACACAGATATTCAGTAATCTAATTTGCATGTGAGAGAGAGTTGATAGTTTCCATTCAAAGTTATTCAGAATATATATTCATATACAACCCTATATTAGCGAAACCAATTGCAATTAGAGTTACGAATGGAAATAAATTCTTCAAGCATATTTTATAATATAGTATTGAGAAGTCAAGAAATATATATTTGTTTACACTAGGTTATCTCGTGGGTCTTCAATAAAGGTCACTGTATATATTCTTGTGGCCACTGGACATGCGTCGGACCAGAAGGCTGTTGGGCTCTGCGATGCCTGAAGTATAGGAGCTCTATCTATGCTTCCTTCCTATGGTGAATCTGTATAAGACCAATGGTCTTAATAAAGCTGTATGTGTGTATCAAATATCTTTCAGAGTTATTGTCTGAATCCAGATCTACATGCTAAGAGGTACAACTTCCTTAAGTTTTGTCCATGAGTGTATATTTACGGGCAATAGTCTCACCCAGTAATTCTTTAAATAAAAACAATTGGTTGTTAGGAAGAGGGTATTTCTTTTTTAAGTGATGCAAGCTTTCGGGAAATTAGCTTTTTTCTACGAGCTAATAACAAATATGGCAGAAGATTAAATGACATCATTACGAGAAAATATTTGTAGTTTTAAAAATGAAAATGTGTTATATAATGTCATAATTTTGCATAATATCCAAGAGGTATAATTGCTTTTCGCCAAAATAAGTATGTTAACTGTAAATATGTTAAGTTTGTGTTAAAATGTAAATATGAAAATTTATCCATCTATAAAAACTGTATAAAAGTAAACATGGCAGACATCGCGGGCGAATGCTACGGCACCTTGCGGGTGTGTTGCTCACTTGGCTGGAACTAATTCTTGGGGATTGCATGCATAACGGTTGCACCTTTCCATTCGATCACGACATATATATATATATATATATATATATATATATATATATATAAACTAAGAGAGAGAGATTGAAAATTATTTATTTAATCTCTTCCATATATGGTTATATACGTTTTTTTAAATTTAGAAAATAAATATAAAAATAGGAATAAAATTAATAAAAATTTAAAAATAATAGAGAGAGATTGAATAATATTAAACATATAATAAAATGATTTACACCAATAAATTCGACGCTTCCCATTATATAATTAAAGACACAAAGTTTCAATTGCGTTTAATCCTTTTATTGCTTTAAAGAGAAAAAAAAAAAGAGATTTCGGATAAGTCGACACCATTGTAAGCTATTTAAAGCAATTGTTAAATAACTTATAATGGTGTCGCTTCAGAAGATTCTCAGAAAGCTCTCCTTTTTCACTTTTAAGGTAATACAAGAATTTGACGCAATTGAAACGTGGATCTTTAATTATTAAATTGATTAACATAGTAATAAAATTATAAATTGAAATGAAATTATAAGTTCTCTAAGATATACTAAAAATACCGCATATTTCAAGATTTATTTTATATTTGTTCGTTATATATAGTATAAAGTCTTATTGGTCATAACCCGAACTATGATTATATAAATTCGTGGTCTTAATTGACTTAATATATACCCTCGTAGACAAAAAGAAATAGAATATATTTTATATCGCTAGTCGTCTATTTTTCTTTTAAGGAGACAGGGGCAATTTTGTCGACACTTGGTTATCTCGTGTGTTCAATAATATGTATCAAATATCTTTCAGAGGTAATGTCTGAATCCCGATATACATGCTAAAAGATACAACTTCCTTAAGCTTTGTCAATGAGGGTATATATATTTGTAGTAGTAAAGCAATAAGGGTATTTATAATAAAGATAGAGGCTGCCTGGCCGGCATTCATAGTTCTTTAAATAAAAATACTTGGGCCAGTAAATCTTTTTATGATTTCTTGTAAAGATAGAGGCTGCCGAATTTACTGGAAGAAGTATATTTAATTTTAAGAAGGGTATATAAATATCTAAAAATATATATAAAATCCTAATTACATAATTTCATTAAAGATATCATTTTAGACTTAATTAATTACAAAACTTGAAACTTTATACAAATTTCTGGGTCTTAACGTCGGAATATCTTGATATCATAAGTAATGATGTAAGAAATCTTTGCAATTTTCGCAATTTGAAAATGTCGTCTGGTTAGATATACCTATTGAAGGTCATGTTTTACGTTAATGAAGTTGAAACTCACGCCGTGTGATCTACGTTGGAAGATTGCTTCCAAATGTACTTTTTTATCTGTTCTCAATTTATACAAATAAGCTTTTTCAAAATTATATCGTTTTTTAAAGTGAATTTTAATAAAGAAATTCATGGTTATCAATTGTAATTGGTAAAAATATAGCTGAATAAAAAATTTCAATTAAGGAACTTTATTTTACATTTCTCATGTTTTTATGGTTATTAACATTTGAATTGGTTGCCTCGAGGCATCGCCCGCCTAATTGTGCGGCTCTGGAATTGCAATAGTTTCGGAAAAAAAAGTCGGCACTCAATCTGGGGTTTCCCGTGCAGCAGCAAGGTTGGGGAGTCGCCTGGCGCCTTACCGCGGAATGTGTTTGTCGTTTGTATTTTAAAATATTAGTTCAATCAAACATGCACACATTCAGGTTTGAATAGTTCAACTTGAAATATATTATTAATTCTGTCTCAATATTTTTCGTCAGACTCCCGCAAATTAAACTGTTGATGTAGTCTACCAAATGTTACACAATTATTTATTGATATCTATATCACAGAAAATGTTATTTTCATTTATAATATTTGTGTCAAAAATATATTTCAACTTTTATATGAAAAGTGAAATATAATCCTTCAATATGCGATGAAACCGGCAGCTCAACACAACACCATCCAGCATAACCAACCACCGGCACATGATAATACCGGAAGCTCAGAATTAAACAAGACCAGCCATTGACACGCGATAATACCGGCAGAACTAACCATCGGTACGTGATAATACCAGCAGCTCAGCATCTAGCAGAATCAACCATCGGCACATGATAGTACCAGCAGCCCAGCTTCCAGAAACACCAGTCATCGGCACATGATAGTACCAGGAGCTCAGCATCCAGCAGAATAAACCATCGGCACATGATAGTATCAGCAGACCAGCTTCCAGAAATCCAGCCATCGGTACATGATAGTACCGGCAGCTCAGGATCCAGCAGAATAAACCACTGGCACATTATAGTACCAGGAGCTCAGCATCCAGCAGAATCAACCATCGGCACATGATAGTACCAGGAGCTCAGCATCCAGCAGAATAAACCATCGGCACATGATAGTATCAGCAGACCAGCTTCCAGAAATCCAGCCATCGGTACATGATAGTACCGGCAGCTCAGGATCCAGCAGAATAAACCACTGGCACATTATAATACCAGGAGCTCAGCGTCCAGCAGAATCAACCATCGGCACATGATAGTACCAGGAGCTCAGCATCCAGCAGAATAAACCATCGGCACATGATAGTATCAGCAGCCCAGCTTCCAGAAATCCAGCCATCGGTACATGATAGTACCGGCAGCTCAGCATCCAGCAGAATAAACCATTGGCACATTATAGTATCAGGAGCTCAGCATCCAGCAGAATCAACGATCGGTACATGATAGTATCAGCAGCTCAGGATCCAGCAGAATAAACCATCGGCACATGATAGTACCAGGAGCTCATCCTGCAGCAGGACCAGCATTTGTACGTCTAATTGCCGGCAGCTCATCATCCATCGAGGCCAGAAACCGGCAGACGAAAGTACCGGCAGCTCGGCACCACAGAAGGACCAGTCAGCGGCACGTAATTTATTCGTAATCACTCATATAAATTGCATATTATAGTATTATTAAAATATTATAGTATATGTTAGAATATTTTTGAAACACTAAATGTTTATCAAGAGATATTCATTTCAAACTTATTTTTTTATAAAGATCGTTATAGAGAAATATATATTGTAGAAAAGTATCTATTATTTATGTACATAACATAAATCAACTTTGATATTTATTTATTTTGTTACTCTACAAACTTCCTTCATTGATTCTCTTGTATTTTATAAATATTAATTTGCTCTCTTGCCTCAAATAAATTGCCTTGTCATTATTAAGTTTATCTTTCCTAATTTTCTATGTGACAATATATAGAGATAGATGGATTTCATTTTTGCTTTTTTTTTTGGCATTCATCATACATTTAGGTCTATAAAAATCTTTTACTTGTTTAAAATTTTGGAAAATTAATAAAAATGTAGTAAAAATATAATATTATATAAAATAGCCCAAACTAACTTACCTACTTTGATAATTTCTAATTATTTTAATGATCAGATTTTAATAAATTTTAAAATGCTAATATTGATATATTGCATACAAATTTTGAAACTATAAAACACTTTAAATAAAGAATATACAGTTAAACCTGTCTATAGCACCCCCTCTAAATAGCGCCTTCCTGTCTATAGCGCCCGATTTTAAATACGTAGTACGATGCGATTTACATTAAAAGTGACCTGGCTATAGCACCCCCTCTCTATAGCAACCTATTTTGGCGAGTCCCATGAGGGGACGCTATAGATAGGTTTAACTTCAATATTTAATTGGAGAAAAAACCTGGATATGAGAATATTGTTCTCTTTTAATGTAACAAGCGATGTTTAATAAAACAAACGACACCAAGGTATTTTGAATTAGAGATATATTTCTTCTTATAGAGAGTATATTTTAGTTACAAGAGAGTTGCCGTACTGGGAAACTACGATTTTAGAAATTTCACAAGTTAATAGTCACAACGATCAGGGTTTCTTGGAGGTTGGCCATGATATTGGAATATTTCCAATCATCCTATCTTCAGATGAAACATTTGACAATATATACTCGTACTTCATAGAATTGGTTATGTGTGGCGGCGCGCCATCATGTTGGAATATTATGTATCCCAAGATGCCATGTTCTCTGATGTAAAAAAGGAATAACATGAGGCCGGCCATGATATTGGAATATTGTCTAATAATCCTAACTTCAGATGAAACACATTTGACAATACATATTTTATAGAATTAGTTATGTGTGGCGGCGCGCCATCATGTTAGAATGTTATGTTTCCCAAGATGCCATGTTCTCTGATGTAAGAATAACTCAATCCTGTGAAGTTCTTAGGTAGCTTTGACTACCAATGTTGCCAAGACATCTTCAAAAAAACATTCCAATGATGAAATTTGCAGTTATGCCACATCATGCTGTTATATTCTATGTAAAAAAATTTCGGTCGCTATGTGGATAATTGGAGATTTTTATATCGACAATTGTGTGTGTTGACTACACCGTTAAGGTCAAAATGTTCTTCTTTATACCATTAAATTTGTTCTGTACAATTTCTATGAAAGTACATCCTTTCTAAAAATTCCTGGGCTAACTCGATTTAATTTGAATTTTGTACAGTATAAATTTTATAGCCTTTCTTAAAGAGTAGTGGACTGTTGTTCATGGTGATAGAACAGTCTTCAAACATCGCCAGCGTTCACTGTGAGATAAAGTTCAGTTTATAGAAACGTCGTTCAATGAACGATTAATCGCTGCGAATTTATGAATGGAATTTTTTTTTATCGTCCTCTAGTTCAACTAACTGCCCCATTTTCTGTCTATGAAATTCATTTAAATTCTGTCACAAGATTCCAAGAAAGAACTTGATTGTTTTCATTGGACCGATATTCTAGAAAACTTCTTCCCCCAGCATTGCCATTATTTCGGTAAAACTATTATACCCTTGCATCTGGACTAAATTTACAACTATTTCTATGCTTAGCTAGGAAATTAAGCAGCCTAAAGCAAAAAAAAAAAACTCTAAAATAATTTAGAGCCGAATACATTCACGGGTTCTGTGAATATTAAAATATGCTAAAATATATTTTATAATCTGATTATTTAAAACATATGTGAAAACCATTATTTAATAATAGTCAACTTCGGCCAGACAAGTTTTCATCTGGACAAAATATATTTTATTTTGAAAAATTTATGAATGGCGGTCATGCAACTTATACCTTCAAGAAAATTATAGGCGATCACAGAGTAATTCATTTTGGACGACCTTATATAAATATAGTGTAATTTGCCTAATGAGTGATTTAAATTAATTGAGGTCTCAAGACAAGTTTCCTCCCTCCTAATTTACTAAACCGGTTATATCGTAGAGTGTTTTACACACACTCAAGCCATGGCGAAGTTTGATTAAATTAGGTTAAGTTAGGTATATATAGTTTAAGCCTCAGTATATAGGTTAAGTTCTGAATAGTTTCAGTATATATATAGGTTAGGATTTGAAAATAGAGCAATCCATAAATAAATCTTTAATTAAAAAGGAATATATTGGTTCAAAATATCATTTATTTTACCAATATTTCAGTTAGCTGAGCGCAAACCTTTTATAACACCTTGATAAAGGTTGGCGTTCAGCCAACTGGAATATTGGTAAAATAAATAATATTTTGATCCAATATATGGCTTTTTAATTATAGGTTAGGTGTGGGTTAGGTTAGGGTAAGTAAACCTGGGAGCTAATCCCGAGACCTCCCTAAACTAATAAATATCTCAAACGCGTGTTTTTTTTCAAGTTGGAATTAATTAGTTTAAATAGAGATGATATTTTAAATGAAAAATGTAAATCTATATGAGAAAGTATGTAGTATTAACCACCTATCATCTGATATCTAAATTTACAAGAAAATTTACAAGAGATTTTAAAAACAAAAATAAATTTTAAATAATGTTTTAAAAGAAATTGTGCACATTTGAGAAATTTATTTTTTCCAATTTTTCTTTGTGACGTCTCAATATAAATTCTCCACAGTACAGGATTTTAATGATAATCGTGACAATTATAAGAATTATATCTAAATGTAGATTAATAATTATAATCATCTATGAATTTTATTTAAATAAAAAAAAACAATCATATTGAACCACTTATAGAAATGCGACACAATTTAATATCCAAACAACTACTGGATTTTAATTATCCAACTACTGTCTGTAAACTGCCCAAATACTATATGTATGCTTCCCAACTACACTCTAGGTATACTCCCCAACTACTGTATGTATACCCCTTGCTACTTTATGCATACCTTCCAACTACTGTGTGTATACTCCCCAACTACTGAAGGTATCCTCTCCAGCTATTTGTGCAGAATCCCCAGCTATTTTGTGAATAATCCCAAACTATTGTATGTATACTCCCCAACTACTCTATGTATACTCCCCAACTACTCTATGTATACTCCCAACTACTCTATGTATACTCCCCAATATTGTATGTATACTCCCCAACTACTCTATGTTTACTCCCCAACTACTCTATGTATACTCCCCAACTACTCTATGTATACTCCCCAATATTGTATGTATACTCCCCAACTACTCTATGTATACTCCCCAATATTGTATGTATACTCCCCAACTACTCTATGTATGCTCCCCAACTACTCTATGTATATCCCCCAATATTGTATGTTTACTCCCCAATATTGTATGTATACTCCCCAACTACTATATGTATACTCCCCAACTACTCTATTTATACTCCCAACTACTCTTTGTATACTTCCCAATATTGTATGTATACTCCTCAACTACTCTATGTATTCTCCCCAATATTGTATGTATACTCCCCAATATTGTATGTATACTCCCCAACTACTCTATGTATACTCCCCAATATTGTATGTATACTCCTCAACTACTGTATGTATACTTCTCAACTACTCTATGTAGTACTGTATACATATTGTATGTATACTCCCAACTACTCTATGTATACTCCCCAATATTGTATGTACACTCCCCAACTACTCTATGTATACTTCCCAATATTGTATGTATACTCCCCAACTACTCTATGTATACTCCCCAACTACTCTATTTATACTCCCCAATATTGTATGTATACTCCCCAATATTGTATGTATACTCCCCAACTACTCTATGTATACTCCCCAACTACTCTATGTATACTCCTCAACTACTGTTTGTATACTCCCCAACTACTGAAGGTATCATCCCCAGCTATTGTGTTTCAATTTATTTTTTCCCCAAGTTAAATTTTTAGTACTGTCCATTTGGCAATGGAAAAGTATAGGGAGAGCCTGAATATCATCAGAAGTGACACTCTATATTTCTATATGTTGCGTGATATACATTCATTGGCAATAATAAAGGAAATAGTACATTTTAGCATGTATAACGGTTTTAAGATAATAACTGAAAGATATATGATACACATTGATATTTTTTGAAGATACACGAGGTAACCAAGTATGAACCAAATTGCCTTTCTTTCCTTCAAAAAATAAAAAAATAACAGATTTGTCCATGAGTGTATATTTGTACTATTTTCAAGGTTAGGTCCATAGATTTGTAAATATATTAATGAGGAATTCCTGTCAAGTGCAGGTAATAAGTTTAGAATAGGTAACTACAATAGTAAGTGCAATATTAGAGCGATAACGTTGTTTGAGAAACGGCCAAACCGTTGGGAGGGTTCACTACTGGTTTTCCCGACATTTCGCCTTGCAATAAGGAGGGTAGAGCATGTTATATATTTGAAAAAGAAAAATTTGTATTGATTGGTTTCGTTTCTGGATTTATTTATAGCTTCTTCCACAAGATTGCGCTATTTTATTAGCATTGAAATTATTATTTTTATATTTAAAAAGGATCTTCGGCACATATTTACTTACATCAGATGGAAATACTCAAGTAGTCGTCAGCTTTGGAAGTAAAATAGATAAGTAGGAAGACAGATTCCAAAATGTGGAGATCGCGATTTATTCGATACACTTACAAGATTAGGGAGAATAAGACACACACACATTCATGACGACATAAAATTTAAAAAGAAAAGTTTTAAGAGAGTTAGGAGTCGTTAAAAAGAGACATAAACCATTAGGGAAAATTGAAATTCCAAATTATGCTAAGATACTTTTCCTTTATAAAATATGTTCAAATATAAATAATTAACATTATCGATAGTTTTTAATATATAAACTCGAGCAATAATACAATAGAAAATTATGAGACATTTCAACTTGACTATAAGTTACATCTCAAATATCCGTACAAAATATTTTAATTTATCAATATATTTTTCAAAGGTTCATGCTCTTTGAGATTTTATTGAAATTATTCCTTTTGCGATATCAACTTCGACATATGAGATGCGACATATGAGAGACTTATGACATATAAGATGTAAATCCCATATCAGAAGGCTTTGTTTTCAAAGCATCATCTAATTTTAAAGGTTTACTTGTTAATAAAACGATCCAATACATTTAGGTATTTTCATTATCTTTATATTCGCCAGGCTCGACTCTTTGTCCAGTGACGATACATCCTTCATGTAACTAAAGCACATCAATAAAACTTATAAAGAGAAAATCATTATAAATTTTAAAATAGATACTCCATGATAATATTTAAATACCAGTTTTTATAAAACCATCAAATATGTTTAGCTAATATAAAAATATCAATAAATGTTTATATATATATATATATTTTGCTTATCCCTAGTACATGTGGTACAGGCCATGATAATCATGGTGGGTAGAAGTAGGCGACTGCTTTTACTGTAAGTGCCCCACATGTCTACACATGTGAAAAGCAGTTCGACCTTGCACTTACAAATGTGCCAGAGCCCCGTTTGGTTACTTCACTCGCTGGTGGGGTTTAACTTTTGCAAGAATCGGGAGCCATTGGAGAATTTTATTTAATTAGGAAAAAGTGCCCAATGCGGGAATTGAACCAGGATCGTAGCAGTCGAAAACCAATGGTTTAGAACATCCTTCCACCGACCCCCTTGTTTATATTGTGATCTATTGAAATATCCTCTGCATTACGCTCAATGAAGCCAAAAGCCCGAATAGTTTCATAGGAAAATTGTTCTTATGATTATCTACAAACAAAACAAGCCATATCATATCTACACAATAGAAGACGTGTTGATCATTTTTACGTATATGATCAATACTCCCCTTACCCAATGTAAATTTAGGATTTTAATTTATTTGGGAATATATTGTCGCGTTGAAAAAATTAGTTGCTGGAAGAGGGAAATAGTAAACGAACTTTATTCTACGGTAACAACGAACGGTCTGTTCTAATATTAATGATACTCAGATATATATAGCAATATCAACTAAAAAGCTATCTATGCAAATAAATATCAAAGAAGCTAAATACTTAAAATTATGTAATTAACATGAATAAACTACGCCACACAATATTTAATATTTTAAAAATAAGGCTTATTTTGGATTTTAATAATATTTTAATTAATCCAATATTTTGATGGACCAATCGTCCATCTTTTACGAGGTTTTTGTTTTGAAGTACACAGCAGGTCGCGTGCTTCAGGTAAGCCACGGACGTCTTACAAGCTTATTGGGTGATAAAACCATCTATGATATACATTCTAAACAAAGTAAGTCAAATCAAAAGAAAATCAGCGAAATATGTATAGATTAATGTCGATAATTAAGAGATATCGAATTAATTAAAGAAATAACAAATAAATAAAATATTTTAAAATATCGCCCAATAAGCTTGTAAGACGTCCGTGGCTCACCTGAAGCACATGACCTGCTGTGTGCTTCATAACAAAAACCTCGTAAAAGATGGACGATTGGGCCATCGAAATATTGGATTAATAAAAAAATCTTATTAAAATCCAAAATAAGCCTTATTTAAAAAATATACATATATATATTATGGATTTCTCTATATTCAGAATATATAATAGGTAATTTCAACAATGTGTAGAGAAAGTTTATATAAAGGCTTAAAACTACAAAGACAGAAGAACCTGAGATCTTCGGTAGGTCCAAAGATAGAATCACTTATCAAAATCTTAAAAGGAACTCATCCCTGGAGGCTATTATTCTCAGATCAATTTGTATTATGCTTATAAATTGAAAACCAAACTTATAAGTTACCTAACTTTATATTTTCTTACAGTAATCCCACACCGTACACGACTTCTCTTTTCTATACGATCAACAATGTCAATATCTTTAGATAGTCAACGTCACATTCCTAGTAAATATCATCAAATACAGGATATAGAGGCAAGAGTTAGTAAATTAATAACGGTTCTATTCCTAAGGAATAAAATTGCTAAATACGAAGGTATTTCTCAATATCAATGTGAGACCCCTCGAAATACTAAGAAAAAAGGTTTATATATTTTTAAGATGTGTATTTATATTGATTATTCTCTCTCAAGCACACATGTTATGGTAATTTCCTCATAGAAAGTGATTAGGTATTGATCACACAGTGAATTGTGCACATTGATTGAAGTCATTATGAACGAATTATAAGGCTTTCTACATGTATATTTGAACTAGATGATATAAAGTAAAAATAAACTGTTAATAGACACATTCTTTACCTATAAACATAATTACTAAGATCTAATGATGGGAATTTGAAAGGACACGGGTTTATAGAAATGTTAATTAGAAATGGGGCAAACCCATGCTTGTCGTAAATGCTGTCCCAATTAGTAGTGAAAATGGCAACGTGCTGTCAACAAGGTTAACGCCTAAATTGGTATCTCAGCTAGAGAGGAATTCCTGCCTGCCGAGTTACTAATTTGATTACTGGAAATATCACGGAGGCACTAAATAGCGCTCTATCACCAGATTGGAAATATCTTTCTCCGTAACATCTTAAGGTATGTTTTAAGGACAAAACTTCAGCCTTATTATCTCAGAATGAAGTAATTACACGCTTCTATTTATTACAACTTTAATCGAAAATTTAGAGCCTACTCTATGAATTGTACAACTGAATATTGCCCCTTCATGTCTAATCACACTAGAGCATTCGCCCGTTCAACAAACGAATGTACTACGATAGCCAGTAGAAGCCTTATATTTTACGTTAAATTGAATATTATAGAGCATATATTAGCCCTACGCACACACACGCACAATTTTAAGAATATTAAACCTAAAATTATTTCATGGCCAAACATAAGGGAGTGAAAATTCTTTGATTTCGTCAGTTATTTTTTAAGTAGACAGAGGCATTATTTAACACTTGGTTATCTCGCGTGTCTTCAATAAAGGTCACTGTGTGTCAAAAAACTTTTAGAGTTATTGCCTGAATCCCGATATACATGTTAAAAGGTACAATTTCCTATAGTTTTTTTTTTCATGAGTGGGTATGTTCATAATTGATTAAAACCATTCTAACGCCTCAAAATATACCATTACAGAATAAAGAGACCAATCGCCATATATCCCTATATAATATTAATAATAAATAATCACCTTCTTTCAAATTATAATTCCTTATTACAATTCTTTAAAAATGTTTTCGAATATAGATTCTAAGAGCAAATGACCTTTCAGATCTTTCGGTTATTAAGCCGATGTTTGAAAGTACAGATAGAATGGCAACAAATTAAAAATATATTTTTGAATTTTACAAATAAAATAGTTACATCTTCATTGAATCGAGCCCGCGATTAATATATTTAATATAGAATTTCGATGGTAGTAAAACCGGACACCATATATACATACTAACACACATTAAGCCTTATATTATAGTTTATCAAGGCCATGTGATAATTAACAGCCAGATCTCTGTCACGCTACCTTATTCACCCAAGCAGAGCACGAATAAATAAAAGATTTTTACAAGGAATTAAAAGAAAAAAGCTAACTTTCAAGCGAAAATCGCCTTCGACAGGCTTAAATAATAAATTTCTAACTTAGACTGATCTGAAAGTTTATAGATGCGTAACTTGGATATTTAAAAAGCACGAATAAAGCGGACACCATATATACACATTAACATGAAAGTGTATATAATTGTTGACGAACAAGAATGAATTCTATTTATAGCTAAAGATTACGTGAATAATTTATTGAGCGGTTAGAAATAGTCGCTGCACCTGTGAACGTTTAGACAACGTCGGTATTTAAATATATACACTCATGGACAAAACTTGAGGTAGTGAACAATTGATGTCTGTTCGTCTTTCTTTTTTCTATGAGACATAGGCAATATTGTTCACACTTGGTTATTTCGTATGTATTCAATAAAGGTCAATGTATATAAAATACGTTTCAGAGTTATTGTGCTTTAAATCCGATATACATGTTAAAAGGTAAAACTTCTTAAGTTTTGTCTATGAGTGTAAATAATGGTCTGAGTATTTATTTAGAGGGAACTCTTAAACGGGTGGTTTCATGACTCTAACGTTAGCGTTGTGAGAAATTCAACCGCTACGTGCAGAAAACCACCTTGATTACGATGTTACAAATACGGATTACTGATTTTATTCATAATTCGATAAAAATATATAGAAATTTATTTTCACCGTAAAATGTGTTTCTTAATTAGGATATTTATTATCTTAAACCAGAATTTCGTGCAATCCATTATTTATTATACAATATAAACGAGTAGGATAGCTTTCGGGTACTTGAGAATTCGAGCTTATATAGCAGTATTTTCATGCGACAGGACTCAAGCATTTCTTTTCTACTTGATATAGATATATGTATACTCCCCAACTACTGAAGGTATCATCTCCAGCTATTGTGTGCAGAATCCCCAGCTATTGTGTGCATATTCCCAAACTATTGTATGTATAATCCCCAACTACTTTGTATACTCCCCAGCTACTGTATGCATACTTCTACCAAATGCTGTATATATATTCCTCAACCACTGTATGTGTACTCGCCAACTACTGTACGTATACTCCCCAACTACTCTATTTATACTCCCCAACTACTATATGTTTACTATAGATATATGTTTTCATGTTTAAAAAAACTTACGTGCTTAAATGGTTTCCTTTCTCATATATAGATATGCGTTATTGCCCTATAATCAATTTATGCCTAACTGGCTTTGTTCTTATTGTTTGCGGAAGAGCATTACTCGATACAAATATTTATATGTAATTCTACTATTCTAAAAGCTTATGTCCATAGTTTAGTTAAATACCATTTCTAAGATTCCACCCTTCAGTGCAGCGTATATACTCAGAATGGACCAATACAGTATTAGAGCTCTAAAAAGCGGTCTGGTAGATTAAATTGGCGAAATCGCTGGGAGAGTTATCTACTGATGAGCCAATCCCACCTAATATATTTTTCCTCGCAGTAAGAACAGTAAAGTGTATTTTTAGGTTTAAAAGAAACTTATGTGCTTAAATGTTTTTATTTCTTATATACTTGATATATCCTTATTAATCTACTTCTTATTTTTTATTATTACTAATAGTGAAATTTACTATAATTTTATCTATTACTTTACTGTACAAACCGCGAAGTCAATATGCCTGTTGATACCATTATGTTGGGTTGATGTAATGGATATCAAATAGTGAAGTTAGTGATACCCACTATTCAGCTTATAATCAACAAACATATTAAACGATATGTTTATATCTTCAAATTGATGGGGGTTGGTTCTTATCTATTTCTTGGCTTGTCCAAACCAGCTCGTGCAGACCAAAGTGGAAATTCTTCTCGGTTAAACTTGGTTCAGAGAGTGAAAGCATCCCCTTGATATTTAATTAATCAAGCTCTACAAAAATTCCCCGTTATTAGTCAAAATATCAAAAACAAGAATAACCATAATACTCATTTTTTTTAGAATAGGATTATCAGAATGTTTGAAAACATTAACATATTTCATTCATATATACATTAATAAAATGCTACAAAAAGGACAGTTGGAATATCTATAAATATACATATATTTTATACGTTGATCGATGCACTTCTTCAAACAATTGGTAAATAAGCCCACCATTCAACCAATAATTCCTAAAAAGTGTCTATATAAACAGAATAACCCAATACAAAAGATTGGAACGCTGTGTTAGATTAGACTGACGAAATCGTTTGAAGAGTTCACCATTAATGAACTTGGCCCTCCCAATAATTTCCCATCGCAGGAGGGATTCAGTTGTAAATTGTTTTGTATTATATAACGAAAATTTGTTCGAGAATATTTTCAAATTTCATATACAGATAATGCTTATATCTCTGGGAATTTGATGAAACAAATAGGTTGCTAATATAAAGCAATAGCGCACTATCGTAATATAGGAAAGGAGGGCATTAAGGTACGAATGTTTCTATTGAACATAAAACAAACTTCTACTCTCCTTACTGCTAAGGTCTAACTGGCCTTGTTCTCATTGTTTGCTGAAGAGCAATGCTCGATTCAAAATTTATATGTAATTCTACTGTCCTAAAAGCTTATGTCCATAGTTTTCCTGAATAATATTTTTAAAATACATTTCAAATATTCCACCCTTCAGTGTAGCATATATAAGCAGAATCGTCCAATACAGTATTAGACCTCTAAGAGAAGCGGTTCTGGTAGATTAAATTGGTGAAACCGCTGGGAGGTTTCACCACTAATGAGTCAAGCCCTACTAATATATTTAATCACAGTAACGATAGCAGAAGGTTGTTTTATGTGTAAATGAAACATTCGTGGTGTAATGCTCTCATTTCCTACAAATAGATTGTGGCCATATTTCTGGGTGTTAAGTGATTTTGCGGACTTCTATATTGTCACATTTCTATACCACAATGTGAAAGCACTGTTTGTCAACAATGTAAGAAGTTTCCTCAATTCAAGCGAGCTTGAAATCATTCCTCTAGGATATCAAGTTTCCCAGTTCTCACAACAAATCCACACTATCTTCCCTCTATTTGTGCCCTTAATTAAGGCCATGACCATCACTGGCTACAAAAATTAACCCTGGCAAAGAATTAAAGCCGCCGTGGAGGTTGGAAAAATGACTTTTATAAGTATTCAAAATTACACTTTTCTAAGAAGTGGTTAGAAAATGTTAGTGGCATTTTTTTATTGCCACAAGCTCTTTCTTTCAGTATTTATGTTATCTTCAATATGAGATGTCAGTTTGAGTTTTTCTAAGATTAAGATTGGTAAATTCCATATGAAGTATTTTGGAGCTACTTTGAAGCTATTGATAGTAAAACAAACTGTCTTTCTTACTATACTATTTCTAGATATATCTATATTTCAAATTTGACAATATAATTATATCATTGCTTAGTTCTATTTTATAATATTTATGCAGAGATATATGAAAGTTGAAACATATCAAACGCGATTTTTTTTATAAATAAAAAACAGTTTTCTACTTCTCTCACTGCGATGGAAAAATATTGGGAGAGCCTACTCATCAGTGGCGAACCCTCCCACAGAATTTGTCAATTTAATATTCCATTTTGGATGATTAAACTAGCTAAATCGCTTGAAGGGTTCATTACTGATGTGACAGGCCTTCCCAATGTATTCCCATCGCAAAGAGAAGGCAATAGAAACCCGTTTAATTTATAAAAAGAAAAACCAACCTTAAAATGGTCTAAACTTTGATATTCAGATGGTGCACTATTTCGTTATATTTACCGAGCTTTACCAAACATAATAGTGTTGTTTATTGTTTACCAATATATTAATCGCCAATTTTACGAATACATTAATTTAATAAAGTATTTCAATATATATATTTTTTTGTATTTCTAAACCTATGCACGTTTAAAATCCCTCTATTTCAATTTGAACATATTATATTGATAAATGATATTAAAATAAAAAATCCTCTTCACAAATATCTGAATTTAAACAATAATAAAGAAATTTCTGAACCTTTTAAAATTAAGTCTAGTTTTAAAATATTCGCATATTATATATAAACTTAATATATGCGTTATAATAAATATTCGTTTTTATTATAAAGCTAAAGCGCTAGAACGCTAGTTAAAACCTAAAGATTTCTCTAACATTACTATCATTATTAAAATATTCATGTTTTAAAATTCCATTCCAAATGGTGCACACAACCTTAGCGCTCTAGCAAGAATGGCATTTATGGCTGGAATACGATATCGTGCGTCATTTGAAGCAAAGTTTTCCCAATTAAAGTAAATCACGCGAAGAGATAAAAATAATATTTTCCATGCGAACTATTAAATTAGCGTTAGACACATTAAATATAATTCTCTTCTCATACTTTAAATCTCTAAAAATCATCCATTATACACACATAACGCCCGTTTAAAAAGGAATATTTAAAATGTAGTTTTGTTTTTCTTTTTTATTCTACTTTCCTTAACATTTTTATTCCACTTTTAAAAATTCGTCTGCTAAACTTTTAGAAAGGATCTTCTTTTTAATTAATTTGTATAGAGACGAACATTTTAATCACTCAACACACACATATATATATATGTATAAGATAAAGAATAGCAAAAACTAATATCAGCATGCATCCATTATTTAAATGAATTTCCAGCGTCATTTACCGAGGAGTCATCTCCCTAATTTAACAATGGTTCCATTAAAAATAAAAATAAAAAATACGCATCAGAGGTACATAGTTAATTAATGATATTAATTTGAAAAAAAAATAAGTTTTTGATTATTTATAAAGGTAAAAGAATCGAAATTTTGTTATTTGATACCTGTGTCTTTTAAATTAAAAGGGAACCTTTTTGGCTCAAAAAGGGACAAAAGAAAAATAATTGGTATAGAATTTCTGAAAGACGTGTTGTAGACGGGAAATAAGAATGTAAATCTTTTGATGGGAAAATCTGGGACCCTCATTATTATATCTGCCCTTTGCGATAAGTGTCCATTCGATAATGTTCACAATTACAGTCTTGAAATGTTTTATGATTCTATACTTGTATTCTATTTTTTATAATTTGATTTTTAAAAGTGTGATTCATTTATTTTAAAAATGGTGAATCACATCTTGATTTCTGATATAAGAAAATAACGATATACTTTTATAAAATATCTAAAACCTTACGCAATAAGGTTCTTTATTCTTGATTTAACCGATCAATAAAAAGAGCGGATTGAACATTAGCACCCTTCAGTATGTTAAAATAACCTTTCGTCCACATGAAGAGGAAAATTTTAAGAATAATTAAACTTAAAATGCGTCGATAAAAACAATTATTGTGCATCACTAAAATTTACCTGAAATAGGTCAACCTTCAGATTTCCCCCATTCATCTCTATGATACGCTTCTCGGTCTTTTGGCTAAGATCAAAGGGTAGTAGTATCTCTACAATACAAATATTCTAACTTACAACGTCAATATTATTTATAATTGTAACCTTGAGAAATACACTCATGGACTAAAGTTAAAGAAGTTGTACCTTTTATAATGTATACCGGAAATCAAACAATAACTCTCAAATATATTTGATACATAGTTTATTGAAGACACACGAGCTAACCAAGTGTGAACAAAATTAACTCTGTCTCCTTCAAAAATCTAGACGACAAGCGACATCAAAATATCAAACTTCCTTAAGTTTTGTCCATGAATGTGAATTTTTTTATAAAAGTACAAACAAATATTACAAATATTATTGGTCGTTTGCTCAAGTCCTCGATGTGGAATCACTGAGCTAAAGTTTCATCCTCTCTTTACTTCCCTCAACGCTGAATGGCTGGTTAAGTTAATGGGAGAGCAGAGAACCAATCAGCGAGCAACTAAAACAGACAATCCTATATATACCCTCCTATACCAATGTGCATAAATTAAAATAATTAAAAAGCCTGCATTGGTCATCGATCGTTTCAAATATTCTAATATAGGGATCACGTCGACAATATTGTTACCAATGCAAGCTTATTGAATATTTCCTTTTCAATCAGGTCGATTGATAGCCCTCTTTATCTTGTTATTCATTCAAATATTCATAATATCATGCAATTTATTAAATATCCTGATTCTTTTTTTAAATTTACGTTTGAAATCAAAGTAAAAAGCTCCATATAATTTCTTGACATCAATTTTCTACAAACTGATACCAAAAACATTCAGGAATCTATAAGACAATAACAAACCCAGGTAAATTCCTGAATTTCAATATCAAGACCCTTACAAAACATGTCTATACCAGGGGTTGGCAACCTTTTGAATCAGAAGAGTCAAAATTTTCAATTTACAAAATTTAAAATTTTTCAAAGAGCCACAATTTTTTTCTTGTCAACAATAAATAGTACTCGCATAAAGTTTTTATTTGTGCGAGTACTACACGTAGCTTCACATCCAAAGAATCACATGTGTCTTGCGACCCATTGTATGTAAAAATATAAAATAATATTTTATATAATACATTTATTCATTCATTATAAACACTATAAACCCTCGTAGGGTAGATTTTGATCACAATCTCTTCTACAAGGCTTATAAAAACTTGTTACAACCCATTGTTTAACGTAAAACAATTTAGAAATTATTTAGAGAATTATTCAAAACAATACTATGAAATTAAGAGAATAGGAAGGACTTTCCAAGTCTAATAACACGATGTCGAAATTGTTCTAATCTATAAGAGAAATACTTCGTCATCTCAGAACCAAGCCTTTTTTCGATATAAACACAAACGCTAATCTTATTTACCCAATTCCGTGTGATTGCCCTTTCGCTACCTATATTAAATAGACAGAACAGACACTTGAATAACGCATCAAGCAACATAAATCAGCATTACAAGAGACCACAGTCTCACCTGGTCAAGCCATTCTGAATATAACATAACTAGAAATATACCAAAATTATTCATCTCAAGCAAACATGAAATATTTATGGAGACCTTCGTTGATCCTAACAGAATAAACATAGAAGTGAAAATCCTCGGGCTTATTACCAATTTAAGAAACTTCAACCTAGTAAATATAACACCTGACACTGTTTTCTGCAGCACGAGTGGATGAATGTACTACTGGTTTAACTTTTTTATAAAAGAATAAAAGTGCATTGATTTTATAAATATCGTATATCAATAATGAAACATGGCCAAATCCAAAATATGGCGTTCTCAATATTTATTTTGAACTTTATATTATTGCATATGCTATGTATGTATATTTCATGGATTATACTCAAACAGTCTTCATTCCACTTGAAAAGTTTTATCAATAATAAATATGAATATATTTCAGATTAAAATTTACAATTAAGATATTCTTTGCTATTCAGTGTCATATATATATAACATAGTATTGCAATTTTAGAATGTATATGAAACTCATTGATATTATTAATATTAAAAAACTAAAATATAATTTTATGTGTGGTCTATGCCGAATATTAGATTGATAGAGAGTGTGAGAGTATCTTAGTATTTATCATTCTGTATATAAAAATGTATAAAATATAATACTATATTCTATATATTTTAGCCATATATGTAGTCTAATAATAACCCGTATTTTCCAGACACACTATATCCATTAGCTAATGCCTTTGATGATGTCTGTCATGACCACCGGCGTAAATATTATTATGTAACTGCCACAGGCACACATATGCAAAATCAATATGTTGATCGAAAATATCCATGAATAGCAGCAGACAAACGAAACATCAAGAAAATATTTATTTGACCTCAACTTTTCCTCGGGAAGACTCCGGAGAGACCCTCCCATTAGAGCAAATTGAATGTATGAACAATAAGTTTGACCCTTATCTTAATTTCTGCATGTCTCATTTTATGTGTTCCTTTCAATAAACGGATTTTAAAAGATCTTTCTTCTATCTTATATTTAGTTCCAAGTCTTCGGACCTCCATAGTTCACGAACAGGCCTTTTACGGACATCCAAAAGTCCATTACTGCATTTTGCCTGCTGTCACCTTAATATAATTGAACAATTCTTAGATGGCCTGAACACTAGCACAGCATCCCTTATGTTATTTTATCGTGTGTATCAACTATATATAGATATTATTGAGAGTCTGCCTTGCTATCCTAAAAAAAAAAAAAACAAGGTTAATTTTTATTTTAAGGATGACAACTATAAGACAATCCTCTACTGTCTTTATTACGGTTAAATATATTAGGAGGGCTTGGCTTATCAGTGGTGAACCTTCCAAGCGGTTTCGTCAAGGGGTTCGTTTTACTTGGAAACGAAAAATTCGTGCTTTATAGCTTTAATTATTATATACAGCTGGGGCGTTATAGAGAGAGAGGAGAAAGACCATGACAATTATATTAACTTTATTGACTTTGAGTCAACAACCATAACAAAAAATAAATTCAAATATACACAAGACCGATCCCTCACTCATCGGACGTCTGGAATTCATCAGCTCCACAAGCCGCTCTGAATACGGACAGCTTCTGGCTTACATAGTAGTTGCTGTCCCCAACACTCGCAATTTCACGGTCGGGGAACTCTGTGAGAATGATCTTTTCTTCGAACGTGAGAATGACGAGAACATTTTTCCTTCAGTCTCGGGGTTTTGTCTTTATGGACTGTTGTTGTGAGGGTCATCTACATCGGGGCAGCCTCTGGCGCAGGGTGGTCTAATGGTGCAGGTAGAGGTTCAGCTGTAGTGGTGGTGGGAGCAGACGCAGGGGTCTTCACGCTGTTCATCTGGAATGAGACATGGGTATTTCTTGCTGCCCTGAAGGGGCAGTTTATCCTTTTATGGCCCACCCGGTAGCACTCGGAGCAACGGAAGCCGTACTCCAAGTAGGCCAAGTAATAACGTCTTTGGAAGATCCGTGATCATTTCTCCCTCGTTCATGAAGATGAAGGCCGTCTTCTTTAGGTCCAGCCAAGTGTGGCCCCCCGGAAGTGTTCACGGCAGGAGAGATAGAGACCACCTGGCAAATAAGGCCTCAGGGTTCCGATGATGTCCGCGTCCTCTATGGCGTGAGGCAGGCAGGCCACTAATGTAATTTTTCCTCCTTCTTCTGGTAGGGTAGGGCTTTGAGAAGGACTCCGTTGATAAACAGCCCTTCTTCAATTATTATATCCGCCATTTGCGTATTTCCAGACCAACCAGGTCCTGCACTGAAACCTTACCAAGCTGTACCACGCAGCTTTTTCCCAATTTATGTTCAAGGGGTTTGATGTAGTCCACTAGAGTAAACTCCGGGGCATGTTCCAGATAGAGCATCTGGTCAAAGGTTCCAGCTGCGGATATCTTCCGGCACTGTTCGAGTAATTGCCTCGAAACCTTTACCTGCTCAATGTTATTTCTGGGACGCGATTCTTCAGATATTACCGCACATCTTAGTTGCTATTGTGCACATAGCTCAACATAAGTTATGTGGCTACCACTACACTACACGCACTATCTACAATATTATAACACTACGTCAGCACATCAGCTGCTATGCCGCTACTAGTGAAGGATTAATATCTACCAACAACCCCCTCCTCCAATCATATTTGTGAAAAACTCTGTAGTTCTCTCTATAATACGAGTGTCATGGTGAACTGGTAGAGCTCAACTTACTCCTTCTTTTTGCTACCTCGTTCCTTTCTCGATCACTATTTTCATCCAATTACATTTGTATTCAGAACAGGAAAGATGTAATTTTCAGTTTATTACTATGTAGTTATATTTTTGAAATGTAATAATCAATATGTAAAAACGAAATGAAATGATTTCAACACCAATTGAGTTACGATAAGCGCTTACTACTAAAATTATATCTTGTTGAGAATCAAAATTTACAAATGCTACATTATCTTAATTATTCGATTCCAATACAGTTTGTCACAGTATAAACTCTAAAATATTTTCCACAAATATATTATCAAGCACAATATGGATCCTCAATATTTTACAGCCCAAAAGTCGGATCCTCTGATTCTGACCATCGAGAAAGAAGGAACGTCAACTGTCAAGTAAGTCCTAATGTCTTAGCATCCTGAAAAGTTCTTTTAAAATCCTTTTCGAAACAATTTAATATTTGGCGCTAAACTTATATTGGTTTGTTCCAGACAATTGTTTCAAGATTGCTTTTCTCGCCAGGAAGATATTGATTTAAAAAGCAACGTCTTTCTAGATATTGGCCGGAAGGAGCTTTTTTTTTTAATTAGAGCCTTCTCCGGCCCTGGATCACATGCAACACTACGTCATGCACAGCAGGCAATTTAAGGGGAGAACGGAAAAAATAATTTTATTAGGTTAGATTTAGTTTTAGGACGAGACAGTTTTGCAAATAAGTTCACTCTAAATATAATTGAATATATTTCATGTGCTAATTATATCTTCATAGTTATCATTCATGATTCATATTTGATAAATTATCAAAATTTCCAACTTTTATTCAAGCATTCCATTATATAGTTGATTGGTATACATTTATTGACACAAATTCTAAGGAAGTGCGAAGCCTTTCATTTCTACAATAGTCTATATATATTTTGAAGGAGACAGTGTTCACACTTTTTTTATCTAGTGTCTTCAATAAAGGTCACTGTGTATCAATTATCTTTCAGAGTCATTGTCTGAATCCCAATAAACATGCTAAAAGGCACAACTTATTCAAATTTTATCCATGAGTGTATATATATAGCAGGGAATATTTAGAATTAGAATAAATTAAACTTTACATGTTAATATATTCACTATTTTGACTGGTTAGACGCGTCATTACGGATGATTTTTCTAAAGATGTTGATTTCTACTTTATAACTGCGCTTTATATTCTCTGGCGGAAAAGATCCCGCCATAAAGAGAGGAATAAAAATTCATGGAAATATAATTTAGACAATATATTTACCTCTATGAAGCATATTTAATTAAGGTTTCAAGGTCATAGAATGAATAATGTCCGCAAAGGTCATTTCAAATGTTAAACGGTGGTACATTAATAAATCACCGTAGTCGCCACGGTTAGCAATGCAAACATGAAAATGGGAATACATTGTGCTGTCCAGGTGACGTATGTCATTTTGTGGAATAGAGTTTCATGACTGTTGCACTTCGTCAAATCAGCCACAAAATGTGCTGATTGTGGTAAGTGCTGGGTTTTCTTTTATAAAATCCCATATATATACAATTGGGGAGAAATAAATGAAGATCTGTTTGAGGCAGCATGTCATGCCAATCGAAATTTTGGCTAAAAATAAGTTCCATATAGCTTTTCTATATAATTTCTCTTGATTATAAATAAACGTTCTTCCCTGATTTATAATATTATAAAATAAATAAAGCTTCCAGGGCCATGTTTCTTGTTGAAAAAGTTTCTTGATACTTCTGTTGAAGGACTGACAAGTCCGAAAGCTTGAAAATAAAAAGTTGAACAAGAAACTTAACCATGGAATCTTTATTTATTTTATAATATAATTTATCTATTTTCAAAACATATTTTTATATATTGATATAGTTTACATTATAAAACGTATGTTTTATATAAAACTAAAAAAATAGGTTTTATATATTATATATATGGTGCGTTTTTGCCTTCAAATTAAAAACTTCCTTATATTTGCCATTCCAAGTAAATATACCCAGCGCACATATAAACCCAGCTGCATGGGAAAATATATTTTGTATTTTTAGATATAACCCACTTAGTTTATTTTCTTAATTATAAAAAGACATCCAACAGTGGTATGAGTAGAAATTTCACATGAATTGATTTAAATCTCCTGGAAATTAATTTAAAAAATTAAAAAGGTTTCTGGAGATGTGAGTTTCTTTTTATTTTAAATACCATCTCAAGCTTTCGGGCATCTCTGCCCTTCTACAGGAGAACTTATACAATGGTTTTATCTCTGTACCCATATTATTTTCTTCACAGGGGGGAAATGTTATGTTAAAATATTATCTTTCAAATATATTTCATAGATTAAATTACTCTGTTAAATTGACCACCAGAGGTCGCCGTTCTCACTATATAAACTCTATTGTTGTCGTTTCCCGATGGCCGGTTAAAACCTTTGTAAAAATGTAAATAATATTTTGTTTTCCTTGTTCTACTCGTCTTAAGACAGGCAGTACTTTTACCAAATTATGTTTTTTATAAATCCCATAAGCTCAATTAAAGCTATTTCTAATCTTCATTATTTTTATAATTTCAAGATTTTAAGTTTCAAGATGCCCGAAAGCTTGAGATATTATTTGAAATAAAAAGAAACTCATCTTCGGAAACCGTTTTTAATTGTTTAGTATGTAGAAATTGCCATATATATATATATATATATTTTTTTTTTTTTTGAAAATAGAGAAATCTATAAATAAATCTTTATTAAAAAGCTATATATTGGATCGAAAAATCATTTATTTTACCTATATTTCAGTTGCCTGAACGCCAACCTTTATCAAGGTATTATAACATATTAATGTGTGTCAACAACAAACTCAAATATTGGTCAAATAAATGATTTTTTATCCAATATATGCCTTTTTAATATATAAAATAATGTTTATAATGAGGGAATATAGTAATTTAAAGGAAGATACAAAATGGTAAGCTAGGCAAAAGACAAAAAGATATAAGCGCCGTGTTAATTACTTGGAACCCATTTCCCGGGATTAAATTTGGGGTAAACCGACCGAGAGTTCCTCGGGATAACTGATGTTTGAATTTAAACAACTCTTTTATCTACCTTCCAAATCGCCTCTGGAATTATATTTGTTCAATATGTGCCGACGTTTGAATTGATGGATTCCCCTTCACTAAACACGCGTGAATACGTTTTTTCTAGGCGTTTAAATTATCTTCCGGTAACAAATTCTACAATCTTTTAACTCTATGATTTACTCAATGATTTACAAATAATATGCAAATCATTTTTTCATAATTATAAATTCATTATTGTTTAAATTATCAACCAATTATTTTTATCTCAATAACACGATTACAAATTCTTTAGTTAAAAATAATAAATAACTATTTATAAAATAAGAATATAAACAGTAGTTTTCGTGCAAAGTGCAAGATTTCGGATCTTTATAATCCTTCCACAGGCATAGCTATAAGTTAAGAGAATTTGGATAAATACATATATATAGGATTTAAAGACACAAATATATATTCAGAAAATATGCATATATATGATTTATAAATATTTTTATTATTCCGATATTTCGAGGGGCAACTCACCTCTCTTTATCGAGGATGTTTGTGTTTATCACTAAAACACGTGAGAACGCGTGTAACACTTTCGTTCTACAAGACCAATGAATACAAATATATATGAAAAAACAATAGAAAAAAATAAAAAATAAGTGGGTCAGGTGTTGATATTAAAAATAAAGAAGGCTTATCCTGACCAGGAGCACATGTGCTTTTCAAAAGCAGAGCGCCATCTGGGGGAACAGAAATCAACTATTCATTGATTTAACCTGTTCCCTGATATTTGGACAACCCAATTTCTTGATAAATAAAGAGAAGCCATCCACGAATGTAAATATATATATTATTGTATATATTCTCATTCTCTCAACTTATAGCTATGTCTGTGGAAGAATTATAAAGATCCGAAATCTTGCACTTTGCACGAATAAAGAAACGCATATTGCTACCGTTTATATTCTTATTTTATACTTTATAGCAATTTTATCTTCTAGTGAAATTACTATATATATTTACAGGCGTGTGTGTGTGTATATAATAGCCGGAATTTTACCTCTAGGATTTGATCTGTTGGTTGCGCGGGTAATTCCTCTATAATCGAAAGCGCCGAATTGTCTGATTTGATGGAAATTACTGGGCTCTGAAATCTTTACCTTCCCCTACCACTTATATAATAAAAAAATAATATGAGAGCTCCTATTAAACACAAAAAATACAAGCTAAAATAAACGCTATTTTATAATTAATTTAAATTTATTATCTTAATAAAAAATCTCAATATTCTTATATATTTATCTCTTTTTAACTTTTTAATCCTCATTTTAACTTTAAGTTATCACCCATGCTTCTAAATAGTTTTCAATCGCTTATTTGCTTAAATTTACCCTTTTTGTCAAACTATTTTTAAAAATCAATTTTGCCATGGCAGTTTTTGCCTTTTAAATAGAACCACACCTTTTGATCCTTCCAAGCCTTATCTTTCTTCATATAATTTGTTCCCAAAATATCTCTTTACATACTTTACTATTAAATATTTACAATTAATATTTAACAACATATCAGTTTTAATACGCCATATGCAAAGCAGTCGGCCGGGAACACAACAACATCAAAATAATATATATTTCTCACATATTCAATCTTTAATAAAAATTAATCTTTGTTAATCATATTTTCCATTATATATTTTCGTCAATGACCTCAATACATTATAGCTTCACATTTTCATCTTATATTTTAAATTCCCAAACTTTTAATATTTTGATATTTTTCTTATTTAATTTCATTACTTAAGGTTGTTTTTTTAAAAATTTGCATTTTTGCCCCCATTGCTTTTTTCATGTGCAATTAATATCTAAAAGCGTACTTAGCCAATATGTATATTTAGCGTACCAACATATGTAAATTTTAACTCTTATTTTTATCCACCTTGATTCTTTTAAAAATTATCATTCTTTATTCTTACCATTAATTTTTCTTAACATGTTCATTCCTTATTTGCACATTTTCCTTTGTATATAAACTTTTGTCTCAACTTATTGCTTTTTCTCATAAATGCCTTTTTCTTATAATCATCAAATGTTTTGGCATTGCCATATATATTTTGCCAATTATTTTTTATATTGTTTTATATTTTTGTTGTTAACCAATATAGACAGGAAATTACAAAATAATGTAAATGAAAACAAAAATTATTGGTAGAGAGTGAAAATGAAATGCATGATTAACAAAAGGTGAGAAATAAAAGGGTAATATTCCATTATCATATTGGTTTTTGGATGGGAACCATTATAGACAGGAAATCACAAAATGATGCATAATATGAATAATGATAACAATAATGTTATTTTATTTCAAACTAATTGTTTTATATGTTGTTCTTCTTTATTTTTCATTCACATACTTTTGTAATTTATTATTCACTTCACTTTCCTTCCTCATTAATATAATATGTGTATTTTTTCTTGTATATTTCCAATCTATTAGTTCACAATAAGCCAATACGATTATGGAACACTTTTTTTTTCTCTCTTCACATTTTCACTCTTTACCACATTATTGTTATCATTATTCATATTATGCATCATTTTTGTGATTTCCTGTCTATATTGGTTCTCATCCAAAAACCAATATGATAATGGAATATTACCCTTTTATTTCTCACCTTTTGTTAATCATGCATTTCATTTTCACTCTCTACCAATAATTTTTGTTTTCATTTACATTATTTTGTAATTTCATGTCTATATTGGTTAACAACAAACCAATATGATTATGGATTATCACATTTTTATTCACTTTCTACCAACAATATTTGTGATCATTCACACTTTATATCATTTTCTACTTTCCTGTCTATTGGTTAACATCCAAAACCCAATATGATAAGTGAATATCACCTCTCATGTTATTTTCTTTTAATCATTATAACTTTTTATTTATTTTTTAACTATATTTTTCACCACCTTTCTTTCTACCCATATTATTCTCTTCACAGGGGGGAAATGTTATATAAAGGTATTATTTAAAATGTTATATTAAGATATTATTTAAAATGTTATATTAAGATATTGTTTTATTTAAAAATATATTTCATAGATAAATATATTCTGTTTTAATGACCGCCAGAGGTCACGCTTTCCATATAAAAACCCGTTGTTGTTCTTCCCCATTGGTCGGCTCAAAACATTTGTACATTATGTAAATAGAAATAGCGATTATTTCTAACTTTAAGGATGAAGTATGATAGGATGAATTGTGAAGAGTAATGATGAACGGAAAAATAAAAGTGTCCAGGGATGGGAATAGATATAATAGAACAAGATATAATGTCCATCCCTGGACACTTTTATTTTTCCGTTCATCATTACTCTTCACAATTCATCCTATCATACTTCATCCTTAAAGTTAGAAATAATCGCTATTTCTCTTTAAAATGAATTTCGATTTTTCGTTTAAAAGAAACATTCGCGGTATAATTGCAATTTTCGTTTTACAATCATAAGCCGCGTTATATTGTATTTTAAATTATGTAAATAAACTTTTCATTTTTTTTATTATTACGCCTTAAGCCAGGCAGTACTTTAATCAAAGTATGTTCTTATATATTACTTTAGCCCAAATAAAACAATCTCTGATCAAAACCATTTTTATTTTCATACTTTCAAAATTGTTATTTCAAGCACGACTGCATTGCCATAGTTTAAACTTCAAGATGATCAAAATACAACAGAAAATCTCATTTCTATTTTTATGTATATAATATATATATAAGAATATTTTTTTAAACTATTTTTTTTTAAAGATCAACTCAAAATAATATTTTAGTTGTATTTCATAATTTGTGAAGGTTATTCACATATTAAACAAAAGGTTAACGCGGGATTCAATACCGGTTCATGACTGTCGGGAATCGAGGGTGTTACCAACTCGTGTCCACCGTCTTTTTTGTATTTTAAATAATAATATTTTCATGTATTGTATACATTTATATATTAAAATCAAATTCAGCATTTCCTGACTCCTCACATGAACATTTTAAATGGCAAAGCGCTATCTAGTGGAACAGAAGCCTGCACCACGTTGAGGAAGGCCAAAAGCCCGAAACGCGTTCGTGGTTGGCTTTTTTTAAAATTTATCAATAAAATGGTTGGGTAAATATCAGGAAATAGGTTATATCAACAGTTCGTTGATATCTGTTCCACTAGATGGCGCTCTGCCATCTAAAAACGCTTGTTACTGGTCAGGATATGCCTAATTTGTTTTTAATATTAACGCCTGATCTTTTTTTATTTATTTTTTCAAAGTTATTTTTCCAAATATTTATATATATTAAAACCAAAAAGGAATTAAACTCTAATTTAGGTTTATTCCATAGTATTTGACCAAATCATTTTCTTGATAAATCGAGAAAACCAACCCACGTACGCGTTTGGGCTGCTGGCCCTTGTCAGCGTGGTGCAGGTTGTACCTGAACACCCACAAAATGGGTTGGCCAAATGTTATGGAATAATAATAAAATTTAGTTGATTTTTATTTTTTCCTTCAGATTTTCATTCTTCCATTTAAAATAATAATCATGTGTGCGGTTAAGGCGTGCCTTTTTTATTTTTATTATCACCACCTGATCCCCTTTTTCTTTTTTCTTACTTTTTTCACACACATGTTGAATTAACTGCCCTACGGATGCTGCAAAAATGTAATATATATATTAGAAAAATGAAATATCATTGGTTTAATATTGTAGTTTTCCAAATTTTAATATTAAAAAAAACGGAAAAGAAATCAAGGATCAATTTTTAGATTCAATGGATCTCTCGATATATAGTTTTGAAGCCCCAATTTTTATGAATTTACAGAAATATAACACCCACTTATATTGAATAATTAACTAGAAAAATTTACAATAGGTATCCAATGTTCATGTACCCATTTATTTGATAAATAAAAGTAAAATCCATCAAATATATCATGATGCGCATTATCTCTTAATAGATGATATTTGCCTTTTGTTTCCTATACCTTTGAAGCGATTTATATAACGAGTATATTCTATCTCGAGATATACCATCAAATATCACCAATTCCATTCCTAAGTTGTCACCAGATTGCCACATTACCAAATCAATACCTCTGCAAGGTTCTGAATATTATATTAATACTAGCCGAATGACCCGGGCAACGCCCGTGTTTTAATTTAGACACGTGGACCTGTTGGATCATTAACGCCCGTCTTTTACCCGATTAAATGTTTTTATTCAAATACTATTTGTTACAATTATAAATTGGCGCCTTAAATAAATGCATATATTAGTTAATAATTATAGCCTATGTACTTTATCTGTCTATGTACTGTTGGCTTCCGTAGGCGTCTCTTACTGGGAAAAAGAAAGAGAGGATTCCATTTAGTTATTAACTAATATATGCATTTATTTAAGGAGCGACCCGCTCCAACACAATAGTTACAAAAACCAAAAAGCGAGTGGAAGGGGGGGGGGGGGGGGGCAAAGTGTCTCGCGCAGTGGCGGTGCCATCGTAGCGAACCAATAGGAGAGCGCCATTCCAAAAAAAAAAAGCAAACGGTGACAGAGATGAAGAACGCATGACGCTCGTAACTCTATATAGAATATTCTTGTCAGGGATCTCGTGAAACTCATATAGTCTTATGTCTTATATATAGTTTTAATTAAAAAGGCATCTATTGGATCAAAGTATCATTTATATTTTACCAATATAATATTAATTTTACCAAATGATATTTTGATCCAATATATGCCTTTTTAATTAAAGATTTTTTATGGATTGCTCTATAATCAAAATGATATCTTATATAGAGAGAGCACATGTCCGTAAAAGATTGAAAACGGTATCTGAAATTCTTCTATAAAGGCTTCAAAGAAAGTATTTTCGTATTTTAACTAGGAATTAAAAATGGGTGGAATTTGACTATCAGAGCGCAAGAAATTACCAGTAAACCTAGGTCAGCCGACAACTTCAAACGCTAAACCCGATATCTACGGCAAGAAGTTTCTTCTGTGCATCTGGTGAGATCAGTGTACAAAATCTACTATGAACTTCTGAAATCAGGCGAAATAGTCACAGCTCATCTCCATAGACAATTAAAACGCATTACGCAAGAATATCGTAGTGAAGCGATCAGAATGGGCCCAACGACATGACAAATTCATGACAACAAAAGGTCACATAACACAAAATAAGTAAAAGACACGCTGAAAGATTTCAAAAGGGAGGTCTTCCCCCACCCGTCATACTCTCCAGACATCGCTCCATCGGATAATCACTTCTTTCAGTCGATGGTACATTATCTGGCTGACCAGCGTTTCCAGAATCAGGAAGAAGTTGAAAATTGGCGCGATGAACGTATTGATTCGAAACCAATAATCTCTTAATGATAACACCCATAAACTACTCAAATTATAGAAGAATGTTGTATCTAACGATTAAAATTATTTTAATTGCTAAGTGTGTGTTTTATTTCCATTCATTAATTTTTTTAACCAGACAAAAGCGCGGAGTCATATGTGTGTGCGTATACTTAATATATATAAAGGTTTTTTCAAAATATTTTAGGCTCGACATTAACACTCATTGGAGCATGTTAATAAACAATTTACGGACAAAATATAAATTGTGTTGCGCTTTAAATTCTAATAAAAACAAGTCACTTGTGCTGTGAAAATAACGGCCAAACTTAAAAAAAACTTTCTCAAAAAGAAAAAAAAGAAAGAAAGGGGAAGCACCTACTTATTTATTTAATATAGTTTGATAAAGAAAAGCATTTAATTTTATAAAGTTATGAATGTTGCGGGAGACAAGAGATTTTATTACCATTTTATATCAGTTTTCCCGCCGTAATATGTATGTAAATTGTAGGAGCGCCGGGATGCTAACATTGTATCAGGTACCAGTAAAATATTGTCCGAATAAATTACCCCGGAGTTGGTTTTACCCCCTCCTAACACATTGCCTTAGTACTGATTGTTTAATTCTATTTATATATTATATAATCTAAAAACTCAAATATTTCTATATTTTAAAAATATATATTTTTTTATTTCATTCATTGATAATTCTACTTTTGTTATTATCGTTTTTAGAATGAATTTCAGTTTTGTTATAAATATGCGTATTTATATATTTGAATCACTGATATATTTCGGATTAACTTTATAAATTCTATATATTGTGATGTCTAATATTTCCTCAAGTAATTGAAAAATAATTATCTTTTTTTTTTTAATCACGACTGCAACTTCAACCCATTATCTTATCGATCCTTTGTCTTATCAACCCTTTATCTAACAACAAACATATTATTCATAACATATATATATTTATAAATATTACAAAATATATTTTCTTCTGATTTTAGAGTATTTGTGATTTGGAGTACATTAGTATTATGGTATTGTTTTGATATTATTTTTTGATATATGAGCATGTTTGTGATATTGTTATGCAGTCGCGGAAAAGATATTAATAAAATAAAGGTTTAATCACAATTTTCTTTAATTTTGCTAATGAGGAATACATAATTAAGGAAGAAATACCTGATTTGAGGCTTGAAAAAAAACATAAAATATTATATATTTACATATGTACAAAAGTATTTGAGCTGAGCCGGCCAACGGGAAACAACAACAATAGATTTATATAGGGAAAACCGTGACATCGGGGATGACATCCACACGGGATTTAATGGAAACTTCAAAATGCGCCAAGATAGTGTTTTTATAACGGATATTTTATGATTAATGGGGCCAAATTAATTAAAATTGAGATATTTGCCTGTGTGTGTTGGTTTTCTATATATACTGTTTTCTATATATACTGTTTTCTATTTTGCTATTTATTCTGATTGGCTTGATGTCTGAGAATGCTAAATAAGTCTATAATTAAAAAAGATAAATTATGATATTTTTGTATATTTTTTAGAAGAATGTGAAAAATATCGATGAGCATCCAAAGGTCATCTGACCCAGAATCTAAAGTTATCTATGAGCTCCTAAAGTTCATCTCTCTAGAATCCAAAGTTAACAATGACCAACAATTTATCAGCCATATAAAATCTAAAGTTATTGATGAGCATCCAAAGGTCATCTCCCCAGAATCTAAAGTTAGCTATGAGCACCTAAAGTTCATCTCTCTAGAATCCAAAGTTAACGATGACCAACAATATATCATCCATATATAATCTAAGGTTATTGATGAGCATTCAAAGGTCATATCCCTAGATTCTAAAATTATCTATGATCACCTAAAGGTCATCTCTCTAGAATCCAAAGTAAACGATGACCAACAATATATTAGCCATATGAAATCTAAAGTTATCGATGAGCATCCAAAGGTCATCCTTAGAATTCAAAGTTATCTATGATCACCTAAAGGTCATCTCTCTAGTATCCAAAGTTAACGATGTGTGACTAACAATATCAAGTTATCGATGAGCGCCCAAAGATCTGTCGTGAATCAAACGCAGGATCTTGACATTCACGGTTCACTTAAAAGTTTTGAAAGAATGAAGTTAAAACAAAATATTTATTTCGTAAATAATACAATCTAATATACAAAAGAAAAAGAATTAGAAAGAATGTCGCCCCATTCCTAATGTTCTTCACATTATTTAATTTGTGTGCTATGAGTGACATGTGAGAATTGAGCGAAGGTCGGTAACAAGGACACTCAGCTGAGTCAAGCTCTAGTGTGGCGCCAGTCGGATTTGCTTATTTTTGCAACGACGCACACTTTATTGGATCTGATTGGATGAAATTGGTGTCCTTAATTGTACGTTCTGGCAAGTCTGAGCATCTTCGGGCGAAGGCCGCCCATTATTTCTGGCCCTTTTTTTTCTACCACGATACATGAGTCGTAAAGATATTGATCTATTGATCTGGCTTCCTTCTTCACTCTAAATGGATACAATATATACACAGGTGAAATTATAATAACTGTAACGTTAACTTGGCGTTGTATTTATTTAAGATCAAACACAATCTCTTAAGAAGACAAACAGTTTATTATTACGTTACAAACGAGGAATAATACAAAAACATTAGCCGTTGGTTATGTTAAATTATCCATATGATTATTATTGACTTTAGAATAATGATTTGGATTTAGAATAATTACATTTATATTTACAATAACGTTATTTACATTCTGAAAATGTAAAAAGTTTTGAAAATGGATCAATCCATTATTTAATCTTTATATTATAACAACGCCTATATATTGGATTGAAAAGTTTTTATTTACCAATATTTTGGTTGATTGACGTCAACTTTTATTAAGTATATAATTCAGCGATATGTTTTCTTACGATATCTCAAATATATAGTGTTCAAATTGTTGAATAAGTAGTTAAATTAGGTTGTATTAGTTATTTAGAGACAAATAATGTTTTGTTTAATATATTTATAGTTTTAAAGAATCGAAACACGCAAGGATATCTTCTAACTCTTTTTTCTTCTTAATGATGATGATAAATATTTCGCATATATTCTCTTTGAGAAATGTGTATACATAATTAGAAATGTTTATAAAAACGTATTATATATATATGTTATATAAAAATATTTTATTTTAAAATATATTTCATAGATTAAACTATTCTGTTAAGTATACCATCAGATGCCTCGACTTCCCTTTATATAACCTATTGTTGTTGTTTCCCGTTGGCCGGCTCAAACTTTTTGTAATTATGTAAATAATATTTTGTTTTCCTTTATTCTATTCGCCTTAAGACAGGTAGTACTTTATAAAATTTTGTATTTATGTTCCATAAACTTAATTAAAGCTATTTCTGATCTTAACTGTTTTTATTTTAAAGATTTTCCACGACTGCATACCAATACCATTTAGTACCAATGTACTCAATAGAACCAGCAAATATCACAAATATACTCATGTACCTAAATAATATTCCGAAATCAACAGAATATATTTGATATAGTATATTTATATTGTTGCACCTAGTTGCAACTTTGCAGATTCATCGACCTTGGTTTCCTCCTTCTTGGTATTATACACGTTTCCCGAACGGGTTTCCATACTCAAAGCAAATAAAGAAAAGTAAATAAAAAAATTACCTATTAAAGTTATTGTGTTTATTTATTCGTTGTCTTCCTCGTAGGTCGTGATCCGCTGTCTTCGTCTAGGTCCTCTCTCGCTCCAATAACCAATACTCAAGATATATATACAATAAAATATTACAAAAGGAATGAAACTTTAAAAAGGAATGATGATAATCTAAATAATCTTTTTTAAATAAATATTAAATATCATAGAATATTTTGAATAAATGTTGAGCGCATTAAAATTGATTCAACAATATTTAAAATTAGAAAAAAAACATATTTATTTATAATCTATTAATTTCATTATTCTATATTTATTGTACATTCATGTCTCCTCCAACAATGATATCGTGCGATTCATTCTATTGTAACATTAAAATAGTGTCAACTTTAAAGTATTTTTAGTTACTCTTTTAAAAGGCAAACTACGCACAATATAATAATATAAAAATAAATGTGACGAAGTCAGTAATAATATTCACAGAAAAAATATTAATTTTTAAAATATTATTTTTAAAAATGTATTTTAATTAGTTTGAAAATTTTAAAATTACTTATTTACAAATTTACCATTTTTATTTCTAGCGTCCTCTACATCACTCCATCACCAGTAACTAAGTTACGCTTGGTCAATGTAGGGTTGGGCTTGGATTAAATCTTACCGGCTTTTTACTTTTTCTTCCACTTCGGGTTGTTTGAACATCATCCGCAACAGTCTGCTGGGTAGGATGACGTTTTTGTTTAATGGTGTTATTGTCAGAATGTACTGACGGTAAATACATCGTTACCACTCATTCAATGAATATGGGATTATTCATGTATTGCTGTCAAGAACGAAGTATTTTTCATATCTTTCCACTATCCCTCATGGTCAATGATAAAACGACTCAAGTGCCTTTTCAACTTCGTCAATCCTTAAAAATACATGCGAGCAAGTATCCATGTCCTTATGAACGAAAATTCCTATTGTTATTTTTTAAAGTGTTTTTTCTGGCTTTAGTCTATGAAGTATTTTTGAAAACTATCAATGAAATTCCGAGGGAGTCTGATGTTTGTTCCAAAAACCAGTTCAGCTGCGAAAAACTTTACATCTTGTCTTATAGCTGTACGGAATCCCAACAAAACTGTTGGTTTGTTGATATTACTGTTAGTAAGGTTTCTTTTCATCTCTAAGTTTTGTGGGTTCTAATTTCAGTTTTTTTAATGTTCGGTGAAATCATTCTATTTACCATTATTTTGAGAATGGTATTGTTATAAGCAGGATTATAATTACACAAATGGTCTAAAGTTCCCCCCCTAAGAGCAGCTGTGTTATAATGTTAAATTTTATTTTTGAACAAGTGCTCATCGCTGTAACGATATTAGGGTGGTTTCTCAATGTTTATGCTATTGTAATTTGAGAATATTAAGACTTCGAAGACAAGTATTTCTATTTTTAGATTAATATATATATTACGATAGTTTTGCATTTGGATTCTGTGAACCGGAATTACTGCATGTGTTTCTGCTGCATCTTTTAGATATGTTTAATAGAGTTTTACCATGTATATAAATATTCCTAAATCTTTCATGGTTTCAGGTAATTTTGATTCTTGAATTGCCTTGTTTTTTCGTGGTTAGATCCTTGATCCTTCCTTTTGATCAGATATCAAAATAATTTAATTTCTTGCAAGCCCTACTTTGAATTGTTGGCATTTATTCAAAGGCCATGCGCTTTGAAAGTCTCTCAAAGATAGTGTCCAAGTCCTTTTGATGCTCTTCCTTGTTTTTTTAGGCTATTAGAATGTTGTCAATGTATGGGAAAACAAAGTCCAAGTTAAATAGTACCTCATTGATTAATCATTGGAAGGTTATAGAGAGTAACACGGTCTCTCCATATCTCTCTCCTTCAGGGCCTTCCTCTACCGAAGGGGGGCAACATGGTCTCTCCATATCTCTCTCCTTCAGGGCTTTCCTCTACCGAGGGTGGGCAACATGGTCTCTCCATATCTCTCGATGGGCTCTTTATTAATAGATTACTATTATCTATATTATTCTTTTTGTGTTACATAGCAGTTTCCCGTGTCTCTAGTTCAGGGTTTGCCCGCAGTTTCACCATGTCCCTGCAATCCTCTAGCAATCGTCTATGGCGTATTTTGTTGTCTCTTCTGTGTCCTCGGAGATTAATCCTCTCTCTATCCTGATTTCAGGCCCATGCATTTCCCCATCACCTATTCGATAAGATCTCTTCGTTCACTTCGAATACTAATACTATAATAATAATAAAATTAATAACACTTTATGTATATTTAAACACATTCAGGTATACAAGGGTAGCAGAACACCCGTAGTTAGTTATCATAGTTAAATTCTCTCTATAGGTTCATTATCTGTGTTACACATTTTCAATTCAAAATATTTTAAAATCTATATATTAAAAAGATAAAGCTATTTTTTAAAACCGTGTTTAGCAAACTGCTATATAAAATAAATCACATTAGACAAGATGATAATGTTGGGAGCTCTAGAAAAAAATAATGGAGGAAGAAAATAGCTTGGCAGAGATATTGAAATAGAAGATTCCGCCGAAAAAATCCATCAGAAGGGGACCCTCGTGGTCGGATGAATGGAAGATTAAACCGCTTCGATATGTAGATCGATCTAATGTCCTTGTTGGTATTTCATCTTCTGTGAGGATGCTTGGTTTTGTACTTGGTTTGTGTGCTCATTTACAGAATAATTTGATTCATTTTCTATAAGTATTTACACATCAATCCAATGTGTTCAAATATTTATGCATTTCCTCAATTTTATTTGATAACACCCCTTCCCCCCCCTAAGAGCAACTGTGTTAATGTTAATTTTTATGTTCGAACAAGTGCTCCTTGCTGTAACGATATTGGGGTGATTTTTCAATGTATATGATATTTTAATTTGAGAATATTAAGACTTCGAAGACAAGTATTTCTATGTTTTAGATTAAAATATTACGATAGTTTTGCATTTGGATTCTGTGAACCGGAATTAGTGTTTTGTTTGGGCGTTGTGTTGAGATATAGTTGAGGACAAATACCATTCTCTATCGTGACTTTATATTGTACAAAAAAGATAGTTCTAGCTGCGCAGAAGTATCGCCGATGACAACTCAATGCGATGAATATTCTTATTGTCATTCAGTTCGTGCGGCACATGTTTATCGATCTTTTTTTACCTTTCAAATATGACTGGAAGGCGAAAGACTACAGAGTGACTGACTTAGGTAACTTATCGAGTAGTTTTGTGTTAATGCGTGCTTCGATGGTCGTCAGTTTTCGACGATCGCTTAAAACTCGTTCTATCATCAAAGCTGGTATTACAAGCACGTGAATTTTCAAACCATCTGTGAGTTCTGAAGTGGCATCTTTCTATTCGGTGATATTATTTCGAGTTATATTCCCCGCGTTATACGTCCAAATTTTATTGGAATTATTAAACGACAATAATATATTTTAAATAAGTTAAAACACTCCTCCCCCCGGAGAAACTCTAACTATAATTATTTAGGTTCGAATGGTTACACAACTGCCATCTTCTTTAAGATGAAGAGAAACGGATTATGATAGCAACAACCTCTTCTACTTGATTTTCTTATTTCCAGATTACACTGGTATCGCCTTTCTGGGGCATTGCCTCCATGTAAACTGCATTGGAGCCATTTCTTGCACATTTGCCCATCGCTAGAATCGGATAGAACCTCCTATGAGAGACTGACTAAACATCGATACGCCTCGAAGTGGTCGTTCATCGGAGGTCATTCTTCTTGATATATAGAGAGAAGCGTATATCTGCTTTCTCTGGAAGTTATATTCACGATATATCTTTTTATTTGGCATAAAAGTGCAACTAACACTCCAAAAACAGAAGATGAACGCGAGAACTGCCTAAACTACTGCACCCGCTGGTTCGTTTAAACTTAGGGCAGCCAAAAGAAATGCAATAGCTGCTAATGGAATATTTACATATTTCAGTAAACAAATAATTGCCTATTTATACAGAAAATGCGCGCGCGCGAATAAGACATACAAAACTACAAAGATTATGGATTTATAAGCAAAAATTAAACCAAAAGATCTACGACTCGTAATCAACCCCCTCCCCCTACCAATCACTTTTGAGCATGCCTTAAATAAAAATTGTTTACTTTTTGGACTTTCTTTTCAAGTTATAAAATAAATAAAGTTGAATTTCATCAATATAAAGTTTCTTTATGAAAGGAAAGTACAAAAGTGATATTTTACTGGGATCAGATTGATGATTTAAAGAGAGAAAGGCATCTTCTGATCCTTCAACTAAAAGTTGTCGATGGCTTGCGTCATATGTCGGAATAAATTACAACTGATCTTTGATTTTAATGCCTTTCTCTTTAAATTTTAACGACCTAATCACACTAAAATATGAATTTTATTAGGAAATTGTTTATTTTGTAAAAAGAAGCAAGCGCGCATATAGCGCATAAGCGCGCAATAGTTTGTAATTTTGAATACAGCTGGGGCGATTATATCATCTAATTAAAATAAACCATAGTTCTTTAAATTAAAGATAATTTCGCAAATAAATATTTTTATTGTCTCGACGTTTCGACAAAAATCTTTAAGGACAAAATATTTTGTCGAAACGTCTAGACAATAAAGATATTTACTGGCCGAAGTATCCTTAATTTAAAGAACTATGAATGCCGGCCAGGCAGCCTCTATCTTTACGATAAAATAAACCATATTGCGTTGGAAGTCAATTTTATTTACTTAAGGTCAAAAACGATCATTTTTCACAAAACATGAACTCCTAATATGCGAATCAGGACTGTCCATATTTGATATAAGAGTTTGATGGCAGCGCCGGGATGAACCTTGGGGCCTTTCTAATTAGCTCCTTTAAGTGGATTTCAACCGTTGCCTTTTGGCGTTCCACTATATTATCTTGCTAATCCAATCCCCCGAGTGCGTGCATTAACTCTGTGCTCTATTCCTGGGAATATTTACTGCGTCGCACACAATATTCAGAGGGATATTTGGCATAATATCTCTCTGTGTATAGGAATTGCGGCGTATATTACTCGTACACATTTCTTTGATTAATATACATTTTACTTTAAATAGTTACTTTGTAATTTTAATTTTCAGTCGATACATATACAAAGGATAAAGTTGTTATATAGAGAGAATGAAGCTATCGCGGAATCTATCTGACAGTATCTAGAGATAAGAACTATCAACACAATATATAGAAAGGAATTATCTAATACACAATATATAGAAAGGAATTATCTAATACACAATATATAGAAAGGAGCTAACACAATATATAGAAAGGGGCTTACACAATATATAGAAAGGAACTATCTAATATAATATATATAAAGGAATTTATCTAATACACAATATATAGAAAGGAACTATCTAATACACAATATATAGAAAGGACCTAACACAATATATAGAAAGGGGCTTACACACACAATATATAGAAAGGAACTATCTAATATAATATATATATAAAGGAATTTATCTAATACACAATATATAGAAAGCAACTATCTAATACACAATATATAAAAAGGAGCTAACATAATATATAGAAAGGTACTGACACAATATATTAAAAGGAATTACCTAGAAAAATATATTGAAAAACTATCTAACACAATATATTGAAAAACTATAACACAGTATATTAAAGATAGAGGTTGCCTGGCCGGCATTGATAGTTCTTGAAGATAACAGATACTTGGGATAGAGATGTATTTTTGGAGGTTTCGATAAAATCTGTACTCGTCGGGAAAAAATAAAATTAACACATTTTAAAAAGACTTTACAGAGGTTGTTTGTATTAGAGTGCCTTTATAATTTTTTTTCTTGAAGAAAGGGCAAACTATTTTGTCGAAACGTCGAAAATATAAAACATCTGTGGCCGAAGTGTTTATTAGTTTATAGAACAATAAATTGATAATTTGATCCTATATATATATACATATATACAGAAAGGGAAATTTCTAACATTACCTACAGAAATAAATATTTCGATTCTTATTTATAGAAATGACCTATTTAATACTTTCTCTAGAAAGAATTATCAAACATTATCATCAGATATTAACTATATAGAACATATATAATATAGAAAATGAATCTTAAACAAATAATTATGGAAACTTTTACTTTTTAACAAAATCAGTAGAACAGAAACTTCCAACATAAGGCATTAGCGCGCCATCTGTCTACAAGAAATGATACCATGATACAAATATTTATATGTACATTGTTACAAGTTATTAATATTTTGGGAAAAATATTTTTTATATTCATATTATGAATACAATGTAACTGTACTTATTGCCTCTCTAGTACTTTATACCTTTTCAAAAATTTATTCCGCATCAAATAAATTCCTGTGTCATTCTGAGATTTGAATTTCCTAAATTTCTACGTGACAGTATTTCTACTGTGAAATATAGTACAAATATGATATTGCACTTGGATACGATTATTAAATTTTCTTAATATTTCTACTGTCGTTTTTTAAGCTTATCTCCATAAATTTGTTAGATGCCTAAACCAAAATTTATTTTCTAGTGCTATGTATAAATGTAGAATAGCCCTATATTATATGCATGTATATCTTATCAAAGCGGTCTTCTGGATCGAATTGGCGAAACCGCTGGGAGAGTTTGCCATTGATGAGCCAAGCCCTCCTAATATATTTTTCCCTGCAGTAAAAGCAGTTGTACGTAATTTTATTTTTAACTGAAAAAAAACGCGCTAAAAACGGCTTCATCTCTGGTACAACAGCTTATATGTAAATATCTGCTGGTAATTTTTGAACATCATCAATAAATGTTGTTAGTTTTAGTTCAATACTTCAAATAGTAAGAAAATATTTAAATCATTAATTGTATTTTTGTAAATCATTAAATTCTCTCTTTCAAATGAAGAGCACTGTGTGTGTCAGTCTATCTGGATTCATGGTTATCTTCTTTCATTTAAAGAAGATAACGATTAACATTTGAAATCTCTTTACTGTATCTATTAAATTTTCAATGTCATCAACATCAGCATAATAACGTATTCAAATATACTTTCTGGTGTAGATATCTCGGATATATATATAATTATAATCTTATAATGTATTAAGGAACCTTTTGAAAAATTTATATAACATAATTATGAGGGAAAATTCGAAACTATTATGGAATCATACGTGTCTATAATAGTTTCGAATTTTAATAACAGATGGAGCGCTAATGCATCATAACATAATTATATATGAAGGGCACATCTCAAATATCGCAATGTGAGATTTCACTGTATCTAACTGAACTATAATCATCGACAACAGAGTTAATATTCTCTCTCAAATTTATATATAAATATAGAATTAAAAGAAAACAACAACAAACAAAACAACAAAAAAGCCTTTATTTAGGGTTACTGATTCTATACAGGATTCACCAGAGGTATGCATAAGAACAAAGCAGTGAGACAAAGGAAACAAAAATATAAACAGAAGAAAAAAAGTAAAGAGGGAAGCAAGAAAAAAAAACAACACAAAAAGAGTAGCAGTAAGAAAGTGAGGAGTGAGTGTTACTTGGCCTTCTTCTGAGATATGGACTTGTGGAATCCATAAAACGCCGTAGCAATATACTTATTCTGGGTCATATTGTCAATTATTGATGGAAGTGAAGTACAGAGTTGCCCAGTTTTGAGCATAAGGGTTCTTCTTTCTTCTTTCAGAGCAGAGCAATCAAAAATGTAGTGGATGATTTCATTTTTTAGTTTTGAATTACAGAAGGTACAAATCGGGTCCTCACCGCAGAGCATCTTGGTGTGGTTTTCTCTAAAAAAACTTGAAAGTATTCTAACTTGTGCAAGTAGTCTCACAACCGGGAAAGGAAAATCCCCTAAGAGGTATCCCTCCGTCATGAAAGATATGTGAATGTCTTTGTAGTGAGAGTATAACTTAGATTTATCCATTCTTGTAAGGTCGTTTTGTCTAGATTTGTCTGCCGCTGTTTTTAAGAGCCCTGTAATCGAGCTCCTCAGCGTTTCAGGATCATCACAGGAAACAAGTGCAGGGGATCCATTATTATTAAGCAGATTGGTGAGCTTTTTAATGAAACCGATGGGTGTGCCCGAAGCATTAGACAGTTCCCGTGTTCTATTAAAACATATACGCGGCAATCTGTCACTACTCATATTCAACACCCGCAGCCAATACTTCAGGGTTAATTTTAAAGCTGTTACACTCAATGAGATACGACCGGTTTCTAATCTGATTATGTAGCCTGGAGTGTATCTGGGCAGATTCAGGAACCTACGGATAAATATGTCTTGTATACTGTCCAGTAAATCTTTATGCTCTGTTGCCCACAATGGAGTGGCATACATCAGGACAGCTCTCACTATTGTATCAAAGAGTTTGATTGATAAATTTATTGACTTTGTTTTTGATTTTATTAATATTGGGTGTGTAACATTAATTGCTGTAAGTGCTTTTCCTTTAAAGTAATTTGCCGGGTGAGTAGTTGTTATTGTTGGTGTCAGAGGAAATCCCAAGTATGTATATCTTGAAGTTATTGTTATGGGTTTATCATTCCAGAACCATCTATCCTTATTTGAGGGTTTACCTCCATTACGGAACACCATAATCTTTGACTTGGACTCATTTAGTGTCATTAAGTTCTCATCGAGATATTCTTTCAGTATTTTGATCTTCTTTTGGAGGTTCATCCTGGACTCACCTATAATTGCTATGTCGTCGGCGTACAGCAATAAATATTAAAAGAAAACATTTATTTTATATTGTCAAAAACGATGTTTTAATTTATTTGTAATAATATTCAACATTATTATATTGTAAAATAGAAATCAAGTCTTGGAATGTGTAAAAGTATTTATTGATGGCGTCAATACGACTAGTCGTCAATTATCAACCCAACTATATGCAGCTAGAGAATCTTGAATAAGCAAGCAGAGAAATATTTTTATGATGATTTTACAAATACAGAGTAAAATATATTTTTATAATCTGGTGAATATTTTCATTGAATAATTTTAAATTTAATTAAATAATAAATTATTTCTTCGCCACAATATCTTATATATTAATGATTTTAATACCAACACCTGAAATTTTTCATTATTTTATTTAAAAAATTATTTTTCACATTTTAATAGGTATAAATATATTACTAGACTATTGACCAAAGCAACGCCCGGATCAATACCAAAGAAAGGAAAAATAAAATTTAAAAATTTACTTTAAAAAGATACCGCCTGAAAAGATACACAACCCTAATGGAATTAGTTCTAGAATTTTGATTTTTTGGATTTTATATAAATATTATATTAAATATAAATATAAAAATGTTGTGTCTCATGTGAATTTTATTATACTTAGATATTATGATTATATATATTATAGATTATATATGAAATGTAAATAATAAAGTTTATCAAATAAAATTTTAAATCTTAAATATAATTTAAATTAAGTTGATATTATAGAGTGAGTTAAGATGGATTTATATATTGATATAACTATATATAAAACTTTTTATAATAGTAATATTTATATATAAAAAGGAAAAATTCTATTAAATTAGCAAGCTAAATCTAAATTAATTATATAAGATAAAAGTTGATAATTATTTTTGTGTTTAAGTTAGATGAGATTAAAAAGTTGTTTATATGTATTATTTTTATATCTTATTTAGGAGAGAAAAATGTAATAAAAGTAATTATATGTTAGAATAATATGTTTTTATTTTAGATAGAAAAAAAAAAATTTTGAAAAATAAAAAGAAAATTTAACAAGAAAAAAAAAAGCCGATGCTAAAAGACGATACGTTGTTAAATCTTCTTTTCTTGTTAAATTTTCTTTTTATTTTTCAAAATTTTTTTTTCTATCTAAAATAAAAACATATTATTCTAACATATAATTACTTTTATTACATTTTTCTCTCCTAAATAAGATATAAATATAATACATATAAACAACTTTTTAATCTCATCTAACTTAAACACAAAAATAATTATCAACTTTTATCTTATATAATTATAGCTTATATATATATATATATATTCAAAAAAGATGCATATATTGGATTTCTGATTATTTTATTGTTCCAATATTTCGAGGGGGGCATATATATATATATATATATATATATATATATATTAATAGTAATTTTTTAAATTTGGAAAATAGAGGAAAAGTAAACTATTAAGAACAACAGATTTTGAATTAATTTTGAGTCAGAACAGCAAGCTAATTCAGTATCAAATAGTATAGTTATGAAAAATTTTAAGGTTAATAATTTTTTTAAATTTAATTTAAATGTGTGAGGTTTTTTAATTATTTTTTTGTAATAAATAATTAGTTAGATTATATTTTTAAAAAAAGAAAAAAAGTAACACCAGCAAAGCATCGGCAGTTACGCGTCATAGGCTGGGTGAAAAAAGGAATAAGCGAAGAGAAAGTTTTAAAGAAAAGAGCAAAGACAGAACCATGATAATAATTTTCCAAATATAAAATAAAGCTAATTAGAGAGAGAGAAGTATTTTTTGCTCTATTTTCTCTCTTGATGAGAGAAGTTAGATTTTTGTTAATTTTTTTTTTTTGGAATTTTTTTTTATATAAGCTTATTTTAAAGACAATCTAGTGTAAATGTGGAGGACACGATATAAGATAATATATTAAATTAGGAAGGATGAAAACCTTAAGGGTTGACCAGTTGAAAACCATAAAGGTTAGACCAGATGGAAAGAGGGCCGAAACTGCTGCTCAGGTCTTCATCTGAAGAAGCCCACCTGAGTACCATCCTCTTTCCATCTGGTCTAACCTTTATGGTTTTCAACTGGTCTAACCTTTAAGGTTTTCATCCATCCTAATTTAATATATTATCTTATATCGTGTCCTCCACATTTATACTAGATTGTCTTTAAAATAAGCTTATATATATAAAAAAAAAATCTCAAAAAAAAAAATTAACAAAAATCTAACTTCTCTCATCAAGAGAGAAAATAGGGCAAAAAATACTTCTCTCTCTCTAATTAGCTTTATTTTATATTTGGAAAATTATTATCATGGTTCTGTCTTTGCTCTTTTCTTTAAAACTTTCTTTTCGCTTATTCCTTTTTTCACCCAGCCTATGACGCGTAACTGCCGATGCTTTGCTGGTGTTACTTTTTTTTCTTTTTTAAAAAATATAATCTAACTAATTATTTATTACAAAAAAATAAAAAAACAAACCTCACACATTTAAATTAAATTAAAAAAATTTATTAATCTTAAAATTTTTCATAACTATACTATATATATATATATATATATATATGTTATAAATAATTTTACCATATTATTTTCTACATAAATTATATTTTTATTAATACTTTATTGTTTATTTCATAGATGAACTCTGTGACGCCGAGAAGTCCAGACGGCGCTGATGTAGATATAAATATATATATATATATATTTTGCTTAGTCGTGTTAGTTAGACTTTTTTTGGTATCAAATATGTAAATCTACTATATTTTTGTTTAATTAATTTTTTTTCTCTCAAGATTGAGGTATTCTACCTGTTAAGATTCCTCAAGTTTGTTTTTACCATTAATTTTGTAAAACTTTGACGATTGGTTACTAAATAAACCCGTCAAGAGTGGAGTGTTTTGATCTTCTTTAATCAAAAGGCCTCGACTGCTCAATCTCATCTCACCACCAGCACCATTTTTTTAAAATAGAAATTAAAATATAAAATATATATGTTGTAATATATTCCAATATATATCTATGTCTCCATGTGTTGTGGTTATAATGTAATTGTCAAAGTGCCAAATAACATCGAGTGAGTTACAGTCGGCGCCGGAAAGCAGGAAAGGGGTCCGAAAAACAAGTCGAGTATGCCCCCTTCTTACGCAAACAGATTAGTCCGCTTGGAGACACGATTGACAGTTCTCCCCTGACCGGTGTCGGCTACACTTGCTCTCTCGCCATATCTATGATGCCATCCAACATGCCTCGTCCTTTTGTGTAATACCAATTACACCTGAAACCACTCTAATCATTGTGGCCACCACGACTGCAAACCAATATGCCACACTGCATTCATTCTACAGCAACAACAACAACTACATTACTACAGAGAGTCGACAGGATTTACCGAGGACAACGCAAAGGAGATGGAGCCTGGAGAACAGAGCAACGCCGAAGATCACCACCATATCACCCACAGCCACGGACATCGTGGCACAACTCGCGGAAACCATCCAAGACATCGCCGCTTCCAAGCCTTAGGTAGATAGCCAATCTTCAATTGCCACAAAACTTGCATTCTACTCGCCATTACAAATCCAATGTGCTCACTGCAAACGTCCACAATCCACCTGACGACGAGAACTTCTTCTCCCTCACGCCTTCTCCAACCATCACCAAGAACGGGACCATGGCTAAATCAACCAGTGCAAACTTTCAAACTACACTACAATTGACACTTTTGTACTGTAAGTACAACTCATTTTGAACTTAAATATCCAATTGTTTGTTAAGTAGATTTTATTTCGTTTATTTTTTTTTTACGTTTAGCCCCTGCAATTAGATCACCATATCGCATTTAATTTATAACCATCATTTTTTCTTTGCTTATATTTAAATCAAAGTTTCCTCAATTCAATTTTATACCTATCCTAGTAAATTCTAAGTCTATCAATCGCCTATAATGCTTCATTATATGCCAGTTAACCTATAGTAATTTAACCGTTTCAGTTTTCATTTACTTTTAAATCTTCATATAATAAAAACTATAATTTCATTTCACGACAAAAAAAAAAACACTTCATTTTACACATTTTTCATGATAATTTTATCCTTAATGTTTTCAACTATTGTATTCTCAACCAACCTTTATACTTTAAACCGCCTTTTACATATTCATTTTGAATAATGTCATTTTCAAAATAAAACCTTCTATAACTCAAAATTCTAATTAAAAAAAAATCAAGTTTTTGTTATTTTAATAATGTACACCTGCTACCAACTAAAAACAATATATAGCCAACACTTAGAAAGTTCCCCCATGTCCTCATCACAACTGCCTTCTCAAATACCAACTCATCTCACCCAGTGTAATGCCCTTTTCACCATTGTTCCTTCTATAAAAACATTCAATTCCACAAACCAAATAATTATAACAACGCTAATTTAAAAAAAAAACTCTTGAATTTCAAACATAAATTGTAAATATCTCACCCTCACATTTTCCTCCATCTCCTTCACTTTTACCTACACTCATTTTATAATCAAATTCCGTGGAATCAATTTTTAATCCAATCACACCATTATAGGTAAACGTCTCAAAAAATGTTTTGCTATATTTCCATTTTCTTATTCCATTGATGATTTTCGCTACCTTATCAACATTCCTTTTTCAAAATCCATTTTCCAATATAAATTAACAAAATCATTACTAATCAATCATCTTTCCTACTACAACAAAAGTTCAATATAACGCGGGACTGTTCAATTCCCCCAAAAGCTAGGTCACCGCCAGCCAACTTCTACACACGTCCCCTCTACCAATGTATTTCAAACGTAAAATTTACACTCGCTTCCCACTTAGCGAATTTTTTCTCTCTCGTTCACAATTAAACACCAACATTCACAAAATCTCGTTTTATGTTCGTACAACCACCACCTATGACTTCAGTAAACTTGTTGTTCACGATGAATTAGGCTAGATTATTTACCCAAACAACGATTTCACGTGACACCTTTCCATTTACAATTTTTTTTTCGCACGTGTCACAGCGACTCAACAACACTTTTTTTTCACTTTTACCAGGCTACATTATACCTTCATTTTTCCTGTGACAATTTTATCTTTTTTTCCCTTTCTCTCTCTCGAAAGCGTGTCCACGTCGCAAGTCTTATCTGATAGAGCATATCTAGCCTAACACTTCGTGAACAAACATTTACCTAGTCAAACTTATGTCGAAATACATCGACCTACGAACACCGATATAACTACATTCCCCATGCCATAATCATATAGCACACGACACACATCACTCCTACAATGGCACACTTATCTATTCCACTGTTTATAGCTGCTATGCCGTCGTATTACTTTACCGCCTTCCTTTTTTTTTGCCAACCACCACACGGACACATCCACCTTCACCTGGCCCAATATTATCATGGCAGTTACATGCCTCACATCGACTGGCGAAAAATAAAACCGCAGCTATAGTACCACTTTTCAACCATTCCACAGCACTATTGCATAAGAACACACACACACACACATGACAAGCAACCACGCCGAAACCTCTACATCAATGTCAATCCATGTATACTTAAAGATTGTCTTGGCTTGAACACCAACTGTTCTATATATTTACTTCTTTAAAATTAATTAGTATTGTTACTCTCTTTTCATATCATATTACTTTTCTATTTTTAATCATTTCAAATACTATACCTCTTTCTAATATTTCGCATATTTATTAAATTATTTATTTCAATTATATTTCGAGTTTTTTTTTTGTTTTAACTTTTGTCTTTTTATTTTTATATGAACAATCGAGATGATATCTTTTATTTTTAATCTTCAATGTCTATAATCATTTTTACTTTTTATACTATTGTACCAAAATTCATCACACACAATTTTCAATTTTAATTTTTTTCTCAACTTCAATTTTTAAATCCTATTTTTAGATTTTTAAGTTAAAATTTTAGAAAATGCATCGACACAATTACCCTCCAAATTCTCATGGCATCACAGCCCATACCTTATCAGAGAGATCGTTACTATCCGCTAAAACTTTGATTTCTCACATTTATTCCATCTTAACTACAAACGCTTCTTCGCTGTAACCTTCCCAACAGTCGAACTTGAACAGCTAGTTAGATGAATTTTTTTTTCATTCACGGCCCGGTTCGAGCATCAACGCCCACCCCCCCCTTTTTTTTCCCTCATATTATTTGGGCAATTCTTTTCTTTTTTTTTATTTTCAATCACCTCACTTTCACCACTGCTTTACCGCGGCCAAATCGTTTTTTTATGCGACAGAACGACTCTCTCTTTGCCACACTCTCTATCACTCTTTTTCTCGACCAAAGCTTCCACCACCCATTCCCAAATCCGTCTGATAGAACAGCCCATGTCGAATACCTTCAGCATACTGTAGATGGACCAATGCCTACAATCCCATAATGTCGCATTGCATCGCAGTACCAGAATCTATTCTATGTCCACCTATCTAGACTTTTTAAATTAGCTCACCCTATAATTCAATGCACTCTCAATTGTTAATTCCAACATTCAATGCTGTATATAATCTCCCAAATTTATATTTATATCTTTACATTTAAAAAAAATCATTTTTCATATATTTTTATACATTGGGCTTGACATTATTATTTGTTAACATTTCTCTTTTTATTATTAATCATTATTAATAAGGATAACATACCCAATGTTATAATTCTACAACCCCATAGTATATTAAACCAATTTGTATACAAATTATTTTCCCCCCATTATAATTATCTTATGATTTCATCTATAAACACCATAAGCTAATTTTCATCAACCGGGGCATAAACTGTTGTAATATATTCCAATATATATCTATGTCTCCATGTGTTGTGGTTATAATGTAATTGTCAAGGTGCCAAATAAAATCGAGTGAGTTACAGTCGGCGCCGGAAAGCAGGAAAAGGGTCCGAAAAACAAGTCGAGTATGCCCCCTTCTTATGCAAACAGATTAGTCCGCTTGGAGACACGATTGACAGTTCTCCCCTGACCAGTGTCGGCTACACTTGCTCTCTCGCCATATCTATGATGCCATCCAACATGCCTCGTCCTTTTGTGTAATCCCAATTACACCTGAAACCACTCTAATCATTGTGGCCACCACGACTGCAAACCAACATGCCAAACTGCATTCATTCTACAGCAACAACAACAACTACATTACTACATATATATATTATATATAATCTAAAATGAAAATATTTTATTTTTTACAAACAGTATTTTACTTTCATCATTGACTATTCTTTTATTTTTGACCATAGATTTAGAACATAACACTTTGAATATTGTTGTAAATATGTATAGTTGACCTAACTATTTTTTAAATTCACGAATATATAATTGATTTTATAAATTCGATATTACTGTGAAAAATAATTTTATGTGAAATTTGCTTCAAGTAATTCAAAATAAAAACTACTTAATGGGTAAATAATTATCGTTCCTATTTTTACGACTGCACCTTCAATTCTTTTTCTTTTTCTAACAACAAAACAAAATATTCATAACTTATATATATATATATATATATATGTTATGTTAAAATATTTTATTTAAAATTATATTTCATATATTCAAATACCCTGTTAAATCGACCGCCAGAGGTCACGCTTCACCTATAAAAACTCATTGTTGTTGTTTCCCGATGGCCGGCTCAAACCTTTTGTACATTATGTAAATAGGTTTTCCATTTTTTTATTCTTACGCCTTAAGCCAGGCAATACTTTAATCAAATTATGTTTTTTATATATTCCTTTAGTTCAATTAAAGCAATTACTGATCAAAACTATTATTTTTATTATAGTTTCAAGATTTTAACCACGACTGCATTACCATAGCATAATCCTCAAGATAATCAAAAATCAACAGAAATCTCTTTTTTTTTTACATAATATATATATATATGTGAAAAAAAGGCATCTCCTTATCGTGCAACTGAAAGTTGCTGATGGCTTGCGCCATCAATCGGAATAAATATCAACTATTCTCGTTGATTTTTAATTATTCCAGAATTGGCCAAATACCCATTATTGATTAATCGAAAAAAGCTAACCACGGACGCGTTTCGGGCTGTTGGCCCTCATCAGCGTGGTGCAAGCTGTACCTTAACGACCAAGTTGTCTGACTGCAGGGGCTCTAGGAAGGTCTCCTCAATGGTGGAGTTGGATGTCTCCTCATCCCCTTGGAAGAGGCAGATGCGCGTCAGGATCTCCTTTTGCTGGCGGACCTTCATTCCATCCAGTTTGTTGGCCAGGGAGGTTGTCATCGCGGGGATGGTGTCGGGATTACTGGAATGGAGAACCAGCTTCCCCTTAGTGCGCAGGGAAGCCCAGACGCCTTGGGGGAGAGAGTGGGCAGCGCGGACAGCTTTGAGCATCTCCCTTGGAACATCTGAGGTGACCACTGTGTGGGCCGCCGAATTTTCTCCATGGAGGGTCACTTGGGCGGCCGCAGGCTTGGAGACGCGGGAAGGCGCAGGCTTTGAAGAACCTAGAAAATTGTCCTCTTTGCAGGAGGGTTGGGAGCCTCAGGATGCTTCCTCTTTGTAGGAGCAGGAGCAGGCAACGTGGGGGCGGGCTTGATTGGGTCAGTCTGGGAGCAGGTGTCCTTGCAGGAAGAAGCTGGGCAGGTTTGGGTAGGGGTAGATCTAACAGGAGGGCGGGCGGAGGAGGCTTCAAGGGCAGTGAGTTTCTCCAGGAGTTGGTCGCGGTCGGCAGTCATGGCCTTCAGTTCCTCTGAAAGCCCAAGGATGCAGGCGCGGCGATTCTGGAGAAGCCTATCAACGGAGAAGTGCAGGTCGGGATAGGAGAAGCAGTTGTATTGGGATCTGGTGTTCTTGTCAGTTTCTTCAACAGTCTCAGGAGTAGGTTTGAGGCCTTCAGGTTCTAGGTAGAGGGCGGTATTGTAGTTGGCGGATGAGCCAAAGTAGTTTGATGATGGAAAGGGGGGGGGGGGGAGAGACATACGTAGGTGTGTCGGCGTGATAGCCCATCGCAACATAGTCAAAGGGCAGCGTGGCCTTGCGCAAAGTTACTTACTGTTCACATTCTTCGGCGGGCGTAACTTCAGTGTCAGCAGTGTTGATCTTTTTCGGTTTTCATCTTCCCATATTGATGGAGGAGGATGCGGGCAGCCGCTCTGGAGAGCAGTTAGCATAAGAGCCAGGGGTCTTCAGGGAAGCACTCAGAGAAGA
>CP092886.1:38421948-38459261 GCA_030710605.1 Cordylochernes scorpioides
AACAATATATCAGCCATATGAAATCTAAAGTTATCGATGAGCATCCAAAGGTCAACTCCTTAGAATTCAAAGTTATCTATGATCACCTAAAGGTCATCTCTCTAGAATTCAAAGTAAACGATGACCAACAATATATCAACCATATAAAATCTAAAGTTATCGATGAGCACCCAAAGGTAATCTCCCTAGATTCTAAAATTATCTATGAGCACCTAAATGTCATCTTTCTAGAATCCAAAGTAAACGATGACCAACAATATATCAGCCATATAAAATCTAAAGTTATCGATGTGAACCCAAAGGTAATCTCCCTAGATTCTAAAATTATCTAAGAGCACCTAAATGTCATCTTTCTAGAATCCAAAGTCAACGATGACCAACAATATATCAGCCATATAAAATCTAAAGTTATCGATGAGCAACCAAAGGTCATCTCCCTAGAATCTAAAGTTATCTATGAGCACCTAAAGGTCATCTCTCTAGTATCCAAAGTTAACGATGTGTGACTAACAATATCAAGTTATCGATGAGCGCCCAAAGATCTGGCGTGAATCAAACGCAGGATCTTGACATACACGGTTCATTTAAAAGGTTTGAAAGAATAAAGTTAAAACAAAAAATTTACTTCGTAAATAATACAATCTAATATATATATATAAAAAAGAATTAGAAAGAATGTCGCCCCATTCCTAATGTTCACATTATTTAATTTGTGTGCTATGAGTGACATGTGAGAATTGAGCGAAGGTCGGTAACAAGGACACTCATCTGAGTCAAGCTCTAGTGTGGCGCCAGTCGGATTTGCTTATTTTTGCAACGACGCACACTTTATTGGATCTGATTGGATAAAATTGGTGTCCTTAATTGTACGTTCTGGCAAGTCTGAGCATCTTCGGGCGAAGGCCGCCCATTATTTCTGGCCCTTTTTTTTCTACCACGATACATGAGTCGTAAAGATATTGATCTATTGATCTGGCTTTCTTCTTCACTCTAAATGGATACAATATATACACAGGTGAAATTATAATAACTGTAACGTTAACTTGGCGTTGTAATTTATTTAAGGTCAAACATAATCTCTAAAGAAGCCAAACAGTTTATTATTACGTTACAAGCGAGGAACAATACAAAAACATTAGCCGTTTGTTATGTTAAATTATCCATATGATTATTAATGACTTTAGAATAATTATTTGGATTTAGAATAATTACATTTATATTTACAATAACGTTATTTACGTTCTGGAAATGTAAAACGTTTTGAAAATGGATCAATCCATTATTTAATCTTTATATTATAACAACGCCTATATATTGGATTGAAAAGTTTTTATTTACCAATATTTTGGTTGGTTGAGAGATAGCCAACTTTTATTAAGTATATAATTCAGCGATACGTTTTCTTACGATACATCTAATATATAGTGTTTAAATTGTTAAATAAGTATTTACAATCTTTTTTTTTTGGTTATTTAGAGATAAATAATGTTTTGTTTAATATATTTATAGTTTTAAAGAATCGAAACACGCAAGGATATCTTCTAACTCTTTTTTCTTCTAAATGTGATGATAAATATTTCGCATATATTCTCTTTGAGAAATGTGTATACATAATTATAAATGTTTATAAAAACGTATTATATATACAGGTTATATAAAAATATTATTTATTTCACATTATATTTCACAGATTAAACTATTCTGTTAAGTCTACCATCAGATGTCGCGACTTCCCTTTATACAACCTATCGTTGTTGATTCCCGTTGGCCGGCTCAAACCTTTTGTAATTATGTAAATAATCTTTTGTTTTCTTTTATTCTATTTGTCTTAAAACAGGTTGTACTTTACCAAATTATGTATTTATGCTCCATAAGCTTAATTAAAGCTATTTCTGATCTTAACTGTTTTTATTTTAAAGATTTTCCACGACTGCATACCAATACCATTTAGTACCAATGTACTCAATAGAACCAGCAAATATCACAAATATACTCAAGCATCTAAATAATATTCCGAAATCAACAGAATATATTTGATATAGTATATTTATATTGTTGCACCTAGTTGCAACTTTGCAGATTCATCGACCTTGGTTTCCTCCTTCTTGGTATTATACACGTTTCCCGAACGGGTTTCCATACTCAAAGCAAATAAAGAAAAGTAAATAAAAAAATTACCTATTAAAGTTATTGTGTTTATTTATTCGTTGTCTTCCTCGTAGGTCGTGATCCGCTGTCTTCGTCTAGGTCCTCTCTCGCTCCAATAACCAATACTCAAGATATATATACAATAAAATATTACAAAAGGAATGGAACTTTAAAAAGGAATGATGATAATCTAAATAATCTTTTTTAAATAAATATTAAATATCATAGAATATTTTGAATAAATGTTGAGCGCATTAAAATTGATTCAACAATATTTAAAATTAGAAAAAAAAAACATATTTATTTATAATCTATTAATTTCATTCTTCTATATTTATTGTACATTCATGTCTCCTCCAACAATGATATCGTGCGATTCATTCTATTGTAACATTCAAATAGTGTCAACTTTAAAGTATTTTTAGTTACTCTTTTAAAAGGCAAACTACGCACAATATAATAATATAAAAATAAATGTGACGAAGTCAGTAATAATATTCACAGAAAAAATATTAAATTTTTAAAATATTATTTTAAAAATGTATTTTAATTAGTTTGAAAATTTTAAAATTACTTATTTACAAATTTACCATTTTTATTTCTAGCGTCCTCTACATCACTCCATCACCAGTAACTAAGTTACGCTTGGTCAATGTAGGGTTGGGCTTGGATTAAATCTTAAGGGAATTTTACTTTTTCTTACACTTCGGGTTGTTTGAACATCATCTGCAACAGTCTGCTCGGTTGGATGACGTTTTTGTTTAATGGTGTTATTGTCAGGATGTACTGACGGTAAATACATCGGTTTTAATCAGTCAATGGATATGGGATTATTCTTGAATTGCTGTCAAGAACGAAGTATTTTTCATATCTTTCCACTATCCTGTATGATCAATGATAGAGCGATTCAAGTGCCTTTTTTTAACTCCGTCAATCCTTAAAAATACATGTGAGCAAGTATCCATGTCCTTATGAACGAAAATTCCTATTGTTATTTTTTTAAAGTGTTTTTTCTGGCTTTAGTCTCTGAAGTATTTTTGAAACCTATCAATGAAAGTGTTGGAGGGTGAAGTTTGTTTTGAAAAATTAAAAAAAAAATCCCGAGGGAGTCTGATGTTTGTTCCTTAAACCAGTTCAGCTGCGGAAACCTTTACATCTTGTCTTATAGCTGTACGGAATCCCAACAGAACTGTTGGTTTTGTTGATATTACTGTTGGTAAGGTTTCTTTCCATCCCTAAGTTTTGTGGGTTCTAATTGCAGTTTTTTTTTTATGTTCGGTGAAATCATTCTATTTGCCATTATTTTGAGAATGGTATTGTGATAAGCAGGATTTTAATTACACAAATGGTTTAAAGTTCTTTAAAACTGTAGAATCCAATTGTTTCGCACAATCGATAATGATAGGCCTACCAAAACATGTCTACCGTCTTTGGAAAACTGTCTTTTTCGGCTTTGATTTGCTTAGATATATTGTTAATCCGACAAACCATACACGTACGAGCCCATTCCTGAACGTCCTTCTTTATGTTTGTCCAAATAAATATTGCTGTCATTTGTTTGACACTTGTCTTGATTCAGAGATGAACTGTTCCGTGAATTAACTGGAACATCCTTCACTTGGATTCTTTGGGAATGAAAGAAATAAAATATTGATAGTTGAAGTAGCGCACCATAACATTTTTTCTAATGACAAAAGGTGTTGTTGATACTTGAGGTTTGTTGTTTTAGGGATATCAACTCAGTGTCATTGATTTGTTTCAACGATATTTCTTTGTAATCAATCATTGACATTTCATCTATCCTTGATAATGCATGTTCTACAATATTGTTCTCTACATCAACATGTTCAATATTTTCAGCGAATTGAGATATATATTGTAGATGCCTAAGTTGTCTATGTGATGCTTTTTCATTTTGTTGAAGGAAGGCATACTTGAAGTCTGTTCTTTCTAGCATGTGTTTGAAGTTTTTATTAGAAAAGTAAATTGCTAATAGTTCACGATTATATTTGTTTTAGGACTTCTGGGTATTGTGTAATTTATTGTAGTAAAAGGATAGGGGGTTCCAACCATTCTCGTCGTATTATTTAAGGACTGCAACATTTGCCCAAACCGAAGCATCTGTGCAAAAAGACAGATATAATTCTGAATTGGGTTATATTGACATTGTGTGTGTAACATCTGATAGGTCTTGTTCACATTTTACAAATATTGAATTTGCTTGAGTATTACATGTGTGTGTGTGGGACTCGTTTTTGTCCATATTTCTGGCACCTTTCAGAAATTCATGTAATACTGCAAGAGTTTCTGATGCGTCTTTTAGATATATTTAATAGAGGTTTATCAATTAATTATGTATGGTCTCGGGTAATTTTGATTCTTGAATTTCCTTTTTTTAATGATTAGATCCTTGATCCTTCCTTTTGATCAGATATCAAAATAATTCCATTTCTTGCAAGCCCTGCTTTGAATTGTTGGCATTTATTAAGGCCACGCGCTTTGAAATTTTCTCAAAGATCATGTCCAAGTCCTTTCCATGCTCTTACTTGTTTGTTCAGGCTATTAGAATGTTGTCAATGTATGAGAAAAAAGTCCAAGTTAAATAGTATCTCATTGATTAATCTTTGGAAAGTTGTAGAGAGTTACATGGTCTCTCCATATCTCTTCAGGGCCTTCCTCTACTGGAGGTGGGCCACATTGTCTCTCCATATCTCTCGATGTGTGCTCTTTATTATTACATCACTTCTATCTACATTTTTATTTATGTTACAGGTTGTGTTTCCCGGTTGCGCGCAGTTTCACCATGTCCCTGCAATCCTCTAGCAATCGTCCACCACGTCCCTTGTTGTCCCTTCTGTGTCCTCGGGGATTTATCCTCTCTCTATCCTGATCTCAGGGCCATTCATTTCCACATCACCTATTCGATAAGATCGCTTTTCTTCGTTCACTTCGAATACTAATACTATAATAATAATAATAATAAAATAAATAACACTTTATTTAAACACATTCAGATATACAAGGGTAGCAGAACACCCGTAGTTAGTTATCATAGTTAAATTCTCTCTATAGGTTCATTATCTGTGTTACACATTTTCAATTTAAAATATTTTAAAATCTATATATTAAAAAGATAAAGCTATTTTTTAAAACCGTGTTTAGCAAACTGCTATATAAAATAAATCACATTAGACAAGATGATAATGTTGGGAGCTCTAGAAAAAATAATGGAGGAAGAAAATAGCTTGGCAGAGATATTGAAATAGAAGATTCCGCCGAAAAAAATCCATCAGAAGGGGACCCTCGTGGTCGGATGAATGGAAGATTAAACCGCTTCGATATGTAGATCGATCTAATGTCCTTGTTGGTATTTCATCTTCTGTGAGGATGCTTGGTTTTGTACTTGGTTTGTGTGCTCATTTACAGAATAATTTGATTCATTTTCTATAAGTATTTACACATCAATCCAATGTGTTCAAATATTTATGCATTTCCTCAATTTTATTTGATAACACCCCTTCCCCCCCTAAGAGCAGCTGTGTTAATGTTAATTTTTATGTTCGAACAAGTGCTCCTTGCTGTAACGATATTGGGGTGATTTCTCAATGTATATGCTATTTTAATTTGAGAATATTAAGACTTCGAAGACAAGTATTTCTATGTTTTAGATTAAAATATTACGATAGTTTTGCATTTGGATTCTGTGAACCGGAATTAGTGTTTTGTTTGGGCGTTGTGTTGAGATATAGTTGAGGACAAATACCATTCTCTATCGTGACTTTATATTGTACAAAAAAGATAGTTCTTGCTGCGCAGAAGTATCGCCGATGACAACTCAATGCGATGAATATTCTTATTGTCATTCAGTTCGTGCGGCACATGTTTATCGAGCTTTTTTTACCTTTCAAATATGACTGGAAGGCGAAAGACTACAGAGTGACTGACTTAGGTAACTTATCGAGTAGTTTTGTGTTAATGCGTGCTTCGATGGTCGTCAGTTTTCGACGATCGCTTAAAACTCGTTCTATCATCAAAGCTGGTATTACAAGCACGTGAATTTTCAAACCATCTGTGAGTTCTGAAGTGGCAACTTTCTATTCGGTGATATTATTTCGAGTTATATTCCCCGCGTTATACGTCCAAATTTTATTGGAATTATTAAACGACAATAATATATTTTAAATAAGTTAAAACACCCCTCCCCCCGGAGAAACTCTAACTATAATTATTTAGGTTCGAAAGGTTACTTAGCTGCCATCTTCTTTAAGACAAAGTGAAACGGATTATGATAGCGACAACCACTTCTACTTGATTCGCTTATTTCCAGATTACATTGGTATCGCCTTTCTGGGGCATTGTCTCTATGGAAACTACATTGGAGACACTTCCTGCACATGTCGAGTTGCCCATCGCTAGAATCCGATAGAACCTCCTATGAGAGACTGACTTAACATCAATACGCCTGGAAGTGGTCGTTCATCGGAGGTCATTCTTTTTGATATGTAGAGAGAAGGGTATATGTGCTTTCTCTGGAAGAGGATAGTATTCACGATAGATCTTTTTTATCTGGCATAAAAGTGCAACCAACACTCCAAACACCGAAGATGAACGCAGGAACTGCCTAACCTACTGCACCCTCTGGTTCGTTTAAACTTAAGGCAGCCAAAAGGAAGGCAATGGCTGCTAATGGAATCTTTAAAAATCTCAGTAAACAAATAAGCGCCTATTTATACAGAAAGTGCGATAAAGACATACAAAACAACAAAGATTATGGAATTTATAACAAAAAATTAACCAAAAGATTTACGACTCGTAAAAAAACCCTACCAATCACTTTTGGACACATGCCTTAAATAAAATTCGTTTACTTTTTGGACCTTCTTTTCAAGTTATAAAATATAAATAAATATGAATATCATCAATATAAAGTTTCCTTTATGAAAGGAAAGTACAAAAGTGAAATTTTACTGGGATCAGATTGATGATTTAAAGAGAAAGGCATCTTCTGATCCTGCAACTAAAAGTTGTTGATGGCTTGCGCCATATATCGGAATAAATTACAACTGATCCTTGATTTTAATGTTTTTCTCTTTAATATTTATCAACCTAATCACACTGAAATTTCACTTTTGAACTATGTTTTCATATAGTTTGACGTTCTCACCCCCTTGCGGCCTTAAATTCCTATTCCTTGATTTTCACGAAGCCTCAAAGACCAGATTTAACCAAGAAAGGGTATTTGGCTAATTCTGTGAAATTAAAATATATCACCGATTAGTTGATATATATTCCGACAGATGGCTCAAGCCATAGCAAATTTTACTTGTATTCAAAAGAATTATTATTGAAAAGAAACACATTGCCAGTAAATTTACTTGTTACAAATTTTATCGATAGATGGCAATTGAATTTATAAATTTATCCAAATATTTTTGAACCCTTCAATAGGCTTCTATAGTAAAGTTGGTAGGAAATTTCTTATTCTGTGAAAGGGGGAAGCTCGCATCAATAGTTTGTCATTTTGAATACAGCTGGGGCGATTATATCATGTAATTAAAATAAACACACACCATATTGCGCTGGAAGTCAACTTTATTTATTTAAAGTCAAAAACGATAATTTTTCGCAAAGCATGAATTCCTGCTATGCGAATCAGGACTGTCTTTATTTGAGATAAGAGTTTGATGGCAGCGCCGAGATGAACCTTGGGGCCTTTCTAATTAGCTCCTTTAAGTGGATTTCAAACCGTTGCCTTTTGGCGTTCCACTATATTATCTTGCTAATCCAATCCCCCGAGTGCGTGCATTAACTCTGTGCTCTATTCCTGGGAATATTTACTGCGTCGCACACAATATTCAGAGAGATATTTGGAATAATATCTCTCTGTGTATAGGAATTGGGGCGTATATTACGCATACACATTTCTTTGATTTATATATATATATTTTACTTTGATATATAAATACAAAGAATAAACCTTTTATATAGAATGAAGCTATCGGAATCTATCTAACAGTATCTGGAGTTAAGAACTATCACCATAATATATAGAAAGAAACTATCTAATATACAGTATATAGAAAGGAGCTAACACTATATATAGAAAGGAATTATCTAATGCACAATATATAGAAAGGAGCTAACACTATATATAGAAAGGAATTATCTAATGCACAATATATAGAAAAGAATTATCTAATACACAATATATAGAAAGGAGCTAACACTATATATAGAAAGGAATTATCTAATGCACAATATATAGAAAGGAATTATCTAATACACAATATATAGAAAGGAATTATCTAATACACAATATATAGAAAGGAGCTAACACAATATATAGAAAGGAATTATCTAATACACAATATATAGAAAGGATTATCTAATACACAATATATAGAAAGGAGCTAACACAATATATAGAAAGGAACTATCTAATACACAATATATAGAAAGGAACTTATCTAATACACAATATATAGAAAGGAGCTAACACAATATATAGAAAGGAACTTATCTAATACACAATATATAGAAAGAAGCTAACACAATATATAGAAAGGAACTTATCTAATACACAATATATAGAAAGGGACTTATCTAATACACAATATATAGAAAGGAACTTATCTAATACACAATGTATAGAAAGGAACTTATCTAATACACAATGTATAGAAAGGAGCTAACACAATATATAGAAAGGAACTTATCTAATACACAATATATAGAAAGGAACTTATCTAATACACAATATATAGAAAGGAGCTAACACAATATATAGAAAGGAGCTAACACAATATATAGAAAGGAACTATCTAATACACAATATATAGAAAGGGGCTATCTAATATACAATATATAGAAAGGAACTATCTAATATACAATATAAAGAAAGGAACTTATCTAATACACAATATATAGAAAGGAGCTAACACAATATATAGAAAGGTACTGACACAATATATTGGAAAAAAATATCTAGAAAAATACATTGAAAAAAAATATCTAACACAATTTATTGAAAAACTATAACAATGTATATTAAAGATAGAGGTTGCCTGGCCGGCAATGATAGTTCTTAGAGATATCAGTTACTTGGGCTAGAGGAGTCTTTTTCGAGATTTCGATAAAATCTGTACTCGTCGGGAAAAAATAAAATTAACACATTTTAAAAAGACTCTACAGAGGTTGTTTGTATTATAGTGCCTTTATAATTTTTTTCTTGAAGAGAGGACAAACTATTTTGTCGAAATGTCGAAAATATGAAACATCTGTGGCCGAAGTGTCTCTTAGTTTTTAGAACAATCCATTGATAATTTCATCTTATATATGCAGAAAGGGATTTTTCTAACATCACCTACAGAAATACAATTTCTAATCTCACCTATTAAAATGACCTATTTAATGCTTTCTCTAAAAAATAATTATCTAACATTTATCTTCAGATATTAACTATATAGAACATATATAATATAGAAAATGAATCTTAAACAATAAATATGGAAAGTTACTTTTTAAGAATATCAGTAGAACAGAAACTTTCAACATAAGGCATTAGCGCGCCATCTGTCTACAAGAAATGATACCATGATACAAATACTCATATATACATTGTTGCAAAATATTAATATTTTAGAAAAAAATATTTTTTATATTCATATTATGAATACAATGTAACTGTCCTCATTGCCTCTCTATTACTTCATATTCTTTAAAAAATAAATTTCTCATCAAATAAATTCCTGTGTCATTCTGAGATTTGTATTTCCTAAATTTCTACGTGACAGTATTTCTACTGTGAAATATAGTACAAATATGATATTGCACTTGGATACGATTAATAAATTTTCTTAATATTCCTACTGTCGTTTTTTTAAGCTTATCTCCATAAATTTGTTAGATGCCTAAACCAAAATTTATTTTCTAGTGCTATGTATAAATGTAGAATAGCCCTATATTATATGCATGTATATCTTATCAAAGCGGTCTTCTGAATCGAATTGGGGAAACCGCTGGGAGAGTTTGCCATTGATGAGCCAAGCCCTCCTAATATATTTTTCCCTGCAGTAAAAGCAGTTGGAAGTAATTTTATTTTTAACTGAAAAAACCGCGCTAAAAACGGCTTCATCTCTGGTACAAAAGCTTATATGTAAATATATGCTGGCAATTTTTGAACATCATCAATAAATGTTGTTAGTTTTAGTTTAATACTTCAAATAGTAAGAAAATATTTAAATCATTATTTGTATTTTTGTAAAGCATTAAATTCTCTCTTTCTCTCTTTCAAATGAAGAGCACTGTGTGTGTCAGTCTATCTGGATGCATGGTTATCTTCTTTCATTTAAAGAAGATAACGATTAACATTTGAAATCTCTTTACTGTATCTATTAAATTTTCAATGTCATCAACATCAGCATAATAACGTATTCAAATATACTTTCTGGTGTAGATATCTCGGATATATATATAATTATAATCTTATAATGTATTAAGGAACCTTTTGAAAAAATTATATAACATAATTATGAGGGAAAATTCGAAACTATTATAGAATCATACGTGTCTATAATAGTTTCGAATTTTAATAACAGATGGAGCGCTAATGCATCATAACATAATTATATATGAAGGGCACATCTCAAATATCGCAATGTGAGATTTCACTGTATCTAACTGAACTATAATCATTGACAACAGAGTTAATATTCTCTCTCAAATTTATATATAAATATAGAATTAAAAGAAAACAACAACAAACAAAACAACAAAAAAAGCCCTTATTTAGGGTTACTGATTCTATACAGGATTCACCGGAGGTATGCATAAGAACAAAGCAGTGAGACAAAGGAAACAAAAATATAAACAGAAGAAAAAAAAAAGGAAAGAGGGAAGCAAGAAAAAAACAACACAAAATGAGTAGCAGTAAGAAAGTGAGGAGTGAGTGTCACTTTGCCTTCTTCTGAGATATGGACTTGTGGAATCCATAAAACGCCGTAGCAATATACTTATTCGGGGTCATATTGTCAATTATTAATGGAAGTGAAGCACAGAGTTGCCCAGTTTTGAGCATAAGGGTTCTTCTTTCTTCTTTCAGAGCAGAGCAATCAAAAATATAGTGGATGATTTCATTTTTTAGTTTTGAATTACAGAAGGTACAAATCGGGTCCTCACCGCAGAGCATCTTAGTGTGGTTTTCTCTAAAAAAAACTTGAAAGTATTCTAACTTGTGCAAGTAGTCTCACAACCGGGAAAGGAAAATCCCCTAAGAGGTATCCCTCCGTCATGAAAGATATGTGAATGTCTTTGTAGTGAGAGTATAGCTTAGATTTATCAATTCTTGTAAGGTCGTTTTGTCTAGATTGGTCTGCCGCTGTTTTTAAGAGCCCTGTAATCGAGCTCCTCAGCGTTTCAGGATCATCACAGGAAACAAGTGCAGGGGATCCATTATTATTAAGCAGATTGGTGAGCTTTTTAATGAAACCGATGGGTGTGCCCGAAGCATTAGACAGTTCCCGTGTTCTATTAAAACATATACGCGGCAATCTGTCACTGCTCATATTCAACACCCGCAGCCAATACTTCAGGGTTCATTTTAAAGCTGTTACACTCACTGAGATACGACCGGTTTCTAATCTGATTATGTAGCCTGGAGTGTATCTGGGCAGATTCAGGAACCTACGGATAAATATGTCTTGTATACTGTCCAGTAAATCTTTATGCTCTGTTGCCCACAATGGAACGGCATACATCAGGACAGCTCTCACTATTGTATCAAAGAGTTTGATTGATAAATTTATTGACTTTGTTTTTGAGATTATTAATATTGGGTGTGTAACATTAATTGCTGTAAGTGCTTTTCCTTTAAAGTAATTTGCCGGGCGAGTAGTTGTTATTGTTGGTGTCAGAGGAAATCCCAAGTATGTATATCTTGAAGTTATTGTTATGGGTTTATCATTCCAGAACCATCTATCCTTATTTGAGGGTTTACCTCCATTACGGAACACCATAATATTTGACTTGGACTCATTTAGTGTCATTAAGTTCTCATCGAGATATTCTTTCAGTATTTTGATCTTCTTTTGGAGGTTCATCCTGGACTCACCTATAATTGCTATGTCGTCGGCGTACAGCAATAAATATTAAAAGAAAACATTTATTTTATATTGTCAAAAACGATGTTTTAATTTATTTTTTTGTAATAATATTCAACATTATTATATTGTAGAATAGAAATCAAGTCTTGAAATGTGTAAAAGTATTTATTGATGGCGTCAGTAGGACTAGTCGTCAATTATCAACCCAACTGTATACAGCTAGAGAATCTTGAACAACCAAGCAGAGAAATATTTTTATGATGATTTTACATATACAGAGTGAAATATATTTTTATAATCTGGTGAATATTTTCATTGAATAATTTTAAATTTAATTAAATAATAAATTATTTCTTCGCCACAATATCTTATATATTAATGATTTTAATACCAACACCTGAAATTTTTCATTATTTTATTTAAAAAAATTATTTTTCACATTTTAATAGATATAAATATATTACTAGACTATTGACCAAGGCAACGCCCGGATCAATACCAAAGAAAGGAAAAATAAAATCTAAAAATTTACTTTAAAAAGATACCGCCTGAAAAGATACACAACCCTAATGGAATTAGTTCTAGAATTTTGATTTTTTGGATTTTATATAAATATTATATTAAATATAAATATAAAAATGTTGTGTCTCATGTGAATTTTATTATACTTAGATATTATGATTATATATATTATAGATTATATATATATATATATATTTAAAAAAGATGCATATATTGGATTTCTGATTATTTTATTGTTCCAATATTTCGAGGGGGGCATATCTATATTAATAAAATGCTAATTTCATAAGTGTTGTTCACTAAAAACTTTCGTTACAATGCATCAATTTCGACCAAATTTTCAACATTTATGTAAAACGAGATGGAGCAGGTTTTGCTTAACATCAAAATATTTTTCCTAACTTTAACATGCGTAACTTCGCTGTTATCGATTAAATACAAAAAAAATCAACAGAGTTAATTTTATTTATATATAAATACAAAAAAAAAAATTCAGCAATTCATTCAACTCAATCTAAAAAAATATTCAAAACAAGCAATTTTAAGATAACACCATATGTAAAACAGTCGGCCAAGAAAATAACAACGATATTACATCTTTCTCACATATTCACACACAATCTTGATTAATAATTAAAACTAATCTTCAACATTGTTTATTATACTTCATAATATATAATATTCGTTAGGCAAACTTTCACTCGGATAAAACCCGGGCGAAGCCGGGTACACATCCGCTAGTATATATATATATATATTAATAGTAATTTTTTTATATTTGGAAAATAGAGGAAAAGTAAACTATTAAGAACAACAGATTTTGAATTAATTTTGAGTCAGAACAGCAAGCTAATTCAGTATTAAATAGTATAGTTATGAAAAATTTTAAGGTTAATAATTTTTTTAAATTTAATTTAAATGTGTGAGGTTTTTTTAATTATTTTTTGTAATAAATAATTAGTTAGATTATATTTAAAAAAAAAAGAAAAAAAAAGGTAACACCAGCAAAACATCGGCAGTTACGCGTCATAGGCTGGGTGAAAAAAGGAATAAGCGAAGAGAAAGTTTTAAAGAAAAGAGCAAAGACAGAACCATGATAATAATTTTCCAAATATAAAATAAAGCTAATTAGAGAGAGAGAAGTATTTTTTGCCCTATTTTCTCTCTTGATGAGAGAAGATAGATTTTTGTTAATTATTATTTTTTTTTTTTGGGGAATTTTTTTTTATATAAGTTTATTTAAAGACAATCTAGTGTAAATGTGGAGGACACGATATAAGATAATATATTAAATTAGGAAGGATGAAAACCTTAAGGGTTGACCAGTTGAAAACCATAAAGGTTAGACCAGATGGAAAGAGGGCCGAAACTGCTGCTCAGGTCTTCATCTGAAGAAGCCCACCTGAGTACCATCCTCTTTCCATCTGGTCTAACCTTTATGGTTTTCAACTGGTCTAACCTTTAAGGTTTTCATCCATCCTAATTTAATATATTATCTTATATCGTGTCCTCCACATTTATACTAGATTGTCTTTAAAATAAGCTTATATAAAAAAAATCCCCAAAAAAAAAAATTAACAAAAATCTATCTTCTCTCATCAAGAGAGAAAATAGGGCAAAAAAATACTTCTCTCTCTCTCTAATTAGCTTTATTTTATATTTGGAAAATTATTATCATGGTTTTGTCTTTGCTCTTTTCTTTAAAACTTTCTTTTCGCTTATTCCTTCTTTCACCCAGCCTATGACGCGTAACTGCCGATGCTTTGCTGGTGTTACTTTTTTTTCTTTTTTTAAATATATAATCTAACTAATTATTTATTACAAAAATAAAAAAACAAACCTCACACATTTAAATTAAATTTAAAAAATTTATTAATCTTAAAATTTTTCATAACTATACTATATATATATATATATATATGTTATAAATAATTTTACCATATTATTTTCTACATAAATTATATTTTTATTAATACTTTATTGTTTATTTCATAGATGAACTCTGTGACGCCGAGAAGTCCAGACGGCGCTGATGTAGATATAAATATATATATATATATATTTTTTGCTTAGTCGTGTTAGTTAGACTTTTTTTGGTATCAAATATGTAAATCTACTATATTTTTGTTTAATTAATTTTTTTTCTCTCAAGAGATTGAGGTATTCTACCTGTTAAGATTCCTCAAGTTTGTTTTTACCATTAATTTTGTAAAACTTTAACGATTGGTTACTAAATAAACCCGTCAAGAGTGGAGTGTTTTGATCTTCTTTAATCAAAAGGCCTCGACTGCTCAATCTCATCTCACCAGCAGCACCATTTTTTTTAAATAGAAATTAAAATATGAAATATATATGTTGTAATATATTCCAATATATATCTATGTCTCCATGTGTTGTAGTTATAATGTAATTGTCAAAGTGCCAAATAAAATCGAGTGAGTTACAGTCGGCGCCGGAAAGCAGGAAAAGGGTCCGAAAAACAAGTCGAGTATGCCCCCTTCTTATGCAAACAGATTAGTCCGCTTGGAGACACGATTGACAGTTCTCCCCTGACCGGTGTCGGCTACACTTTCTCTCTCGCCATATCTATGGTGCCATCCAACATGCCTCGTCCTTTTGTGTAATCCCAATTACACCTGAAACCACTCTAATCATTGTGGCCACCACGACTGCAAACCAATATGCCACACTGCATTCATTCTACAGCAACAACAACAACTACATTACTACAGAGAGTCGACAGGATTTACCGAGGACAACGCAAAGGAGATGGAGCCTGGAGAACAGAGCAACGCCGAAGATCACCACCATATCACCCACAGCCACGGACATCGTGGCACAACTCGCGGAAACCATCCAAGACATCGCCGCTTCCAAGCCTTAGGTAGATAGCCAATCTTCAATTGCCACAAAACTTGCATTCTACTCGCCATTACAAATCCAATGTGCTCACTGCAAACATCCACAATCCACCTGACGACGAGAACTTCTCCTCCCTCACGCCTTCTCCAACCATCACCAAGAACGTGACCATGGCTAAATCAACCTGTGCAAACTTTCAAACTACACTACAATTGATACTTTTGTACTGTAAGTACAACTCATTTTGAACTTAAATATCCAATTGTTTGTTAAGTAGATTTTTATTCGTTTATTTTATTTTACGTTTAGCCCCTGCAATTAGATCACCATATCGCATTTAATTTATAACCATCATTTTTTTCTTTGCTTATATTTTAATCAAAGTTTCCTCAATTCAATTTTCTACCTATCCTAGTAAATTCTAAGTCTATCAATCGCCTATAATGCTTCATTATATGCCAGTTAACCTATAGTAATTTAACCGTTTCAGTTTTCATTTACTTTTAAATCTTCATATAATAAAAACTATAATTTCATTTCACGACAAAAAAAAAAACACTTCATTTTACACATTTTTCATAATAATTTTATCCTTAATGTTTTCAACTATTGTATTCTCAACCAACCTTTATACTTTAAACCGCCTTTTACATATTCATTTTGAATAATGTCATTTTCAAAATAAAACCTTCTATAACTCAAAATTCTAATTTAAAGAAAAAATTCAAGTTTTTGTTATTTTAAAAATGTACGCCTGCTACCAAATAAAAACAATATATAGCCAACACTTAGAAAGTTCCCCCATGTCTCATCACAACTGCCTTCACAAATACCAACTCATCTCACGGGTGTAATGCCCTTTTCACCATTGTTCCTTCTATAAAAACATTCAATTCCACAAACCAAATAATTATAACAACGCTAATTTAAAAAGATAACTCTTGAATTTCAAACATAAATTGTACATATCTCACCCTCACATTTTCCTCCATCTCCTTCACTTTTACTTACACTCATTTTAAAATCAAATTCCGTGGAATCAATTTTTAATCCAATCACACCATTACATGTAAACGTCTCAAAAAAAAAAAGTTTTGCCATATTTCCATTTTCTTATTCCATTGATGATTTTCGCTACCTTATCAACATTCCTTTTTCAAAATCCATTTTCCAATATAAATTAACAAAATCATTACTAATCAACCGTCTTTCCTTCTACAACAAAAGTTCAATATAACGCGGGACTGTTCAATTCCCCCAAAAGCTAGGTCACCGCCAGCCAACTTCTACACGTCCCCTCTACCAATGTATTTCAAACGTAAAATTTACACTCGCTTCCCACTTAGCGAAATTTTTCTCTCTCGTTCACAATTAAACACCAACATTCACAAAATCTCGTTGTATGTTCGTACAACTACCACCTATGACTTCAGTAAACTTGTTGTTCATGATGAATTAGTATAAAAACCTAAATAATTGCAATCAGTAATTTAAGGAAGAAAAAATATTTTTGCAACAAGTTTCTTTTATTCTGCAATTTGGCAAGCTTTCAGGCGTTAGCCCATCATCAGGCCGATTTCGCAAATACAAAATCTAAACTATATATAGGCGTAGAACTGATCTTACCGGAAATAAACAAATTGTTTATTGTATTGTACAATTTGTTTATTTCCGGTAAGATCAGTTCTACGCCTATATATAGTTTAGATTTTGTATTTGCGAAATCGGCCTGATGATGGGCTAACGCCTGAAAGCTTGCCAAATTGCAGAATAAAAGAAACTTGTTGCAAAAAAATTTTTTCTTCCTTAAATGATGAATTAGGCTAGATTATTTACCCAAACAACGATTTCACGTGACACCTTTCCATTTACAATTTTTTTTCGCACGTGTCACAGCGACTCAACAACACTTTTTTTTCACTTTTACCAGGCTACATTATGCCTTCATTTTTCCTGTGACAATTTTATCTTTTTTTTTCCTTTCTCTCTCTCGAAAGCGTGTCCACGTCGCAAGTCTTATCTGATAGAGCATATCTAGCCTAACACTTCGTGAACAAACATTTACCTAGTCAAACTTATGTCGAAATACATCGACCTACGAACACCGATATAACTACATTCCCCATGCCATAATCATATAGCACACGACACACATCACTCCTACAATGGCGCATTTATCTATTCCACTGTCTATAGCTGCTATGCCGTCATATTACTTTACCGCCTTCCTTTTTTTTGCCAACCACCACACGGACACATCCACCTTCACCTGGCCCAATATTATCATGGCAGTTACATGCCTCACATCGACTGGCAAAAAATAAAACCGCAGCTTTAGTACCACTTTTCAACCATTCCACAGCACTATTGCATAAGAACACACACACACACACATGACAAGCAACCACGCCGAAACCTCTACATCAATGTCAATCCATGTATACTTAAAGATTGTCTTGGCTTGAACACCAACTGTTCTATATATTTACTTCTTTAAAATTAATTAATATTGTTACTCTCTTTTCATATCATATTACTTTTCTATTTTTAATCATTTCAAATACTATACCTCTTTCTAATATTTCGCATATTTATTAAATTATTTATTTCAATTATATTTCGAGTTTTTTTTTTTGTTTTAACTTTTGTCTTTTTATTTTTATATGAACAATCGAGATGATAACTTTTATTTTTAATCTTCAATGTCTATAATCATTTTTACTTTTTATACTATTGTACCAAAATTCATCACACACAATTTTCAATTTTAATTTTTTTCTCAACTTCAATTTTTAAATCCTATTTTTAGATTTTTGAGTTAAAATTTTAGAAAATGCATCGACACAATTACCCTCCAAATTCTCATGGCATCACAGCCCATACCTTATCAGAGAGATCGTTACTATCCGCTAAAACTTTGATTTATCGCATTTATTCCATCTTAACTACAAACGCTTCTTCGCTGTAACCTTCCCAACAGTCGAACTTGAACAGCTAGTTAGATGAGTTTTTTTTTCATTCACGGCCCGGTTCGAGCATCAACGCCCACCCCCCCTTTTTTCCCTCATATTATTTGGGCAATTCTTTTCTTTTTATTTTCAATCACCTCACTTTCACCACTGCTTTACCGCGGCCAATTCGTTTTTTATGCGACAGAACGACTCTCTCTTTGCCACACTCTCTATCACTCTTTTTCTCGACCAAAGCTTCCACCACCCATTCCCAAATCCGTCTGATAGAACAGCCCATGTCGAATACCTTCAGCATACTGTAGATGGACCAATGCCTACAATCCCATAATGTCGCATTGCATCGCAGTACCAGAATCTATTCTATGTCCACCTATCTAGACTTTTTAAATTAGCTCACTCTATAATTCAATGCACTCTCAATTGTTAAATCCAACATTCAATGCTGTATATAATTACCCAAATTTATATTTATATCTTTACATTTAAAAAAAATCATTTTTCATATATTTTTATACATTGGGCTTGACATTATTATTTGTTAACATTTCTCTTTTTATTATTAATCATTATTAATAAGGATAACATACCCAATGTTATAATTCTACAACTCCATAGTATATTAGAAAGAAGGAATCATATATCGCCGCAACTCTTTTTTATTATTAACGCGATTAAAAGCTTTCGGGCAAGCCCTTCTTCAGCTAATTATAGTGTACAAATAATCGCGTTTTAATTTTAATCGCGTTAATAATAAAAAAGAGTTGCGGCGATATATGATTCCTTCTTTCTAATTTGTCGAAATCCGCAAAACGTTTACCATGAATCCATAGTATATTAAACCAATTTGTATACAAATTATTTTCCCCCATTATAATTATCTTATGATTTCATCTATAAACACCATAAGCTAATTTTCATCAACCGGGGCATAAACTGTTGTAATATATTCCAATATATATCTATGTCTCCATGTGTTGTAGTTATAATGTAATTGTCAAAGTGCCAAATAAAATCGAGTGAGTTACAGTCGGCGCCGGAAAGCAGGAAAAGGGTCCGAAAAACAAGTCGAGTATGCCCCCTTCTTATGCAAACAGATTAGTCTGCTTGGAGACACGATTGACAGTTCTCCCCATGACCGGTGTCGGCTACACTTGCTCTCTCGCCATATCTATGATGCCATCCAACATGCCTCGTCCTTTTGTGTAATCCCAATTACACCTGAAACCCTGTTAAATCGACCGCCAGAGGTCACGCTTCACCTATAAAAACTCATTGTTGTTGTTTCCCGATGGCCGGCTCAAACCTTTTGTACATTATGTAAATAGGTTTTCCATTTTTTTATTCTTACGCCTTAAGCCAGGCAGTACTTTTATCAAATTATGTTTTTTATATATTCCTTTAGTTCAATTAAAGCAATTACTGATCAAAACTATTATTTTTATTATAGTTTCAAGATTTTAACCACGACTGCATTACCATAGCATAATCCTCAAGATAATCAAAAATCAACAGAAATCTCTTTTTTTTACATAATATATATATGTGAAAAAAGGCATCTCCTTATCGTGCAACTGAAAGTTGCTGATGGCTTGCGCCATCAATCGGAATAAATATCAACTATTCTCGTTGATTTTTAATTATTCCAGAATTGGCCAAATACCCATTATTGATTAATCGAAAAAAGCTAACCACGGACGCGTTTCGGGCTGTTGGCCCTCATCAGCGTGGTGCAAGCTGTACCTTAACGACCAAGTTGTCTGACTGCAGGGGTCTCCAGGAAGGTCTCCTCAATGGTGGAGTTGGATGTCTCCTCATCCCCTTGGAAGAGGCAGATGCGCGGCAGGATCTCCTTTTGCTGGCGGACCTTCATTCCATCCAGTTTGTTGGCCAGGGAGGTTGTCATCGCGGGGATGGTGTCGGGATTACTGGAATGGAGAACCAGCTTCCCCTTAGTGCGCAGGGAAGCCCAGACGCCTTGGGGGAGAGAGTGGGCAGCGCGGACAGCTTTGAGCATCTCCCTTGGAACATCTGAGGTGACCACTGTGTGGGCCGCCGAATTTTCTCCATGGAGGGTTACTTGGGCGGCCGCAGGCTTGGAGACGCGGGAAGGCGCACGCTTTGAAGGACCTAGAAAATTGTCCTCTTTGCAGGAGGGTTGGGAGCCTCAGGCTGCTTCCTCTTTGTGGGAGCAGGAGCAGGCAACGTGGGGGCGGGCTTGATTGGGTCAGTCTGGGAGCAGGTGTCCTTGCAGGAAGAAGCTGGGCAGGTTTGGGTAGGGGTATATCTAACAGGAGGGCGGGCGGAGGAGGCTTCAAGGGCAGTGAGTTTCTCCAGGAGTTGGTCGCGGTCGGCAGTCATGGCCTTCAGTTCCTCTGAAAGCCCAAGGATGCAGGCGCGGCGATTCTGGAGAAGTCTATCAACGGAGAAGTGCAGGTCGGGATAGGAGAAGCAGTTGTATTGGGATCCGGTGTTCCTGTCAGTTTCTTCAACAGTCTCAGGAGTAGGTTTGAGGCCTTCAGGTACTAGGTTGAGGGCGGTATTGTAGTTGGCGGATGAGCCAAAGTAGTTTGATGATGGAAAGGGGGGGGGGGGGAGAGACATACGTAGGTGTGTCGGCGTGATAGCCCATCGCAACATAGTCAAAGGGCAGCGTGGCCTTCCGCAAAGTTACTTACTGTTCACATTCTTCGGCGGGCGTAACTTCAGTGTCAGCAGTGTTGATCTTTTTCGGTTTTCATCTTCCCATATTGATGGAGGAGGATGCGGGCAGCCGCTCTGGAGAGCAGTTAGCATAAGAGCCAGGGGTCTTCAGGGAAGCACTCAGAGAAGAGATCTTCTATGTATGAAATATGGGGGTAAACTCGAAAAAAAAAGGCGGAAAGAAATCACTCAATCGACAAAAAAAAAAAAAACAGGTTATTCAGGCATCCTGAAAAATCATGAAACGGGTAGTTAAGGTCAGAATTGCGTGAGACCGCGACAAAATGTGAAAAAATAGTACAAATGTGATATTTTACTTTGATAAGGTGCATAATTATGAAAAAAGGCATCTCCTTATCGTGCAACTGAAAGTTGCTTATGGCTTGCGCCATCTATCGGAATAAATATCAACTATTCTCGTGATTTTTAATTATTCCAGAATTGGCTAAATATCCATTCTTGGTCGTTAAGGTACAGCTTGCACCACGCGGATGAGGGCAAACAGCCCGAAATGTGTCCGTGGTTAGCTTTTCTTGATTAATTCTCGTACTCTTAAAATAAACCATTCCATATGGATTTTTAGTGGAAATATCTTAACACCATTCTTATATTTTAAAAAATATAGATGATATTTATATTTAAAATGGGAAATTTTAAAACTTTTTGTATATGCAATCAAATACATTATTTACTTCTTTTGAAAAATAATAAAATTCACTTCTGCCTTTACTGAAATTAAAAAAATATTGGAAGGGTCTTGCTCATCAGGGGTGGGTCCTCCCAGCGGTTTTTCCAAAAGTTTAATGTGATTAAGATTGAGATGTCTATGAAGAAAAAGTGTCTCTTCGAGAAATCAAAGGTTTTAAAATATATTTTAGATAATAATTTATAATTTTCTGAAAAAAATTGAAATGCAATTTTTTTAATGTAATAACCACTTAACGCCTATTAAGGGACTTTCTCTCAAAATTCAATGTAAAGACAATTACCTTCTAATTTAATTATTCGTGAGTGCTTATAGTGTGAAGAAAATTCAATTAATATTTTTTAAAAAATTAACAAATCACTTTAATGCTAATTGAATATAAGTGATAAAGTGAATCAATTGGATTTTAATATTTAATCTGAAGGCTGGTGTGGAGTTCTGACAATTACCTTTTATGGAATTGTTCTTCGAATCCCTACAAATAACGTCACTTCTCACACATACAATCACATATACAATCTCACTTCTCACACATACAATCACAAATACAATCTCACTTCTCACACATACAATCACATATACAATCTCACTTCTCACACATACAATCACATATACAATTTCACTTCTCACACATACAATCACATATACAATCTCACTTCTCACACATACAATCACAAATACAATCTCACTTCTCACACATACAATCACATATACAATCTCACACATATACTTCTCACACAGATGTCGTAAAGACATTAGACCTAAACATACAATCTCTATCTCTAATGGCATTTAGGTCATTTCATAATTATTTATTAATTATGAATAGCTAAATGTCCTTTGAAACAAACTTTATAACTTCTCACGTCTTTTTTTTTTTTGCCTATCACTAGTACACCTGATACAGGCCATGATAATCATGGTGAGTAGATGTTGGCGACTGCTTTTACTGTAAGTGCACCTCATGTCCACACATATGAAAAGCAGTTAGACTTTGCACTTACAAATGTACCAGAGCCCCGTCTGGTTACTTGCACTCACTGGTGGCGTTGGAATTTTGCAAGAATCGAGGGCCATTGGAACATTTTTATAAATACAATATAAACCTTGTACAGGATCAATGTAAACCCTGTCCAGGTTCAATGTAAAACTTGTACAGGGTCTATGTAAAACTTTTACAGGATTAATGTAAAACTTGTTCAGGGTCAATGTAGAACTTGTACAGGGTCAATATAAAATTTGTACAAGGTCAATGTAGAAATTGTATAGGATCAATGTTGAACTAGTATAGGGCAAATTTAGAACTTGTACGGGTCAATGTAGAACTTGTACAGGGTCAATGTAGAACCTTTACAGGGTCAATGTAGAACCTTTACAGGGCCAATGTAAAACTTGTACAGGGTCAATATAAACCTTGCATAGGGTCAATATAAAACTTGCATAGGGTCAATGTAAAACTCGTACAGGGTCAATGTGAAACTTGCATAAGGTCAATGTAAAACTAGTACAGGGTCAATATAGAACTTGCATAGGGTCAATGTAAAACTAGTACAGGGTCAATATAGAACTTGCATAGGGTCAATGTAAAACTTGTACAGGGTCAATATAAAACTTGTACAGGGCCAATGTAGAACTTGTACAGGGTCAATATAAAACTTGCATAGGGTCAATGTAAAAATTGTACAGGGTCAATTTAAACTTGAACAGGTTCAATGTAAAACTTGTAAAGGTCTAATGTAAAGCTTGAACAGGGTCAATGTAAAACTTGTACAGGGTCAATGTAAAACTTGTACAGGGTCAATGTAAAACTTGTACAGGGCAATATAAAACTTGAATAGGGTCAATGTAAAACTTGTACAGGGTCAATGTAAAACTTGCATAGGGTCAATGTAAAACTTGTACAGAGCCAATGTATTGGATTTATTCTTTGTCGTCCTAGACAACAGAGAGAGCCTCCAGAACAGAACTTCCAACTTAATCAGTAACTTTATTTTGCTATTACGTGTCTTCTTCCCATAAAAGTTAATGTAACTTTTATCCATTCATGTAGCTGTCACTTAAGCGTACGACACGTACAGAGTGTAAGAACTTATTTTGTTAAATTATTAATCAATTCACACATTGTTGTTGAAGATTGTTGAAAACCTCATTTTCATGCTGTTAAAACTATATAATATTGTTGTAAGTATTTATGTTTTGTGTGTTTGGTTTGAAAGGAAAAATAGAATTTGGGTAGAAAGTTTTTTTTATTTTATATTTTTCAAGATTTCGAGTGAATATCTGCTCTTCGACGGGCAATTACTTTTTCAATCAAGTTCAAAAATTGTATATACTTATCGACCAAGTCTAATACTAAACATTTAATTTTAAAATTTAAGAGTAAATTATTACGATAACAGAATTTTATATAGCATATCAGTATAATCGAGTATTTTTAATTAATAGCCTAAAAATTAAAAACATTTTAAATGACCTAATTAAAGATGAAAACACATTAATATTTTCTAATTTATTCTGACGTTTCAGAAGCCTACTGTTGACCTTTTCAAGGTAAAAAAAGATAAATGATGTTTAAGGCATTAAATCATTAGGCTCCTTACCTTCAAATATTGGGTCGTCGAAATATTGGTACATTTTGTCGCTGAACAATCTGAATAAAGCTGAAAAATGTTATTTTCTCTCAATTTTAACAGAATAAATGTAACCTAAAATAAGAAATTTTTTCTCTTAAAATGCTAGAAAGGTTTTTATACTTGGGTCTGTATGAAGGAGCATAGACGCTATCCTGAAGACTGCCGTTGAGCTTGAACCACTATACGTTAAATTCTATAAATAGGTCATTTTAAAGAGACTATTAATGACAATGCATACTGCAATTGTAATGATAATTATACATGAATATGTATGTGTATGTGAAAGACAGAAGTTTTTTTTCTAAATTGAAAGAATTTCTACCTTGTTAGTTCAGGTTGACTGATGCAATATTCACCTTCCTTACAGAAAGTCGTTAACTTGGGAATTCTCGTACTTTTAGGGTTGATTGCTCCATTCTTCCCGTGGAAGCTAGAGAAGTCTCTTAAAAGAACAGTTAGAGAGCAGCAGAATTCACCGTTGTCGTCTGCACGTTACTCTTCTGTCGGGTCAGGAATTCTCTCGCCTGCACCTTGTGGCTTCTTTTCCCGGACTACGGCCTCCTTTGCTACTCCCACCCCGACTGCGATTCATAACATCCTATATACACTCATGGACAAAACTTTAGAAAGATGTACTTTTTAACATGTATATCGGGACTCAGACAATAACTCTGAATGTTATTTGATACACAGTGACCTTTATTGAAGATAAACTAGATAACCAAGTGAAAATAAATTGCTTCTGTCTCCTTTAAAAACACTCGACCAGCGACATCACTTTCCCCTTCCTTATGTTTTGTCCATGAGTTTATATATATATTCTTAATTTATATAGAATCACAAAATAAATTAAGACTGAATTGACTATTACACGAGAATACATCTTTAATATTTTAATCTATGATAATTCAATAAATATTCTTATATAATCGTTTTTTAAAATCAAAATTTTCTTTCCTTTTCAGAATAAAACCTAAATATGGTGCACAGTGTTACAAATTTTAATGAGTTCTTTCTCACACAGCAGAATTAAATAATTGCCAAGAGACATAACCTTTATACAAAATAATAAATTTAAAGACATTTTCAATAATAATTAAAATACGCTAAAACCAACAAAAATAGTTACTACAAGTTTTATTCTATTTGTGAGATAAAGTGGGGGACAATTATTGGTTAAAAAAAGAAGGAATTAGGTAAATAATGACGACACATATAATCGTTTCAGGATTTCATCTTTTCATATAAGACCGTCCTTTCACATATTCCTTCACCAAATCTTTCTAAATATTGGCTTACTCATGTAATATGAACACGATATATTTCACAAAATCATAAAACGCCGCAACAGTTTTTATTCACTTGATCTCAAAGGAAGTTTTCGGGAAAAAAATATATATATATTGAAAATAAAATTAACCTAATTATTTACAACAACAGTACAAAATAAGGCTTTGTTTCAATGTTCTTTGCCCCCAACGCACTGACAAATACGTCAAATTTACCTATAACACCAATAATGGTGAATTTTAAAGTAAACCAAATTATGCGCCATGATCTTAACTACGGGCCTTCTTAACATTGGAACGGTTATCTGAAGTGCTACGGGAGGAATGTTAGCATCAACTCTGTAATGATATATTTTGTAAACTGATTCTGCGACATAGGTAGAGTGAAATCTACATTGATTTTTGAAGTATTTTAAAGAAAACCGTTTTATTCTTGCAAATTTAATTTTAAAATAGTTGTTTATTTTTATTTAAACTTTAAATTGAAAACCAAAAAAATATATTCTTTTGATTAAATCTTAAGATTTAACAAATCCCACTTTTCTAGCCAACTTTTGTTTTTCCATGTCACCACCAGATCTTAATCCGATTTAACTTTATTTTTTAGTTTTGAATTTACATTTAAAATAATAAATATTCTTTGTCAATGTGTTCATTATGATAATTCCTCTACAGACCTTACTGAAATAATGAAAGTTATTACACAACTCATATATCTAAAAAATCATGATTCTCTTATCTACTCTCTATCTCATATCCTTCTTCCCTACAAATTGTATCTTTTAATTTTTATACTTCTTGTCTTGATTATAAATAAACGTTCTTCCCTGATTTATCTATATTAATAAAATGGAAATTTCATAAGTGTTGTTCACTAAAAACTTTCGTTACAATGTATCAATTTCGACCAAATTTTCAACATTTATGTAAAACGAGATGGAGCAGGTTTCGCTTAACATCAAAATATTTTTCCTAACATTAACATGCGTAACTTCGCTGTTATCGATTAAATACAAAAAAATCAACAGAGTTAATTTTATTTATATATAAATACAAAATTAAATTTCAACAGAGTTAATTTTTTTACATACTAGCTAATAATCTCAATCTAAAAAATATTCAAAACAAGCAATTTTGAGATAACACCATATGTAAAACAGTCGGCCAAGAAAACAAATAACGTGTAATATATATATAATATAATATAATATATATAATATAACGGTATAATAACGGTATAAAGAAATAATGAGCCTATCGTTCAAATTTATAATTGTAACGAATAGTATTTTAATTAAAACATTTTAAAAACACACAGTTTGGAACGGGACGTTTCACAAGAGTGACACCCATGGCGCCAATTTATAATTGTAACGAATAATATTTGAATTAATATATAATATAACGGTATAATAACGGTATAAAGAAATAATGAGCCTATCGTTCAAATTTATAATTGTAACGAATAGTATTTGAATTAAAACGTTTTTAAAATATATACGCACTCGGGTAAAACCCGGGCGTTGCCCGGGCCATTCGTCTAGTGAAGAATAAATGTAGGATAAAAAGCCAACAATGAAGAGTAAATATAATATAAAAAGCCAACAATGAAGAATGAATGTAAGATAAAAAGCCAACAATGAAGAGTAAATATGATATAAAACGCCAACAATGAAGAATGAATGTAAGATAAAAAGCCAACAATGAAGAGTAAATGTAATATAAAAAGCCAACAATGAAGAATAAATGTAAGATAAAAAGCCAACAATGAAGAGTAAATATAATATAAAAAGCCAACAATGAAGAGTGAATGTAAGATACAAGCCAACAATGAAGAGTAAATGTAATATAAAAAGCCAACAATGAAGAATGAATGTAAGATAAAAAGCCAACAATGAAGAGTGAATGTAAGATAAAAAGCCAACAATGAAGAGTAAATATAATATAAAAAGCCAACAATGAAGAATGAATGTAAGATAAAAAGCCAACAATGAAGAGTAAATATAATATAAAAAGCCAACAATGAAGAGTGAATGTAAGATAAAAAGCCAACAATGAAGAGTAAATGTAATATAAAAAGCCAACAGAGTGAATGTAAGATAAAAAGCCAACAATAAAGAGTGAATGTAATGTAAAAAGCCAGCAATGAAGAATGAATGTAAGATAAAAAGCCAACAATGAAGAGTGAATGTAATATAAAAAGCAAACAATGAAGAGTAAATATGATATAAAAAGCCAACAATGAAGAATGAATGTAAGATAAAAAGCCAACAATAAAGAGTAAATGTAATATAAAAAGCCAACAATGAAGATTAAATGTAAGATAAAAAGCCAACAATGAAGAATAAATGTAAGATAAAAAGCCAACAATGAAGAGTAAATGTAATATAAAAAGCCAACAGAGTGAATGTAAGATAAAAAGCCAACAATAAAGAGTGAATGTAATGTAAAAAGCAAACAATGAAGAGTAAATATGATATAAAAAGCCAACAATGAAGAATGAATGTAAGATAAAAAGCCAACAATGAAGAGTAAAGGTAATATAAAAAGCCAACAATGAAGAATAAATGTAAGATAAAAAGCCAACAATGAAGAGTAAATATAATATAAAAGGCCAACAATGAAGAGTGAATGTAAGATAAAAAGCCAACAATGAAGAGTAAATGTAATATAAAAAGCCAACAATGAAGAATGAATGTAAGATAAAAAGCCAACAATAAAGAGTGAATGTAAGATAAAAAGCCAACAATGAAGGGTAAATGTAATATAAAAAGCCAACAATGAAGAATGAATGTAAGATAAAAAGCCAACAATGAAGAGTAAATATAATATAAAAAGCCAACAATGAAGAATGAATGTAAGATAAAAGGCCAACAATGAAGAGCAAATATAATATAAAAAGCCAACAATGAAGAGTGAATGTAAGATAAAAAGCCAACAATGAAGAGTAAATGTAATATAAAAAGCCAACAGAGTGAATGTAAGATAAAAAGCCAACAATAAAGAGTAAATATAATATAAAAAGCCAACAATGAAGAGTTAATCTCTATATATATAAAAATGAATGTTTGTATGTTTGTCTGTTTGTATGTTTGTTTTTATGTCCGGTATACAAATTCGCAGTAGTTCACTAATTCAAACCAAAATTTCCATACATAGGTAAAAAAATACGGGGAAGACGATAGGCTATTTAAAAATATATATAAATCAATTATTAAAACTATATATTTTTAGTCAGAAAATGATGATGACGATATTGCTGTATCATTTTTGATTATCAGATACAAAATTATATCGGGAAAAATTCCAAAAAGCAGAGACCACGGGTGAAACCAGTTCATTATTTTGTACGCAGGAACAAAATTCTAACAGAAAAACATTCATTCGAGCAGAAAACAAAAGTCAGATCATCTTTCTATAAAAATATCGCTTCTCAGACACAAAGTTTGGAGCGGGACGTTTCAAAAGAGTGACATCCACTGCGCCAATTTTTAATTGTAACGAATAGTATTTGAATAAAAACATTTAATCGGGTAAAACCCGGGCGTTGCCCGGGTCATTCGGCTAGTAATATTATAAAATAAATAAAGCTTCCAGGGTTAAGTTTCTTTTTCAAATTTTTATTTTCAAGCTTTCGGACTTGTGTCAGTCCTTCAACATGTTGAAGGAAACATAACCCTAGAAGCTTTATTTATTTTATAATACTTCTTGTCTTATAATTGAATATTTATTTTATATTTCTACAATTATTTCTTGGCTACTTATTGACGACTTCTTGTCTACTTAGCGTATAATTTTCTATTTGATACACATATGAATATATTATTTTATATGAAAACAAATTTTGAACGAAGATCAATAGTTAACACGTCTAATTTTATGGATTAGAATATTGTGGCGGCGAAGAAATAATTTATTATTTAATTTAATTTAAGTATTCAATGAAAATATTTGGAAACAGATTTATTACTTTATATTTGCAAAATCATCATTTAGTTGCCTAGCTTGCTTGCTCGATATTCCCTAGCTGTTTATAGTCTGGTTGATTTGTTAATAATTGTCGACTGGTCGCGTTGACGTCATCAATAAATACTTTTACATCTTCAGATATACAAAGACCTGATTTATACGCTACAATATTCCAGTTTTGAATTCTGTAAAACTCGTTTTATAATGGTTGTAGGACTTTATCGCCCTAACACATTTTGGTGACACAATTTAGTTACATAATGTCATAGCGTGTTTACCCGTTAGTTTGCAGAACAGAATGTATCATTAAAATTCGAAACTATTTTAGACGCGTAAAATTCTTTTGAAATTAAACAATTTCTACTGCCCTTACTGCGATGGAAAAAAAATAAAGGGAGGGCTTGGCTCATCAGTGGTGAACCCTCCCAGCGGTTTCGACAGTTTAATCTACCATACCGCTGTTTTATTGCATTTTAATGAGCCTGGCTTATCATTAATTTTTCCATCGCAGTAAGGGTAGTAGAAATTGTTTAATTTCAAAAGAATTTTACGCGTCTAAAATAGTTTCGAATTTTCATAACAGATGGCGCGCTAGTGCATCATAATAAGAATGTATCATGCTGAAAATAAATTGTAGAACAACTTACTTGGTGTGTGATTGTTTGTGTGACACAGAATGCTTAGCTGTGACATACAAAGCATTATCCGGACCCGTGCGGCAATAACGCCGGACTCGGTCCATCCACCGCCCAGGACCGTGGACTCCAATGAATGAAAGATGTCCCACTATCAATTCCCATTTCATAGCAAGGTAGCCTCCCCGCTATAACTTGACATATATCTTAGAATACGGAACTAAGCCTTTTCAGAAATTTCTTTGAAACTTTAACGAAGACTTTTCTAAAAAAACATCTACATTAGAGAGACTAAGTTTTATATTTAGAAATTTATATAAATATTTTTATATATTGGGATATATAGTTTTTCTCTTTCTCGTGTAAAAATTTTGTTTATATATATAACGTTTATTTTTATGTTTTTTAAATAAAAAGCGTTATATTTTTAATTATAAAGAGATATATTTTCAATTATAAAGAGATATATTTTTAATTATATGTTAGAAAAATGTTATAATACCTTGATAAAGGTTGGCGTTCGGCCAACTTAAATATTGGTAAAATAAATGATATATTGATCCAATATATGCCTTTTTAATTAAAGATTTATTTATGGATTGCTCTATTTTCAAAAAGAGATATATTTCATTCAAAATATAAGGATAAAACTATCTTAGGAAAAGTTGTGTGTGTGTTGATATTTTATAAATATAAACTATTTTAGCGCGAATTCTTTCTTTAACATAAAAATTTACTACTGTCCTTACACTGCAATGAAAGAATATTAGATGGCCTGGCTCATTCCGACAATTTAATCTCCGCCATAATGTTCTTACCAAAGATTCCTCTAAAGTGCCGGATATATATTAACTAGCCGAATGACCCGGGCAACGCCCGTGTTTTATCCGATTGAATGTTTTGATTCAAATACTATTTGTTACAATTATAATTTGGCGCCTTATATAAATGCATATGTTAGTTAATAACTATAGCCTATGTGCTTTATCTGTCTATGTACTGTTGGCTTCCGTAGGCGTCTCTTACTGGGAAAAAGAATGAGAGGATTCCATTTGGTTATTAACTAATATATGCATTTATTTAAGGAGCGACCCGCTCCAACACAATAGTTACAAAAATGGGGGGGCAAAGGTGGCGTGATCGTAGCCGACCAATAGGAGGGCGCCATTCCAAAAAAAAAAAAGCAAACCGTGACAGAGGCGACGAAGAATGACGCTCGTAACTGTATATAGAATAGGGAAAAGCGGTATATGGCAGATTGAACTGGCGAAGCTGCTGAGAGGGTTCAACACTGATGAACCAGCCCCTTCCCAATAGTATTTTGACATTGAATTAATGGCAGTAGGAAATTATTTTAATTGAAGAAGGCACATTCGCACTAAATATTTATATTTCTGAATACAGACTGCCCGTCACAGTACCATATTTAAAAAGACAAAGTGTTTTATAATACAATATAATACGGCTATGATTATAGAACGACGTTTAACACACACACACACACACACACACAAGTTTTACCGCAAATGTTTCTTTTTACAGAATGCAAAATCGTAATTTTAATTATTTTAAGGAAAAATAACGACTATTCCTATCCTTTGGAATGAAGCATGAAAGGATTAATTGTGAAGAGTAATGATGAACGGAAAAATAAAAGTGTCCCATCCTTGGACATTTTCATTTTTCCGTTCATCATTGCTCTTTACAATTCATCCTTTCATGCCTTATTCCCAAGTATAGATATAGTTATTTTTCCTTAAATTATTAAAATTACGATTTTTCGTTCTGTAAAATGAAATATTTGCAGTAAAACGTGTTAAACGTATTCTACAAAGTGTTTTTGTCAATTTCAAATATAAACAAACGTATGTATATTTCATGGTAAAATTTGGAAGGGTTAACACATAGATCTATGTATAAATGTGTACACAGCCAACTCTGTCTAAGGTATGCCATCTGTCATCAATAATTGACAATAGCCCGACGGTAATATTCTTGATTCCTGCATAATCTATTGCTGCGAAGGTTAAAATTTAAACAAAATATAAATATTGAAATATCTTATAAATTTATTCGAATATATAGCAATGCATATATGTGCGTGGATGATTAAACAAGAAGTAAACTTCTACCAGGGTAGAATTCCAAACAGTTCTGCCATAAATGACAAATTTCATTATGGTTGTGAAGTTATTTTACAGTTCCGCGGAGAACCTCTCTCTCTTCCCTACAGAGGTCTTTCATTGTTAAATAGAATCTTCCTTTAGAGAGATCTTTGATTGTTCCGTCGATTCGTTTTTGTGGAGGAATTTAATTGTTCCTGTGATTCTTTAATGTGGATGTCTTTAATTTTTAAGTTGAATCTTCGCTTTCGAATGTATTTTTTTAAAAGTTGAATCTTCGCTTTCGAATGTATTTTTTTAAAAGTTGAATCTTTGCTGTGGATGTATTCTATTGTTCAATTGAATCTTAGCATTATATTTCTAGTTGAATATTAGCTGTGGATGTGTTAGTACTTAATTTAATCTTCGTTGTGAATGTCTTTCATTGTTTAGTTGAATTTTTGCTGTAGATTTCTTATATTGTTTAGTTGAATATATTCGCTGTGGGTGTATATTATTTTTTAGTTGATTCTTTGCTGTGGATACATTCCATTGTTTAGTTTAATCTTAGCTGTGGATGTTTTAGCATTTAGTTTAATCTTCGTTGTGAATGTCTTTTATTGTTTTGTTGAATTTTGCTGTAGATTTCTTATATTGTTTTGTTGAATATATTCACTGTGGGTGTATATTATTTTTTTAGTTGATTCTTTGCTGTTGATACATTCCATTGTTTAGTTTAATCTTAGCTGTGGATGTTTTAGTATTTAGTTTAATCTTCGTTGTGAATGTCTTTTATTGTTTAGTTGAATTTTGCTGTAGATTTATTATATTGTTTAGTTTAATATATTCGCTGTGGGTGTATAATAATTTTAGTTGATTCTTTACTGTGGACGTATTCCATTGTTTAGTTTAATCTTAGCTGTGGATGTTTTAGCATTTAGTTTAATCTTCGTTGTGAATGTCTTTTATTGTTTTGTTGAATTTTGCTGTAGATTTCTTATATTGTTTTGTTGAATATATTCACTGTGGGTGTATATTATTTTTTTAGTTGATTCTTTGCTGTTGATACATTCCATTGTTTAGTTTAATCTTAGCTGTGGATGTTTTAGTATTTAGTTTAATCTTCATTGTGAATGTCTTTTATTGTTTAGTTGAATTTTGCTGTAGATTTATTATATTGTTTAGTTTAATATATTCGCTGTGGGTGTATAATAATTTTAGTTGATTCTTTACTGTGGACGTATTCCATTGTTTAGTTTAATCTTAGCGGTGGGGAAATTCTTTTAGGTATGATGCATTAGCACGCCATCTGTTATGAAAATTCGAAACTATTTAGACGCGTATGATTATTTTAAAAATTAAACAATTTATACTGCCCTAACTGCAATGAAAAAATTAATGGTTATTTTTAGTGTTTAGTTGAATCTTCACTGTGAATGTATTTTATCATTTACTTGAATCTTCGCTGTAGATGCATTCTATCTTCTTTGGCGCATGAAATATAAATGTTTTCCAGGTTTCACTTATTTGTTTACTTTTATATTTTAGTGGTATATCCAACTCACACAGAAAGTGATCATACAAGTAGGCCTGTAAATGTTACAAAACCAGTCGCTATATATTTGTAGATGCACTTTTACTCGCATTTGTTTCTGTTGGAGTGTTAACAATCTCGACACACATCTTGTTCAGACATGTTATATACAAACAGTCGTTCAAACTGGTGAATGCACTGACGTTTGATATATCCGATAGTTCATCCAGGATTGTGCTACTATCTCCTACAACAATGGGGACTACTGTGTTTATTGTGATGTCGTAGACAGTGATATCCTCTCAGTTTTATCTCCGCTACACAACCCTCCTACGACATTTTTGAACCACCGAAATTCGATTGAATGCGATAAGATATCTTACCCATATCCCTATTACAACATTTGACAAGTTAAGGTTGTTGAAATCGACAAACATGCATCAAATTTCAAAGCTGCAAGCTACTCACTACCTATTGACTTCATGTTCCGTTAGAAAACGCAATGTATTCTCGGAGGTTTGAGGCATAGCCATGAAACGACTGCGCAGATATGCTTCAAATTTATTAGCGATCTATCAGGGAATGTTGTTTGTTCTTTAATTTGTTTTAGGTCAGTTTGCTTTTTATTGCTTTATAGGTCAGTTACAATTCCCAAACATAAAATAATTACATTCTTTTTTGACTTACCCTCATCGAAAATATATTTTCCATTCCAAATTTATCATTAAAATCATGATACCTTCCTCTCAAAATTTCAGTTGACAGTTGACTCGTTGACTGGAGAGCCTCCAATGAAGATGGTCATAGTCTGAAACTTGGATTTCCAGGTGGGCGTTCCGAATTTTCTAATATTAATGTTGTAGTTTTGTCATTGACCAGAGTCTACTGGTTTGTAGAGACGGTCAATAGATGGCGCATAGTTCTTTTAGTTCATTGTGACGATAGAGGTGTCCTTTCTTTCTACTTGTATGATTGATTTCCAAACGTCAAAATTACAATATCAATAAAATAATCCCTTGAATCAATATTAAAGTGAAGACATTAGGCCTCTAGGGAAGCCTTCGGGCCCGAAAGCTAGAGATTTGTTAATTTAAAAATTACAAAGAGAAACCTTCCCTGAAAGCCTAATGTTTTCACTTTAAAATTACGATATATATTTTGACCATAGAATTGGCCTAGTCCCTATATTAGTCTAATGGAAGGCTGTGCCCCTCCCTAGCAGAACCTATAGAGATAAAAGATTCTATGTCAAAGTATAGAGTTGATATTTATATAATGGTTTTTATGACTTTTATATTCCAATAATAATTCTGTAAACAAAGGATTATGCGTGTTCTTCGAACGGTCTAAATATCTGCGAGCAATATTTGATGTGAAGGCATTCCCCGAATAAATTAGACATTTGTATGTAAATGAGAACTTCCTTGAAACCTATCCCCTTTAATGATCGCCAATAAATTTAATTAACACTCGGAGAAACTCTCGCTTTTAATTTAGAAGTTTAATTTTCCAGATTTAAACATTTTTATGTGAACGCTTAATTGATGCTTAATAATTAGTGAAAATTTCTAGATGACTTATGTAACATTCATTAAAAGCAATTTATTACGAAATCATATTTTAAATAATAACATCGTTTATGTAAAGAATGTAAAATAAATCGACTTTACATAAAATTATAATTTGGCATTCATAATGTGTTCTCTCTTGTAAATGATATGATCCGAAACTATTTTAGACGCGTAAAATTCTTTTTAAAATTAAACAATATCTACTACCCTTACTGCAATGGAAAAATTAATGGGAGGGCCTGGCTCATCAGCGGTAAACCCTACCAGCGGTTTCGCCAGTTTAATCAACCATTGTAGTAAGGGCAGTAGATATTGTTTTATTTCAAAAAGAATCTTACGCGTCTAAAATAGTTTCGAATTTTCATAACAGATAGCGCGCTAGTGCATCATAACACTGTTAATGAACCATGGAAGCAATGGGCGCTTCTCCCGTCAAAATAAACGTCAAAATCCGACGCCAACTGTTAATGAAATTTCACACACTATTTATTTATTTGGATTTGGTCTTATTACCTTGTGCTTATAATCTCTAATCCAAATTGTGCCTTATCATCCAGGAAATTATTTTTTATCAAATTTATTTTTTATTATCCCATTGTATAATTATACAAGGTCACGGAGACTAAATTCATAGATCAAATGATATGATATAAACAATATTTAAGAGATAGAGGTTGTCTTTATATTTCTTTTTAAAAAAATAGACACTTAGGCCAGTTAAAAGTTTATTTTCTTAACGTTTCAACAAAAATATTTTTTCTTCGTCAGGGGAAATAAAAATAAATCATTTAGCAAGGGGTTAAAAATTGTTGAGGTTGCAAGAGCGTTCTTACGTGATTATTCAAAAATTTTGATTGATTTGAATTGAATGATTTATATTTATATCCCCTGATAAAGACAAAAGATTTCTGTTGAAACGCTAAGAAAATAAAAATTTAACTGGCCGAAGTGTCTATTATAAAAAAGAAATATTTAAGAAGTCGATTAAAACTAGAATCTTATAAATCTCTGTGTCTGTACCCTAGGCTATGTTGCGTCCGTTTTAATATTGTAACAAAGTTTTATTATTTTATTAGCAGAGTATTATTTTTTATGTTTATATTTTGCTATACTCTGTACACTTCCCTCTTTTGCTTATCTTTTGTTTATCACTCATAGTTTGTTCTTGCCTTAAATAAATTGTTGTCTCATCCCGAAGTTGGTCTTCCCTAATTTTCCACGTGACAATATCATCAAAAGAATTATATGAAGCAGACGAGAAATGAAAACTAATCAAAATAGTTTTAATGTGTATATTTTAAATTGTTTATATTTTTTATTTAGAAAATATGTTCGAGTTTTTGTATCAATTCTTTATTTAAAAAGAACCTGTCTAAAAATATTTGCGTTATTCTTCAATTTAATTTTCTTTATTTAATTTGCATATTTTCATATTTTTAAATATATCTTTTCTTTATACACATATATTATTTATTTATTTAAGCTGAAATAATTATTTATAATAAAAAATAAATAAATGATAAATGGAAAGGTAAATAAACGTATTTCATTCTCTGTTAAACATACCTAA
>CP092886.1:38459361-38484668 GCA_030710605.1 Cordylochernes scorpioides
GATCTTTTATGTATGAAATCTGGGGGTGAACTCGAAAAAAAAAAAAGGCGGGAAGAACAATAACTCAATCGACAAAAAAAAACAGGTCATTCAGGCATCCTGAAAAATCATGAAACGGGTAGTTAAGGTCAGAATTGCGTGAGACCGCGACAAAATGTGAAAAAATAGTACAAATGTGATATTTTACTTTGATAAGGTGCATAATTATGAAAAAAGGCATCTCCTTATCGTGCAACTGAAAGTTGCTTATGGCTTGCGCCATCTATCGGAATAAATATCAACTATTCTCGTGATTTTTAATTATTCCAGAATTGGCTAAATATCCATTCTTGGTCGTTAAGGTACAGCTTGCACCACGCGGATGAGGGCAAACAGCCCGAAATGTGTCCGTGGTTAGCTTTTCTTGATTAATTCTCGTACTCTTAAAATAAACCATTCCATATGGATTTGTAGTGGAAATATCTTAACACCATTCTTATATTTTAAAAAATATAGATGATATTTATATTTAAAAAGGGAAATTTTAAAACCCTTTGTATATGCAATCAAATACATTATTTACTTCTTTTGAAAAATAATAAAATTCACTTCTGCCTTTACTGAAATAAAAACAATATTGGAAGGGTCTTGCTCATCAGGGGTGAGTCCTCCCAGCGGGTTTTCCAAAAGTTTAATGTAATTAAGATTGAGATGTCTATGAAGAAAAAGTGTCTCTTCGAGAAATCAAAGGTTTTAAAATATATTTTAGATAATAATTTATAATTTTCTGAAAAAAATTGAAATGCAATTTTTTAATGTAATAACCACTTAACGCCTATTAAGGGACTTTCTATCAAAATTCAATGTAAAGACAATTACCTTCTAATTTAATTATTCGTGAGTGCTTATAGTGTGAAGCAAATTCAATTAATATTTTTTAAAAAATTAACAAATCACTTTAATGCTAATTGAATATAAGTGATAAAGTGAATCAATTGGATTTTAATATTTAATCTGAAGGCTGGTGTGGAGTTCTGACAATTACCTTTTATGGAATTGTTCTTCGAATCCCTACAAATAACGTCACTTCTCACACATACAATCACATATACAATCTCACTTCTCACACATACAATCACATATACAATCTCACTTCTCACACATACAATCACATATACAATCTCACTTCTCACACATACAATCACATATACAATCTCACTTCTCACACATAAAATCACATATACAATCTCACTTCTCACACATACAATCACATATAAAAACTCACTTCTCACACATACAATCACATATACAATCTCACTTCTCACACATACAATCACATATACAATCTCACTTCTCACACATACAATCACAAATACAATCTTACTTCTCACACATACAATCACATATACAATCTCACTTCTCACACATACAATCACATATACAATCTCACTTCTCACACATACAATCACATATACAATCTCACTTCTCACACATACAATCACAAATACAATCTCACTTCTCACACATACAATCACAAATACAATCTCACACATATACTTCTCACACAGATGTCGTAAAGACATTAGACCTAAACATACAATCTCTATCTCTAATGGCATTTAGGTCATTTTATAATTATTTATTAATTATGAATAGATAAATGTCCTTTGAAACAAACTTTATAACTTCTCACGTCTTATTTTTTTTGCCTATCACTAGTACACCTGATACAGGCCATGATAATCATGGTGAGTAGATGTTGGCGACTGCTTTTACTGTAAGTGCACCTCATGTCCACACATATGAAAAGCAGTTAGACTTTGCACTTACAAATGTACCAGAGCCCCGTCTGGTTACTTGCACTCACTGGTGGCGTTGGAATTTTGCAAGAATCGAGGGCCATTGGAACATTTTTATAAATACAATATAAACCTTGTACAGGATCAATGTAAACCCTGTCCAGGTTCAATGTAAAACTTGTACAGGGTCTATGTAAAACTTTTACAGGATCAATGTAAAACTTGTTCAGGGTCAATGTAGAACTTGCACAGGGTCAATATAAAATTTGTACAAGGTCAATGTAGAAATTGTATAGGATCAATCTTAAACTAGTATAGGGCCAATTTAGAACTTGTACGGGTCAATGTAGAACTTGTACAGGGTCAATGTAGAACCTTTACAGGGTCAATGTAGAACCTTTACAGGGCCAATGTAAAACTTGTACAGGGTCAATATAAACCTTGCATAGGGTCAATATAAAACTTGCATAGGGTCAATGTAAAACTCGTACAGGGTCAATGTGAAACTTGCATAAGGTCAATGTAAAACTAGTACAGGGTCAATATAGAACTTGCATAGGGTCAATGTAAAACTAGTACAGGGTCAATATAGAACTTGCATAGGGTCAATGTAAAACTTGTACAGGGTCAATATAAAACTTGTACAGGGCCAATGTAGAACTTGTACAGGGTCAATATAAAACTTGCATAGGGTCAATGTAAAAATTGTACAGGGTCAATTTAAACTTGAACAGGTTCAATGTAAAACTTGTAAAGGTCTAATGTAAAGCTTGAACAGGGTCAATGTAAAACTTTTACAGGATCAATGTAAAACTTGTTCAGGGTCAATGTAGAACTTGCACAGGGTCAATATAAAATTTGTACAAGGTCAATGTAGAAATTGTATAGGATCAATGTTGAACTAGTATAGGGCCAATTTAGAACTTGTACGGGTCAATGTAGAACTTGTACAGGGTCAATGTAGAACCTTTACAGGGTCAATGTAGAACCTTTACAGGACCAATGTAAAACTTGTACAGGGTCAATATAAACCTTGCATAGGGTCAATATAAAACTTGCATAGGGTCGATGTAAAACTCGTACAGGGTCAATGTGAAACTTGCATAAGGTCAATGTAAAACTAGTACAGGGTCAATATAGAACTTGCATAGGGTCAATGTAAAACTAGTACAGGGTCAATATAGAACTTGCATAGGGTCAATGTAAAACTTGTACAGGGTCAATATAAAACTTGTACAGGGCCAATGTAGAACTTGTACAGGGTCAATATAAAACTTGCATAGGGTCAATGTAAAAATTGTACAGGGTCAATTTAAACTTGAACAGGTTCAATGTAAAACTTGTAAAGGTCTAATGTAAAGCTTGAACAGGGTCAATGTAAAACTTGTACAGGGTCAATGTAAAACTTGTACAGGGTCAATATAAAACTTGCATAGGGTCAATGTAAAACTTGTATAGGGTCAATGTAAAACTTGCATAGGGTCAATGTAAAACTTGTACAGAGCCAATGTATTGGATTTATTCTTTGTCGTCCTAGACAACAGAGAGAGCCTCCAGAACAGAACTTCCAACTTAATCAGTAACTTTATTTTGCTATTACGTGTCTTCTTCCCACAAAAGTTAATGTAACTTTTATCCATTCATGTAGCTGTCACTTAAGCGTACGACACGTACAGAGTGTAAGAACTTATTTTGTTAAATTATTAATCAATTCACACATTGTTGTTGAAGATTGTTGAAAACCTCATTTTCATGCTGTTAAAACTATATAATATTGTTGTAAGTATTTATGTTTTGTGTGTTTGGTTTGAAAGGGAAAATAGAATTCGGGTAGAAAGTTTATTTTATTTTATATTTTTCAAGATTTCGAGTGAATATCTGCTCTTCGACGGGCAATTACTTTTTCAATCAAGTTCAAAAATTGTATATACTTATCGACCAAGTCTAATACTAAACATTTAATTTTAATAATTAAGAGTAAATTATTACGATAACAGAATTTTATATAGCATATCAGTATAATCGAGTATTTTTAATTAATAGCCTAAAAATTAAAAACATTTTAAATGACCTAATTAAAGATGAAAACACATTAATATTTTCTAATTTATTCTGACGTTTCAGAAGCCTACTGTTGACCTTTTCAAGGTAAAAAAAGATAAATGATGTTTAAGGCATTAAATCATTAGGCTCCTTACCTTCAAATATTGGGTCGTCGAAATATTGGTACATTTTGTCGCTGAACAATCTGAATAAAGCTGAAAAATGTTATTTTCTCTCAATTTTAACAGAATAAATGTAACCTAAAATAAGAAATTTTTTCTCTTAAAATGCTAGAAAGGTTTTTATACTTGGGTCTGTATGAAGGAGCATAGACGCTATCTTGAAGACTGCCGTTGAGCTTGAACCACTATACGTTAAATTCTATAAATAGGTCATTTTAAAGAGACTATTAATGACAATGCATACTGCAATTGCAATGATAATTATACATGAATATGTATGTGTATGTGAAAGACAGAAGTTTTTTTCTAAATTGAAAGAATTTCTACCTTGTTAGTTCAGGTTGACTGATGCAATATTCACCTTCCTTACAGAAAGTCGTTAACTTGGGAATTCTCGTACTTTTAGGGTTGATTGCTCCATTCTTCCCGTGGAAGCTAGAGAAGTCTCTTAAAAGAACAGTTAGAGAGCAGCAGAATTCACCGTTGTCGTCTGCACGTTACTCTTCTGTCGGGTCAGGAATTCTCTCGCCTGCACCTTGTGGCTTCTTTTCCCGGACTACGGCCTCCTTTGCTACTCCCACCCCGACTGCGATTCATAACATCCTATATACACTCATGGACAAAACTTTAGAAAGATGTACTTTTTAACATGTATTTCGGGACTCAGACAATAACTCTGAATGTTATTTGATACACAGTGACCTTTATTGAAGATAAACTAGATAACCAAGTGAAAATAAATTGCTTCTGTCTCCTTTAAAAACACTCGACCAGCGACATCACTTTCCCCTTCCTTATGTTTTGTCCATGTGTTTATATATATATTCTTAATTTATATAGAATCACAAAATAAATTAAGACTGAATTGACTATTACACGAGAATACATCTTTAATATTTTAATCTATGATAATTCAATAAATATTCTTATATAATCGTTTTTTAAAATCAAAATTTTCTTTCCTTTTCAGAATAAAACCTAAATATGGTGCACAGTGTTACAAATTTTAATGAGTTCTTTCTCACACAGCAGAATTAAATAATTGCCAAGAGACATAACCTTTATACAAAATAATAAATTTAAAGACATTTTCAATAATAATTTAAATACGCTAAAACCAACAAAAATAGTTACTACAAGTTAAATTCTATTTGTGAGATAAAGTGGGGGACAATTATTGGTTAAAAAAAGAAGGAATTAGGTAAATAATGACGACACATATAATCGTTTCAGGATTTCATCTTTTCATATAAGACCGTCCCTTTCACATATTCCTTGACCAAATCTTTCTAAATATTGGCTTACTCATGTAATATGAACACGATATATTTCACAAAATCATAAAACGCCGCAACAGTTTTTATTCACTTGATCTCAAAGGAAGTTTTCGGGAAAAAATATATATATATTGAAAATAAAATTAACCTAATTATTTACAACAGTACAAAATAAGGCTTTGTTTCAATGTTCTTTGCCCCCAACGCACTGACAAATACGTCAAATTTACCTATAACACCAATAATGGTGAATTTTAAGGTAAACCAAATTATGCGCCATGATCTTAACTACGGGCCTTCTTAACATTGGAACGGTTATCTGAAGTGCTACGGGAGGAATGTTAGCATCAACTCTGTAATGATATATTTTGTAAACTGATTCTGCGACATACGTAGAGTGAAATCTACATTGATTTTTGAAGTATTTTAAAGAAAACCGTTTTATTCTTGCAAATTTAATTTTAAAATAGTTGTTTATTTTTATTTAAACTTTAAATTGAAAACCAAAAAAATATATTCTTTTGATTAAATCTTAAGATTTAACAAATCCCACTTTTCTAGCCAACTTTTGTTTTTCTATGTCACCACCAGATCTTAATCCGATTTAACTTTATTTTTTAGTTTTGAATTTACATTTAAAATAATAAATATTCTTTGTCAATGTGTTCATTATGATAATTCCTCTACAGACCTTACTGAAATAATGAAAGTTATTACACAACTCATATATCTAAAAAATCATGATTCTCTTATCTACTCTCTATCTCATATCCTTCTTCCCTACAAATTGTATCTTTCAATTTTTATACTTCTTGTCTTGATTATAAATAAACGTTCTTCCCTGATTTATCTATATTAATAAAATGGAAATTTCATAAGTGTTGTTCACTAAAAACTTTCGTTACAATGCATCAATTTCGACCAAATTTTCAACATTTAAGTAAAACGAGATGGAGCAGGTTTTGCTTAACAACAAAATATTTTTCCTAACATTAACATGCGTAACTTCGCTGTTATCGATTAAATACAAAAAAAATCAACAGAGTTAATTTTATTTATATATAAATACAAAATTAAATTTCAACAGAATTAATTTTTTTACATACTAGCTAATAATCTCAATCTAAAAAATATTCAAAACAAGCAATTTTAAGATAACACCATATGTAAAACAGTCGGCCAAGCAAACAAATAACGTGTAATATATATATAATATAATATATATAATATAACGGTATAATAACGGTATAAAGAAATAATGAGCCTATCGTTCAAATTTATAATTGTAACGAATAGTATTTTAATTAAAACATTTTAAAAACACACAGTTTGGAACGGGACGTTTCACAAGAGTGACATCCATGGCGCCAATTTATAATTGTAACGAATAGTATTTGAATTAATATATAATACTAGCGGACGTACCCGGCTTCGCCCGGGTTTTACCGAGTAAAAGTTTGTCTAACGAATCTCTCGATAAAGTGAACATTTTTTCCCGGTCCCTTGAAAAATACTCGATAAGTTGAATAAAATCAATATTAATTGGTTCCCTCGGTAATTGGAAGTTAAAGGAATAGTATCTTGCCTTGGAATTGTATCATTATTCTTGTATGGATGTACCCGGCTTCGCCCGGGTTTTACCCGAGTAAAGGTTTGTTTAACGAATCTCTCGATAAAGTGAACATTTTTTCCCGGTCCCTTGAAAAATACTCGATAAGTTGAATAATATCAATATTAATTGGTTCCCTCGGTAATTGGAAGTTAAAGGAATAGTATCTTGCCTTGGAATTGTATCATTATTCTTGTATGGATGTACCCGGCTTCGCCCGGGTTTTACCCGAGTAAAGGTTTGTTTAACGAATCTCTCGATAAAGTGAACATTTTTTCCCGGTCCCTTGAAAAATACTCGATAAGTTGAATAAAATCAATATTAATTGGTTCCCTCGGTAATTGGAAGTTAAAGGAATAGTATCTTGCCTTTGAATTGTATCATTATTCTTGTCTCAAATAAATTGCCGTGTCAACCTGAATTTTGTCTTTCCTAATTTTCTACATTACAAAATCATCGTATCATCATGATAATATTTAGAGCAGATTGTTGAATTATAACAGATAAATTAGAATATTTATCTTGATTATTTCTAGGCGAAAAGTTATTTCAAAAATTTTATTTGCTAGAAACCTTCCCAGTACTATACTAAATAACTTCCCAAAGTTTCATGGCGATCCAATGAAAGGTTTGGTCAGGCATAAAGGACAAACAAACAAACAGACACACATACATTCATTTATATATATATAGATAACGGTATAATAACGGTATAAAGAAATAATGAGCCTATCGTTCAAATTTATAATTGTAACGAATGGTATTTGAATTAAAACGTTTTTAAAATATATACGCACTCGGATAAAACCCGGGCGTTGCCCGGGCCATTCGTCTAGTGAAGAATAAATGTAGGATAAAAAGCCAACAATGAAGAGTAAATATAATATAAAAAGCCAACAATGAAGAATGAATGTAAGATAAAAAGCCAATAATGAAGAGTAAATATGATATAAAACGCCAACAATGAAGAATGAATGTAAGATAAAAAGCCAACAATGAAGAGTAAATGTAATATAAAAAGCCAACAATGAAGAATAAATGTAAGATAAAAAGCCAACAATGAAGAGTAAATATAATATAAAAAGCCAACAATGAAGAGTGAATGTAAGATACAAGCCAACAATGAAGATTAAATGTAATATAAAAAGCCAACAATGAAGAATGAATGTAAGATAAAAAGCCAACAATGAAGAGTGAATGTAAGACAAAAAGCCAACAATGAATAGTAAATGTAATATAAAAAGCCAACAATGAAGAATTAATGTAAGATAAAAAGCCAACAATGAAGAGTAAATATAATATAAAAAGCCAACAATGAAGAATGAATGTAAGATAAAAAGCCAACAATGAAGAGTAAATATAATATAAAAAGCCAACAATGAAGAGTGAATGTAAGATAAAAAGCCAACAATGAAGAGTAAATGTAATATAAAAAGCCAACAGAGTGAATGTAAGATAAAAAGCCAACAATAAAGAGTGAATGTAATGTAAAAAGCCAGCAATGAAGAATGAATGTAAGATAAAAAGCCAACAATGAAGAGTAAATGTAATATAAAAAGCCAACAATGAAGAGTAAATATGATATAAAAAGCCAACAATGAAGAATGAATGTAAGATAAAAAGCCAACAATAAAGAGTAAATGTAATATAAAAAGCCAACAATGAAGAATAAATGTAAGATAAAAAGCCAACAATGAAGAATAAATGTAAGATAAAAAGCCAACAATGAAGAGTAAATATAATATAAAAAGCCAACAATGAAGAATAAATGTAGGATAAAAAGCCAACAATGAAGAGTAAATATAATATAAAAAGCCAACAATGAAGAATGAATGTAAGATAAAAAGCCAACAATGAAGAGTAAATATGATATAAAAAGCCAACAATGAAGAATGAATGTAAGATAAAAAGCCAACAATGAAGAGTGAAGGTAATATAAAAAGCCAACAATGAAGAATAGATGTAAGATATAAAGCCAACAATGAAGAGTAAATATAATATAAAAAGCCAACAATGAAGAGTGAATGTAAGATAAAAAGCCAACAATGAAGAGTAAATGTAATATAAAAAGCCAACAATGAAGAATGAATGTAAGATAAAAAGCCAACAATGAAGAGTAAATGTAATATAAAAAGCCAACAATGAAGAATGAATGTAAGATAAAAAGCCAACAATGAAGAGTAAATATAATATAAAAAGCCAACAATGAAGAATGAATGTAAGATAAAAAGCCAACAATGAAGAGCAAATATAATATAAAAAGCCAACAATGAAGAGTGAATGTAAGATAAAAAGCCAACAATGAAGAGTAAATGTAATATAAAAAGCCAACAGAGTGGATGTAAGATAAAAAGCCAACAATGAAGAGTAAATATAATATAAAAAGCCAACAATGAAGAGTGAATGTAAGATAAAAAGCCAACAATGAAGAGTAAATGTAATATAAAAAGCCAACAGAGTGAATGTAAGATAAAAAGCCAACAATAAAGAGTAAATATAATATAAAAAGCCAACAATGAAGAGTTAATCTCTATATATATAAAAATGAATGTTTGTATGTTTGTCTGTTTGTATGTTTGTTTTTATGTCCGGTATACAAATTCGCAGTAGTTCACTAATTCAAGCCAAAATTTCCATACATAGGTAAAAAAAATACGGGGAAGACGATAGGCTATTTAAAAATATATATAAATCAATTATTAAAACTATATATTTTTAGTCAGAAAATGATGATGACGATATTGCTGTATCATTTTTGGTTATCAGATACAAAATTATATCGGGAAAAATTCCAAAAAGCAGAGACCACGGGTGAAACCAGTTCATTATTTTGTACGCAGGAACAAAATTCTAACAGAAAAACATTCATTCGAGCAGAAAACAAAAGCCAGATCATCTTTCTATAAAAATATCGCTTCTCAGACACAAAGTTTGGAGCGGGACGTTTCAAAAGAGTGACATCCACGGCGCCAATTTTTAATTGTAACGAATAGTATTTGAATAAAAACATTTAATCGGGTAAAACCCGGGCGTTGCCCGGGTCATTCGGCTAGTAATATTATAAAATAAATAAAGCTTCCAGGGTTAAGTTTCTTGTTCAAATTTTTATTTTCAAGCTTTCGGACTTGTCAGTCCTTCAACATGTTGAAGGAAACATAACCCTAGAAGCTTTATTTATTTTATAATACTTCTTGTCTTATAATTGAATATTTATTTTATATTTCTACAATTATTTCTTGGCTACTTATTGACGACTTCTTGTCTACTTAGCGTATAATTTTCTATTTGATACACATATGAATATATTATTTTATATGAAAACAAATTTTGAACGAAGAGCAATAGTTAACACGTCTAATTTTATGGATTAGAATATTGTGGCGGCGAAGAAATAATTTATTATTTAATTTAATTTAAGTATTCAATGAAAATATTTGGAAACAGATTTATTACTTTATATTTGCAAAATCATCATTTAGTTGCCTAGCTTGCTTGCTCGATATTCCCTAGCTGTTTATAGTCTGGTTGATTTGTTAATAATTGTCGACTGGTCGCGTTGACGTCATCAATTAATACTTTTACATCTTCAGATATACAAAGACCTGATTTATACGCTACAATATTCCAGTTTTGAATTCTGTAAAACTCGTTTTATAATGGTTGTAGGACTTTATCGCCCTAACACATTTTGGTGACACAATTTAGTTACATAATGTCATAGCGTGTTTACCCGTTAGTTTGCAGAACAGAATGTATCATTAAAATTCGAAACTATTTTAGACGCGTAAAATTCTTTTGAAATTAAACAATTTCTACTGCCCTTACTGCGATGGAAAAAAAAATAAAGGGAGGGCTTGGCTCATCAGTGGTGAACCCTCCCAGCGGTTTCGACAGTTTAATCTACCATACCGCTGTTTTATTGCATTTTAATGAGCCTGGCTTATCATTAATTTTTCCATCGCAGTAAGGGTAGTAGAAATTGTTTAATTTCAAAAGAATTTTACGCGTCTAAAATAGTTTCGAATTTTCATAACAGATGGCGCGCTAGTGCATCATAATAAGAATGTATCATGCTGAAAATAAATTGTAGAACAACTTACTTGGTGTGTGATTGTTTGTGTGACACATAATGCTTAGCTGTGACATACAAAGCATTATCCGGACCCGTGCGGCAATAACGCCGGACTCGGTCCATCCACCGCCCAGGACCGTGGACTCCAATGAATGAAAGATGTCCCACTATCAATTCCCATTTCATAGCAAGGTAGCCTCCCCGCTATAACTTGACATATATCTTAGAATACGGAACTAAGCCTTTTCAGAAATTTCTTTGAAACTTTAAAGAAGACTTTTCTAAAAAAACATCTACATTAGAGAGACTAAGTTTTATATTTAGAAATTTATATAAATATTTTTATATATTGGGATATATAGTTTTTCTCTTTCTCGTGTAAAAATTTTGTTTATATATATAACGTTTATCTTTATGTTTTTTAAATAAAAAGCGTTATATTTTTAATTATAAAGAGATATATTTTCAATTATAAAGAGATATATTTTTAATTATATGTTAGAAAAATGTTATAATACCTTGATAAAGGTTGGCGTTCGGCCAACTTAAATATTGGTAAAATAAATGATATATTGATCCAATATATGCCTTTTTAATTAAAGATTTATTTATGGATTGCTCTATTTTCAAAAAGAGATATATTTCATTCAAAATATAAGGATAAAACTATCTTAGGAAAAGTTGTGTGTGTGTGTTGATATTTTATAAATATAAACTATTTTAGCGCGAATTCTTTCTTTAACATAAAAATTTTCTACTGTCCTTACACTGCAATGAAAGAATATTAGATGGCCTGGCTCATTCCGACAATTTAATCTCCGCCATAATGTTCTTACCAAAGATTCCTCTAAAGTGCCGGATATATATTAACTAGCCGAATGACCCGGGCAACGCCCGTGTTTTATCCGATTGAATGTTTTGATTCAAATACTATTTGTTACAATTATAATTTGGCGCCTTATATAAATGCATATGTTATTTAATAACTATAGCCTATGTGCTTTATCTGTCTATGTACTGTTGGCTTCCGTAGGCGTCTCTTACTGGGAAAAAGAATGAGAGGATTCCATTTGGTTATTAACTAATATATGCATTTATTTAAGGAGCGACCCGCTCCAACACAATAGTTACAAAAATGGGGGGGCAAAGGTGGCGTGATCGTAGCCGACCAATAGGAGGGCGCCATTCCAAAAAAAAAAAAGCAAACCGTGACAGAGGCGACGAAGAATGACGCTCGTAACTGTATATAGAATAGGGAAAAGCGGTATATGGCAGATTGAACTGGCGAAGCTGCTGAGAGGGTTTAACACTGATGAACCAGCCCCTTCCCAATAGTATTTTGACATTGAATTAATGGCAGTAGGAAATTATTTTAATTGAAGAAGGCACATTCGCACTAAATATTTATATTTCTGAATACAGACTGCCCGTCACAGTACCATATTTAAAAAGACAAAGTGTTTTATAATACAATATAATACGGCTATGATTATAGAACGACGTTTAACACACACACACACACAAGTTTTACCGCAAATGTTTCTTTTTACAGAATGCAAAATCGTAATTTTAATTATTTTAAGGAAAAATAACGACTATTCCTATCCTTTGGAATGAAGCATGAAAGGATTAATTGTGAAGAGTAATGATGAACGGAAAAATAAGTGTCCCATCCCTGGACATTTTCATTTTTCCGTTCATCATTACTCTTTACAATTCATCCTTTCATGCCTTATTCCCAAGTATAGATATAGTTATTTTTCCTTAAATTATTAAATTACGATTTTTCGTTCTGTAAAATGAAACATTTGCAGTAAAACGTGTGAAACGTCGTTCTACAAAGTGTTTTAGTCAATTTCAAATATAAACAAACGTATGCATATTTCATGGTAAAATTTGGCCGGATAAATACATAGACCTATGTATAAATGCGTACACAACCAAGTCTGTCTAAGGTACGCCATCTGTCATCAATAATTGACAATAGCCCGACGGTAATATTCTTGATTCCTGCATAATCTATTGCTGCGAAGGTTAAAATTTAAACAAAATATAAATATTGAAATATCTTAGTAATTTATTCGAATATATAGGAATGAATATATGTGCGTGGATGATAAAACGACAAAATAAACTTCTACCAGGGGAGAATTCCAAACAGTTCTGCCAAAAATGTCAAATTTCATTATGGTTGTGAAGTTATTTTACAGTTCCGCGGTGAACCTCCCTCTCTCCCCTACAGAGGTCTTTCATTGTTAAATTGAATCTTCCTTTAGAGAGATCTTTGATTGTTCCGTCGAATCGTTTTTGTGGAGGAATTTAATTGTTCCTGTGATTCTTTAATGTGGATGTCTTTAATTTTTAAGTTGAATCTTCGCTTTCGAATGTATTTTTTTAAAAGTTGAATCTTTGCTGTGGATGTATTCTATTGTTCAATTGAATCTTAGCATTATATTTCTAGTTGAATCTTAGCTGTGGATGTGTTAGTGCTTAATTTAATCTTCGTTGTGAATGTCTTTCATTGTTTAGTTGAATTTTTGCTGTAGATTTCTTATATTGTTTAGTTGAATATATTCGCTGTGGGTGTATATTATATTTTCTGTTGATTCTTTGCTGTGGATGCATTCCATTGTTTAGTTTAAACTTAGCTGTGGATGTTTTAGTATTTAACTTAAATTTCATTGTGGATGTCTTTTATTGTTTAGCTGAATTTTTGCTGTAGATTTCTTATATTGTTTAGTTGAATATATTCGCTGTGGGTGTATATTATATTTTCAGTTGATTCTTTCCTGTGGATGCATTCCATTGTTTAGTTTAATCTTAGCTGTAGATGTTTTAGTATTTAGTTTAATCTTCGTTGTGAATGTCTTTTATTGTTTAGTTGAATTTTCTCTGTAGATATCTTGTATTGTTTAGTCGAATATACAGTCTAGCCATAAATTCTGTTACAAACAATTTTATAAATTAAATGATTAAGAACCAAAACTAATGGAATATAAATACATATTTTATTAGCCAATAGGACATAGATTTTAAATATATACAAGCATTCAAAATGTTCTCCCTTATTTTTGACACAGGATCTCAAAAGTTCGGGCCACTTATCTATGGTGGCACGCACCTTTTTTTAGGGGTATTTCTTTCATTGCTCTCACCAATGCTGATTTCAATTTATCCAATTTATGATATCTTTTATAGCACACCTTCTCCTCTAAATATGCCCACAAACTGTAATCAAGGGGGGTTTAAATAATGGCTTCCAGAGGCCCATTCATTGGCCTTTATGAACTCCGGAACATTCGTCTCCAACCATTGTTGATTTGACTTAGCTTTGTGAGCAGGAGCTGAATCTTGTTGAAATATCCAATGTTCTCCATTAAACATTTTTGTATTCAGAGGCTTTACTATTTGTTACAAAATGTCTTATTTGTAGTTTTTTGCTGTATTTTTTACCTCTTTGGCACAGAAGTGGAGATCTGTTACACCTTGGTAGCTAACTCCCCACCAAACCATGACAGAAGAAGGATGGTGACTTTTTCAAGTCTTCTGACTTCCAAAGAAGCTTCTAGAGAGCTACGAGCATATATCCTATCATTCTGACGATTAATCTTTTCCTCGACAGTGAAATATTTCTCGTCTGTGAAAAGGATTCTCTCATGCCACCGACCATCATGCTGCGCCAACAACATTTTTGATCTAACCCTTCTAATATCTCTAAGAGCAGGGGTTATCAAATGCCCTGTGCATTGTTTGAAAGCTCTCAGTCCAAGGTCTTCGTTGAGTATTCTTGAAACTATCTTGGAGCTAAATATATCTTCTTCGCTAAGATCCTTTGTTTGCAGTGTGGATTTCGACGAATTCTTTCGCGAATGGCTTTTATAGCTGCTTGCGTTCGTTGCATGCGAGGTCGACCAGATCTTTCAAGGTCATCAATAGTGCAAGCCTTGTTGAACCTTTCAATGATTCGATAAACAAATTGACGCGTAATATTCAAATTTTGTAAAAGTTTAAAAAGGGTGAAAGATTTAGGCCTACCTTGTGTAAGGCTATTACAACTATAGGGTTTTCTTTAATACCCAAACCCATTATCAAAAAACAAATATATTTCGATTATTTTTCTGAGCACGTGTGCACAAGATATTCAAATAACAACAACTGTATTTTGAATACTTAACGCGGTCAAATTAATTTTTTATCACTGATTTGGTTTTGTAACAATATTTATGGCTAGACTAAGTATATTCGCTGTCGGTGTATATTATTTTTTTATTTGAATCTTTGTTGTGGATGCATCCCATTGTTTAGTTTAATCTTAGCTGTGGATGTTTTAGTATTTAGTTTAATCTTAACTGTGGATGTTTTAGTATTTAGTTTAATCTTCGTTGTGAATGTCTTTTATTATTTAGTTGAATTTTCTCTGTAGATATCTTATATTGTTTAGTTGAATATATTCGCTGTGGGTGTATAATCATTTTAGTGTGGGTGTATAATCATTTTTTGCACGCCATCTGTTATGAAAATTCGAAACTATTTAGGCGCGTATGATTATTTTAAAAATTAAACAATTTATACTGCCCTAACTGCAATGAAAAAATTAATGGTTATTTTTAGTGTTTAGTTGAATCTTCACTGTGAATGTATTTTATCATTTACTTGAATCTTCGCTGTAGATACATTCTATCTTCTTTGGCGCATGAAATATAAATGTTTTCCAGGTTTCACTTATTTGTTTACTTTTATATTTTAGTGGTATATCCAACTCACACAGAAAGTGATGATACAAGTAGGCCTGTAAATGATACAAAACCAGTCGCTATATTTGTAGATGCACTTTTACTCGCATTTGTTTCTGTTGGAGTGTTAACAATCTCGACACACATCTTGTTCAGACATGTCACATATACAAACAGTCGTTCAAACTGGTGAATGCACTGACGTTTGATATATCCGATAGTTCATCCAGGATTGTGCTACTATCTCCTACAACAATGGGGACTACTGTGTTTATTGTGATGTCGTAGACAGTGATATCCTCTCAGTTTTATCTCCGCTACACAACCCTCCTACGACATTTTTGAACCACCGAAATTCGATTGAATGCGATAAGATATCCTATCCATATTTCTATTGAAACATTTGACTAGTTAAGGTTGATGATTTTGACAAATAAGCATCAAAATTCAAAGCTGCATGCTACTCATCACCTATTGACTCCATGTTCCGTGAGATAAGGCAATGCATTCTCGGAGGTTTGAGGCATAGCCACGAATGCGCAGATTTGCTTCAAATTTGTTGGCTATCTGTCAGAGAATGTTGTTTGTTCTTTAATCTGTTTAGGTCAGTTTGCCTTTTATTGATTTAGGGAAGTTACAATTAACAAACATAAAAAAAAATATATTCTTTTTCAACTTACCTTCATCGAGAGGATATTTTCCATTCCAATTTATCATTAAAATCATGATACCTTCCTCTCAAAACTTCAGTTGACAGTTGACTCGTTGACTAGAGAGCTTCCTTGACGTTGGTCATAGTCCTAAAGCTGGGTTTCCAGGTGGGCGTTCCGAATTTTCTAATACTAATGTTGTAGCTTTCTCACTGACCAGAGTATACTGGTTTGTAGAGGCGGTCAATAGATGGCGCATAGTTCTTTTCGTCCATTGTGACGATAGAGGTGTCCTTTCTGTCTACTTGTATAATCGATTTCCAAACGGCATAATTACAATATCAATAAAATATTCCCTTGAATCAATATTAAAGTGAAAACATTAGGCCTCTAGGGAAAGGTTTATTTAAAAATATTTTAAGTGACAAATCTCTAGCTTTCGTGCCCATATATATATGACAAATAAATCTTTTATTGACTCCAATATATGCCATTTTATTATCTAATATATATATATATATATATATATATATGTTATAGAAAAATATTATTTTATTTAAAATTATAATTTTATAGATTAAAATATTCTGTTTAAATCGACCGCCAGAGGTCACACTTTGAATATAAAACTCGTTGTTGTTCTTCCCCGCTGGCCGACCCAAAACATTTGTACATTATGTAAATAAGCTTTTCTTTTTTTATTCTTACTCCTTAAGCCCAGCAGTACTTTTACCAAATTATGTCTTTATATATTCCTTAAGCACAATTAAAACAATATCCGATCAAAACCATTTTTGCTATTATACTTTCACAAGATTTTAGCCACGACTGCACCACCATAGCATAATCATCAATATGATCCAAAACAACAGAAATCATATCTTTTTTTATTTAAATATAATATTAGTCGACAGGATATCTGAAACTTGTGTGAACAAAAGCAAAACTAATATGCAAATCTTCTACAATCAACTATAGCCATCTTAACCAAAAATAACTTTTGCAATCAAAAATACCGATCTTCAATCAAACAATAGCCCAATTCAAGCAAAAATAGCCAAATTCAAGTCAACATGCCCATCTCCAAGCGGGAATAGCCACTACAATCAAACATACCCATTTCCTACCATATCCAGCAATTTCAAGCAGCCTTCTCCCTTCCAACTCCAGCCATCGCATCTTCCGCCCAGCGTCAGTCATCTCCCGGAAAATCCACTCCAGCCATAACCATCCTTTTCAAGGTACTTTGTATCTGCCTTTTACATAATTTGCCCCGTTTTAACTTTTTCTCTCTTGTTTACAATAGTTTTCAATCGCTTTTTTATAGTTATTTCCCTTTTTGTTAAATCAATCTCAAATATCAATTTTACCATAGCTGTTTTGCCCTTTAAATTAGAACCACACCTTTTAAGCATTTTATTTCTCTGTATAATTATTTCTCTCTCTCCTAGAGAGAGAGAGATAGATATATTTCATTCAATATACCCTTTAAACATTTGCAATTGGGTTAAACCATTTACACCATAGCAATTTTTAAGATAACACGCCATATGCAAAGCAGTCGGCCAGGAGAACAACAACAAAATAATATTACATATTTCTCACATATTCAATCTTTAATAGAAATTAATCTTTGTTAATCATATTTTCCATGATATATTTTGTTAATGACCACAATACCCTATAGTTTCACATTTCTATCTTATATCTGAAATTCTCAAACTTTTAATATTTTGATATTTTCTTGTTAAATCTCATTTCTTAATATGTTATTATTTTAAAAATTTGCATTTTTACCCCCATTACTTATTTCATGTGTAAATAATGTCTAAAAGCGTTTCTGTCAATATGTAAATTTAGCGAGTCCAACATATGTGGAATTTAGCTCTTATTTTTGTCCACCTTGATTCTTTTTCTTTAAATGATCATTCTTTTGCCCTACCATTTTTTATCTTTACATTTTCATAACTTGTTTTCACATTTGCCTTTTGTACATATAAACTTTCTCATTTATTGCTTTTTTCACAAATGCCTTATTTTCTTATAATCATCAAATGTTTCCACCTATCTTTTACAAATGTAATTATTTTTCATATTGTTTTTTTTTTCAATGTTCTTCATATTTTCATTTTATACTTTTGTAATTTATTAATTCATTTTATTTTCCTTCCTCATTTTTAATAATATATGTGTATTTTTTTTTTGTCTATTTCCAATCTATTGGCTCACAACAAGCCAATATGATCAAGGAATATCACCCTTTTATTTCTCACTTTTTAAATAATCATTCATTTTATTTTCCTTCCTCATTTTTGATATTATATGTGTGAATTTCTTTTGTCTATCCAATCTATTGGTTCACAATAAGCCAATACGATTATGGAACACTTTTTTCTCTCTTTATACCACAATTTTCACTCTTTACGACAATTTTCATTCTTTACCACAATTTTCACTCTTTACCACAATTTTCAATCAACCACATTTTCACTCTTCACCACATTTTTGTTATCATTATTCATATTATGCATCATTTTGGGTTTTCCTGTCTATTGGTTAACATCCAAAAACCAATATGATAAGTGAATATCACCTCATGTTATTTTATTTCTATCATCATTTTATCTTTTTTAACTATATCTTTTATCACTTTTCTCTGAATGAACCCATATTACTTTCTTCACAGGGGGGAAATGTTATATAAAAATATTATTTTATTTAAAATTATAATTTTATAGATTAAAATATTCTGTTTAAATCGACCGCCAGAGGTCACACTTTGAATATAAAACTCGTTGTTGTTCTTCCCCGCTGGCCGACCCAAAACATTTGTACATTATGTAAATAAGCTTTTCTTTTTTTATTCTTACTCCTTAAGCCAGGCAGTACTTTTACCAAATTATGTTTTTATATATTCCTTAAGCACAATTAAAACAATATCCGATCAAAACCATTTTTGTTATTATACTTTCACAAGATTTTAGCCACGACTGCACCACCATAGCATAATCATCAATATGATCCAAAACAACAGAAATCATATCTTTTTTTTATTTAAATATAATATATATATATTATAAAAATAAATAGTTGTTTAGTTTTATAGTTTAGTTTTGTATTAAAATTATCTTTATTTCTTTGATTATTTAAATTCAAATAGAGAGAGAGAGAGAAAAAAAAATTGGTATGTATATGGATGATGTGTAAGAAGTAAAAATTTTTTTTTCTCTCTCTCTCTATTAAATAATAACAATTTACAAATTTTATAATTTGAATTTAAATAATCAAAGAAATAAAGATAATTTTAATACAAAACTAAACTATAAAACTAAACAACTATTTATTTTTATAATTAATTTAGATTTAGCTTGCTAATCTAATCAAATCTACTTGATATAAATTATCATTCTTATCAGTTTACTCTTTAAATTTTAAATATAGAATCACTATTATATTTTTATTATATAGTTTTTACACTATATATATATATGTATATAAAGAGACAAGGGTCGCCTCTCCCGTTAAAATAGAGGTCTAAAACCAGACGCCATCTCCCAGCAAAATTTCCATATTCTATATACAGTTACGAGCGTCATTCTTCGTCGCCTCTGTCACGGTTTGCTTTTTTTTTTTTGGAATGGCGCCCTCCTATTGGTCGGCTACGATCACGCCACCTTTGCCCCCCCATCATGCCCCCCCCCCCCCCCATTTTTGTAACTATAAGAGACACCTACGGAAGCCAACAGTACATAGACAGATAAAGCACACAGGCTATAGTTATTAACTAACATATGCATTTATTTAAGGCGCCGAATTATAATTGTAACAAATAGTATTTGAATCAAAACATTCAATCGGGTAAAACACGGGCGTTGCCCGGGTCATTCGGCTAGTATATATATATTGACCATCGAATTTGCCTAGCCACAATATTAGTCTAGATGCAGGCTGTGCACCTCACTAGCAGTATCTCATGTTATCCCAACATTATAGAGATACAAATCCTATGTAAAAGTATAGAGTTGATATTTATATAATGGTTTTTATGACTTTTATATTCCAATAATAATTCTGTAAACAAAGGATTATGCGTGTTCTTCGAACGGTCTAAATATCTGCGAGCAATATTTGATGTGATGGCATTCCCCGAATAAATTAGACATTTGTATGTAAATGAGAGCTTCCTTGAAACCTATCCCCTTTAATGATCGCCAATAAATTTAATTAACACTCGGAGAAACTCTCGCTTTTAATTTAGAAGTTTAATTTTCCAGATTTAAACATTTTTATGTGAACGCTTAATTGATGCTTAATAATTAGTGAAAATTTCTAGATGACTTATGTAACATTCATTAAAAGCAATTTATTACGAAATCATATTTTAAATAATAGCATCGTTTATGTAGAGAATGTAAAATAAATCGACTTTACATAAAATTATAATTTGGCATTCATAATGTGTTCTCGCTTGTAAATAATATGATTCGAAACTATTTTAGACGCTTAAAATTCTTTTTAAAATGAAACAATATCTACTGCCCTTACTGCAATGGAAATATTATTGGGAGGGCCTGGCTCATCAGTGGTAAACCCTGCCAGCGGTTTCGTCAGTTTAATCAACCATTGTAGTAAGGACAGTAGAAATTGTTTAATTTTAAAAAGAATCTTACGCGTCTAAAATAGTTTCGAATTTTCATAACAGATAGCGCGCTAGTGCATCATAACACTGTTAATGAAATGTCACACACTATTTATTTATTTGGATTTGGTCTTATTACCTTGTGTTTATAATCTCTAATCCAAATTGTGCCTTATCATCCAGAAAATTATTTTTTATCAAATTTCTTTTTTATTATCCCATTGTATAATTATACAAGGTCACGGAAACTAAATTCATAGATCAAATGATATGATATAAACAATATTTAAGAGATAGAGGTTGCCTGGCCGGCATTCATATTCTTTTTAAAAAATAGACACTTAGGCCAGTTAAAGGTTTATTTTCTTAACGTTTCAACAAAAATATTTTTTCTTCGTCAGGAGAAATAAAAATAAATCATTTAGCAAAGGGTTAAAAATTGTTGAGGTTGCAAGAGCATTCTCACGTGATTATTCAAAAATTTTGATTGATTTGAATTGAATGATTTATTTTTATTTCTCTTGACAAAGACAAAATAATTTTGTTGAAACGTTGAGAAAATAAAAATTTAACTGGCCGAAGTGTCTATTATAAAAAAGAAATATTTAAGAAGTCGATTAAAACTTTGAATTTTATAAATCTTTGTGTCTGTACCCTAGGCTATGTTGCGTCGGTTTTCATATTGTAACAAAGTTTTATTATTTTATTAGCAGAGTATTATTATTTATGTTTATATTTTGCTATACTCTGTACACTTCCTTATTTTGCTTATCTTTTGTTTATCACTCATAGTTTGTTCTTGCCTGAAATAAATTGTTGTCTCATTCCAAAGTTGATCTTCCCTGATTTTCTATGTGACAATATCATCAAAAGAATTATTTGAAGCAGACGAGAAATGAAAACTAATCAAAATAGTTTTAATGTTTATATTTTAAATTGTTTATATTTTTTATTTAGAAAATATGTTCGAGTTTTTGTATCAATTCTTTATTTAAAAAGAACCTGTCTAAAAATACTTGGTTATTCTTTAATTTAATTTTCTTTATTTAATTTGCATATTTTCATATTTTTAAATTTCTCTTTTCTCTATACACTTATATTATTTATTTATTTAAGCTGAAATAATTATTTATAATAAAAAATAAATAAATGATAAATGGAAAGGTAAATAAACATATTTCATTCTGTTAAACATACTTAAAGTTTAAATAGATTTCAATAGAAATGATCTCTCTCCAGAAAAAGAATAATAATATTCAACTTTATAAAATGAAAATGGCAAAATACTCTATTAAGATTCTAATTATATTTAAGAGATTTTGTTGACTTTTTAATTAAATTGATTCCAAAAATTATTAATTGAAAATTATATTTATTGATTTACAAGAAAGAGAACAAAATATAAAAAGGGAAACTAATATTTAAAAAAGGAACTTTTTTTCTTCTTTCGGTTAGTGACAAATGTCGTTCTGGCATAAATGAATTACAGAGAAGTTTATAGTTTGAAAATTTTTTCGAATTGTCGAGTCTAGCGAAGTCTTGTTGAATAAGCTTATAGTATATAGTGAAAAATAATAGAAAAATAATATCCACTAGATGGCGCTCTGTCATCTAAAAAAAAGCAGACGTGCTCCTGGTCAGGATATGCCTTTTTTATTTTAAACAGTATATAATATTCACCTACATTTCTCTTTGAAAGCCCTTTATGCCAAGGGCCTTTGATTTACGTCTGATTATGTTTTAACAAAAGTCAATTCATAAATCTCTCTATCTCTACAATACGTTATATTTCACACTAGGGATTTTGCATCAAAGTAGACCTATTTTATTTCAATTTGTAATATTATTTTTAATATATTTTAAATTCAAATTTATATTTTATATTTATTTATTTTATTAAACAGAATATATGTATTATAAACAGATTTATGTATCATAAAATCACCATTTGTATTTTGGTACACTGTGTGACTTCACTGCTCTCTTTGATGTGAGAAATAAATGAATTATTCTGGAGGCTACTTAAAGTAGAGTTATCTCATTATTCCCTTATATAAATTTGTAGGATGGTTGAAACACGCTCTGGTAAGATACAAGACCCGGCACAGGAGAGAATCAAGGTTGAAGAGTCTCCCAAGCTGTAACCTGGTGCAACAACAGAACACTTGTATAACTAAACGAAAAAACTAAACATTAACGAAAAATTAAAAGAAAGTGAATATTTAAAAATATTCAAAATTGTATTAAAAAAGCTACATATACCTAAATAGATTTCTTATTTACATAAAAAAACTATAATGCCGTCTTTTTTATTCAAAAATAGCATATTGAGTTATATTCCCTCAGCTGATGTATTCAGCATTGTGATTGAAATCCACAGTAACCACTTTGATAACTGCCCCAATTATTTTCAAAAATATTCCCTGAAATTTCTGAGATCTTTCATAAATTGGGTAATAAAACTATTTTGAGAAAAAATGTAAGAATTCCATAGTTTAAGAAGCTTTGAAACATTTTTTAGTGTTTACCATTATTTTCTTATCCATTTTATCCTTTAGAAATTATTTAATTATTCTTTGGGGGTATTTTTGTTTTTTATACTATATTATATATGCTTTTTCTAATTCACATACAAGAAAATGGTTTAATAATTACAAGGTGATAATTACACCAAATATAAATAAATTAATAGTGTGACTTTCGGTAACACGTTATTACCATCATCAGACAAAAGACTAAATGAGAGAAAATATTACAGCATGTTGTTAAATAGTACTGTTATCAAATGTGTAAACAAGGTAGCAGATAGCAATCATTTTTAAAACATGCTGTGATATTTAATCTCAGTCTTTTGTCTAATGATGGTAACAACGCTGTTACCGAAACGTCAAACACTATTTATTTATTTGGATTTTGGTCTTAATACCTTGTATTTCTATTCTATAATCTAAATTGTGCCTTATCATGGTTTAATAATTGTTATATATAATGTATATTATATATAATAAATATATACACTCAGTTTAGAACCTCTTAGATAATTATATTATTTATATATTTAATTTTGATTTTAGATATTTTTTATTATATTGTTTATATATATTCCTAGGGTTGTTTTATTTGGCATTGTTGATGGGTTTAATATTTATTTGTTATTTATTTCTTAAATTAATTCAATTGAAATATATTACATTGGTTTTCTTTTGTTTGTGTATTTTTAATTTTGTCTAGAACATATATTATAGATGGTTTATCGCCCAATAAGTTTGTAAGACGTCCGTGGCTAACCTGAGCCACGCGACCTGCTGTGTGCTTCAAAACAAAAAAACCTCGTAAAAGATGGACGATTGGTCCATCGAAATATTGGATTAATAAAACTTATTAAATGCAAAATAAGCCTTATTTTTTAAAATATGATTTATATTTGTTGTTGTGCAGAGAATTTTTATCTTACCTTTTTAAAGAAAATCCCCTATAAAATCAATAAGTCCTATTATCCTATAAAAATTATTTATTATATATTGCTATACACTCATCTAAACTAATGCTTGAACAGCTTGAACAGCTAAACAGCTTGAACAATTTACATATTTTCTTCCAAGAAATTTCAAGATGATCACCTTCAACAATATTTTAGTATATATATAATCCCCTAAGTTTGCCATTCAAATAAAGTTATGAATTTTTAAATCGCCGTGTCTTATACAAAATATAACTGATATTATAAAATTAATAAATATTGTAAAAATATAGTTTATAATTTTATATAGCAATATTGTGTTATATATTTCAGAAAAACTGTGAAATTTCAAGCTAGAGATCTAGGTCGCGCCGCTGCAAACTTTATTCCTACTTTCTATTTTTATTGGGCTGGCTGTAAATATGTAAATAGAGGCAATTTACTCCACGTCCACGTAACTTTATTATTATTTGTTTCCGATAACCAGAAGAGATATGATCCTACAAGCATATTCATGTAGTTTTATCTTGTTTACATTTTTGTTTAAAGTATATTATCACAGTTAATAAATATATTAAAATTAATAAGTTGAACTACTTAAGACTTTAATATTTCTAAGAAGCTACGAAAATAACAAATTTTTATTAGTAAAGGATATGTTACACACATATTAAGAAAGAAAAAAAGGCCTCTTCGTGAAACTGAAAGTTGCTGATGGCTTTCGCTATCCATTGGAATAAATATCAACTATTCGTTGATTTTTAATTATTCCAGAATTGGCCAAATACCCATTCTCAATTAATAAAGAAAATCTAACCACGTACGCGTTTCGAGATGTTGGCCCGATATAATAAAATTTCTTAA
>CP092886.1:38484768-38521853 GCA_030710605.1 Cordylochernes scorpioides
AGTTTAAATAGATTTTAATAGAAAGGATCTCTCTCTCCAGAAAAAAAAAAAAAGAATAATAATATTCAATTTTATAAAATGAAAATGGCAAAATACTATTAAGATTCTAATTATATTTCAGAGATTTTGTTGACTTTTTAATGAAACTGATTCCAATAATTATTAATTGAACATTATTTATTGATTTACAAGAGAGAGAACAAAATATAAAAGGGACACTAATATTGAAACAAAGGAACTTTTTTCTTCTTCCTGTTAGCGCCTATTTACCTGTGAACTTACACACACTCTGTGGTAACAATTAATTAATATATTTACAATAGATTTTTTTAAAGATTTAAGATAACAAATTTGTATAACCATTTTTTTTATAATATATAGTTTTTACGGGGCTTGGACACTAACACATACTTATATAGAATTGGTAGAATCCATTCTTCACTCAGCATATGCAACCAAGAAGATCATAACCCAAAGAATATTGTAGCGCGTTCACATGAACATTTTAGATGGCAGAGCGCCATCTAGTGGATCAGAAATCAACTAAGCATTGATTTAGATTGTTTCTTTATATTTAGTTAACCCACATTGTATATAGTATATAATGAAAAATAATAACTTAAACCTACTCACATATTCTCATTACCAGCAATGGCCGCAGCCTTACAGAAAATTGACATAGACCCAGAGCAGCAGCCTCCCACACCCAAGATAGTGGACATTGCTGCTGCTGTGATAGAGATGCATGGAGACATTTGAGGCTCTTCATTGGATACGACAACAACAACAACAACAATGAAAAATAATAGAAAAAATATCCTCTAGATGGCGCTCTGCTATCTAAAAAAAAGCACATGTGCTCCTGGTCAGGATATGCCTTTTTTATTTTAAAAAGTATATAATATTCACCTACATTTGTCTTTGAAAGCCCTTTATGCCAAGGACCTTTGATTTACCTCTTATTATGTTTTAACAAAAGTAAATTCATAAATCTCTCTATCTCTACGATACGTCATATTTCACACTAGGGATTTTGCGTCAAAGTAGTTAGTTACAAAATTCTAACAAAATTGTTGCATCATGGCTAATGCACCTATTTTATTTTAATTTGTAATATTATTTTTTATATATTTTAAATTCAAATTTATATTTTATATTTTTTTATTTTATTAAACAGAATATATGTAGTATAAACAGATTTATGTATCATAAAATCACCATTTGTATTTTGGTACACTGTGTGACTTCACTACTCTCTTTGATGTGAGAAATAAATGAATTATTCCGGAGGCTACTTAAAGTAGAGTTATCTCATTATTCCCTTATATAAATTTAAAGGATGGTTGAAACACGCTCTGGTAAGATACAAGACCCGGCACAGGAGAGAATCATGGTTGAAGAGTCTCCCAAGCTGCAACCTGGTGCAACAACAGAACACTTGTATAACTAAACGAAAAAACTAAACATTAACGAAAAATTAAAAGAAAGTGAATATTTAAAAATATTCAAAATTGTATTAAAATAGCTACATATATCTAAATAGATTTCTTATTTACATAAAAAATCTACAATGCCGTCTTTTTTATCCAAAAATAGTATATTGAGATATATTCCCTCAGCTGATGTATTCAGCATTGTGATTGAAATCCACAGTAACCACTTCGATAACTGCTTCAATTATTTTCAAAAATATTTCATGAAATTTCTGAGATCTTTCATAAATTGGGTAATAAAAATATTTTGAGAAAAAATGTAAGAATTCCATAGTTTAAGAAGCTTTGAAACATTTTTTAATGTTTACCATTATTTTCTTATCCATTTTATCCTTTAGAAATTATTTAATTATACTTTAGGGTATTTTTGTTTTTTATACTATATTATATATGCTTTTCCTGAATCACATACGAAAAAAAAAATTTAATAATTACAAGGTAATAATAAGACCAAATATAAATAAATTAATAATATGACTTTCGGTAACACGTTGTTACCTTCATCAGACAAAAGACTAAATGAGAGAAAATATTACAGTATGTTGTTAAATAGTACTGTTATCAAATGTGTAAACAAGGTAGTAGATAACAATAATTTTTAAAACATGCTGTGATAATTAATCCCAGTCTTTTGTCTGATGATGGTAACAACGCTGTTACCGAAACGTCAAACACTATTTATTTATTTGGATTTTGGTCTTAATACGTTGTATTTCTATTCTATAATCTAAATTGTGGCTTATCATGGTTTAATAATTGTTATATATAATGTATAATATATATAATAAATATATACACTCAGTTTAGAACCTCTTAGATAATTATATTATTTATATATTTATTTTTGATTTTAGATATTTTTTATTATATTGTTTATATATATTCCTAGAGTTGTTTTATTTGGCATTGTTGATGGGTTTAATATTTATTTGTTATTTATTTCTTAAATTAATTCAATTGATATATATTACATTGGTTTTCTTTTGTTTTTGTATTTTTAATTTTGTCTAGAACATATATTATAGATGGTTTATCGGCCCAATAAGCTTGTAAGACGTCCATGGTCATCCGAAGCACGCGACCTGCTGTGTGCTTCAAAACAAAAAACCTCGTAAAAGATGGACGATTGGTCCATCGAAATATTGGATAAATAAAACTTATTAAATGCAAAATAAGCCTTATTTTTTCAAATATGATTTATATTTGTTGTTGTGCAGAGAAATTTTATCTTGAATTTTTAAAGAAAATCCCCTATAAAATCTGTTGAAGATATTAATCTGTGATTTTAAATGTTTCTTTTTGACCAGTACTTCTGTTTTGTTTTTGCCCTTTTCCTAAAATGTTTCTTTCTTCTTCTTCATTATTATTTGATCTATATGTAAAGCTTTGTTTTTGATACTTTAATGAACAAATTCAAGTTTATTATATTTTTTGTGTGTGCGCGCGCGCGCGCTTTTAAAGTTCAAACACAACAGGTTATGGACCCAACCACGCATTCACTGCGAAATATAACAAAAACGAAGCAACGGTAAGCCTAAAAAGAATTCTATTTTGTTTATCACGTTAAAATTTATATTAGTAATGGCTTAATAAACTGGCCAGAATATAAGAAAAATATAAAATTGCTTTTAACAATAAACAAAGTAATAGGCGTTGTTGGTGGAACATATAGAAAGCCAATAAAACAAGAAACAAATGAAGAAAAAGAGGCATATGTAAAATGGGAAAGTGAAGATGCAATATCCCAATTGTTATTTACAACAAGTGTGATGCCTGATGTAAGCCAACTAATCATTCCCTGCTCAAGTGCTAAAGATATGTGGGACAAATTGTTAAGTGTCTATGAGCAAAGCTCTGGTCAAAGATTAGACATGCTCTATAATCAATTCTTTAATTTTAAGAAGGATCCTACAGATGATATTTCAAAGCACATTTCAAAATTAGAAAGTTTATGGAATGATATGCAAAATGAACTTACTAAACAAGTAAATTTGAAATTGCCAGAATCCATGCTGATGTGCAGAATCATAAACACCTTGCCTGATGAATATTTTGATTTTAAAAGTGTTTGGGAATCAGTGTCTAAAGAAGAACGTTCTGTAGACAATCTCACACAAAGGCTTCGGCTACTCGAAATAAGAATTCAACAGCGAGATGAATGCAGCACATCAAGTTCGACAGCACTAATGGCAAATGCATATGAAAATAAGCAAAATATGAAAGGAAAAGTTACCAAAAGTAATGTAAATTTTCAGAAAACAAGAGAAACAAGAGAATGTTACTTTTGTCATAGAAAAGGACACTTGGCCAAAGATTGTAGGTATGCAAAACAGAAGAAACTAAAGGAAAAAAAAAAAGAATTCTTGAGAAATTCAATATGTCTCAAGCGAATAAAGTGGGAACACCAACTGATAATTCTACTGTTCCTGGGGAAGCAGAGATTCTAGAAAATCTTCCCTTTCGTGAAGCGATTGGTAGTCTGATGCATCTGAGTTGCTTAACAAGACCCGATATCACTTTTGCACTGAATAAAGTTTCTCGAAAACTTGCAGCACCAACAATATATGACTGGGAAGCAGTTAAACGAATCTTCAAATATCTACTGGGTATGAGGAACATTTGAAATCTGATTAAGGGGAAGTGTTGAGGATATTAATCTGTGATTTTAAATGTTTCTTTTTGACCAGTACTTTTGTTTTGTTTTTGCCCTTTTCCTAAAATGTTTTTCTTCTTCTTCATTATTATTTGATCTATATGTAAAGCTTTGTTTTTGATACTTGAATAAACAAATTCAAGTTTATTATATTTTTGTGTGCTTTTAAAGTTAAAACACAACAAAATCAATAACTCCAATTATCCTACAAAAATTATTTATTAAACATTGCTACACACACATCTATACTTCACCAGCAACCAACTGAAGAAAAAAAATTCTATATACATTCTTCAGATATGCAAATAAATCTAATTTAAAAAATACTTTTCACAATACGGAATTTGCATACATAACTTCTAACAGCTTGAACAATTTACATATTTTCTACCAAGAAATTTCAAGATGATCAACAATATTTTAGTATATAATCCCCTAAGTTTGCCATTCAAATAAAGTTATGAATTTTTCAATGGCCGTGTGTCTTATACAAAATATAACTGATATTATAAAATTAATAAATATTGTGAAAAAATATAGTTTATAATTTTATATAGAAATATTGTGTTATATATTTCAGAAAAACTGTGAAGTTTCAAGCTAGAGATCTAGGTCGCGCCGCTGCAAACTTTATTCCTACTTTCTATTTTTATTGGGCTGGCTGTAAATATGTAAATAGAGGCAATTTACTCCACGTCCACGTAACTTTATTATTATTTGTTTCCGATAACCAGAAGAGATATGATCCTACAAGCATATTCATGTAGTTTTATCTTGTTTACATTTTTGTTTAAAGTATATTATCAGTTAATAAATATAGTAAAATTGATAAGTTGAACTACTTAAGACTTTAATATTTCTAAGAAGCTACGAAAATAACAAATTTTTATTAGTAAAGGATATGTTACACACATATTAAGAAAGAAAAAAAGGCCTCTTCGTGCAACTGAAAGTTGCTGATGGCTTTCGCTATCTATTGGAATAAATATCAACTACTCATTGATTTTTAATTCTTCCAGAATTGGCCAAATACCCATTCTCAATTAATAAAGAAAATCTAACCACGTACGCGCGTTTCGAGATGTTGGCCCGATATAATCAAATTTCTCAATTTATGCACCTTATCCCAGTACAATATCACATTTGTACTATTTTTTCACACACACACACATATATATTAAAAATAAGGAAGGCACTCCTGATCACGAGCACATGTGCTTTTTAGATGGCAGAGCGCCATCTAGTGGAGCAAAAATAGACGTTTATTTAGCTTGTTCCGTGATATTTGGCCAACCCAATTTCTTGATAAATCAAGAAAAGTCATCCACGAACGCGTTTCGCACTGTTGGCGCTCATCAGCGTGGAGTAGGCTGTAATATATATAGGCTTATATATAAATAAATAAATAAGTGGGTAAGTTGTTGATAATAAAAAAAAGCATATATATATATATAAGCCCTTTTATTATTTTGTATTTTGACCAGCAATATCTGTGTACGAAAAGAATATAATTTTCACTATTCTAAAATTCTATTCTAAACCGTTATTAATCTGGCCCCGCATTAAGCGAAATATATAGAATGTGACTGAAATGACGTAGTGCTAGTATGTGTACTCAACCTGTATTAAGCAATCCCCGCATCAACTAAAAACCTATAGTATGCTACTAAAATGACGTAGTAATAGTGCGTGTACGTCAATATGTATTAAATAGGCCCTGCATCAATGAAAACCTGTAGTATGTGGCCTAATTGACGAGGTATGTGTGCCTGAAGTTTCATTAAGCAGGCCCCGCATTAAGTGAAAGCCTGTAGTATGGGGGGTAAAATGGCGTGATACTTCAACCTGTCATTTCTTCCCCTTCTCTCAAGTGACCGCTTAAAATCTATTTAGCTCTACTTGAGTCAAGCTTATTTGTATGAATTTCTTACAGATTACAATAGCTCTAGTGGTTGAATATTTTGTTCAAAATATCTGACGATTAACTATATATTGCTGCAAATAATTAATTAAATTTATTTATTATGTTTTTGGTTTAAAAAGAGGGAAAGAGAGGATAAAATCTCGAGTATTTATCTGAAAACTGCTAATTGTTAAAATTCTCTATTATGTATATATATATATATGAAAAAACAATAGAAAAAAAAAGATAAGTGGGTCAGGTGTTGATATTAAAAATAAATAAGGCATCTCCTGACCACGAGCACATGTGCTTTTTAGATGGCAGAGCGCCATCTAGTGGAGAAAAAATAAACTAAACGTTTATTTAGCTTGCTCCGTGATATTTGACCAACCCAATTTCTTGATAAATCAAGAAAAGCCATCCACGAACGCGTTTCGCGCTTTTGGCGCTCGTCAGCGTGGAGAAGGCTGTAACCACTGCTACCAAAAAGAATTTTTGGTCCCAATGGCTTCCCGAAAAATTTTAATATCAACACCTGACCCACTTATCTTTTTTTTCTATTGTTTTTTCATGTGTTAAGCGTCTTTACGCAAATTTGGCCTTAAATACCCATTTCTTGATTTTTCGGGAAGCCATTGTGACCAAAAAATCTTTTTGGTCGCAGTGGTTACAGCCTTCTCCACGCTGACGAGCGCCAACAGCGCGAAACGCGTTCGTGGATGGCTTTTCTTGATTTATCAAGAAATTGGGTTGGCCAAATATCACGGAGCAAGCTAAATAAACGTTTAGTTTATTTTTGCTCCACTAGATGGCGCTCTGCCATCTAAAAAGCACATGTGCTCGTGGTCAGGAGATGCCTTATTTATTTTTAATATATATATATATATGTATATATTTAGATATTGTTTTGAAAATAGAGCAATCCATATTTAATTCATTAGATATTAAAAGGCATATATTGGATTTAATAAAAGATTTATTTTGCCAATATTTCTGTTGGCTGAACGCCAAACCTTTATCAAAGCATTACATTTTTGTATACACAAACTCAGCGCCGCATAGTGTTATAATGTCATAGTTGAAATAATTTTAAAAATACAAAGTAGGTGGGGGAAATTGTGTAAGCAAAAAATATTTAAAAAGATACAATCAGAATAAGTTAAATATCTTAAAATATAATTTAATTAGACAAAATAATAATAATGGTATTGATCTGTAATATTATATATAATTGTTAGCTGTATATATACTGAATGTAATATTTAAATCAAAGATACAATTCTTTCATTGGCCTTGTAGAACGAGAGTGGTGTACGCGTGCTCGCATGTTTTAGTGAAAAACACAAACATCCTCGATAAAGAGAGGCGAGTTGCCCCTCGAAATATTGGAACAATAAAATAATTATAAATCCAATGTATGCATATTTTTTTAAATATAATCTTAAAATATTAAAGGAGAAAAAATAATGAAGTATATCCTATATTTTAAAATATTTGTATCAAGAACATAAAATATAATTCATCAATAAATCATTAAGAGATTATTGTAAAAATAGATGTATCTATTGAAACATTTGAAAAAAAAATGAAATAAACAAAAATTTGTAAGAAATGTTTTGAAATTTTAAACTATAAAATGTGTTGTATTTTAAAAAATTCATTTCAAATTTTTATTAGAAATCGATTTATCCAAAATAAATATTAATTTATAAGAAATGCATTAAAATGGAAGTTAAAATAATTTGGGATTAATATAAAAAAATGTGTAAACTAAAAATGTTTAATGTATTTAAACCTTTTCGTATTAAGTGAAAAATGTAAAAATAATTGCTCAATTGGAGTGTATAATTTAAAGGTTATTACTAATGTGTGAAAATGAAATTTAAGAAACTGCGGTTATTACATCAGAATTTAAAAATCATTAAAGCAAAAAAATTATTTTAATTAATTAAAACAATGTCATGTAATTTGAAAAAAACGATACCTCCCTACTAAGGGATAAAAATTTTGAAATGTGAAAATTTTCACTGTAATATATGAGCTTATCACATATTTAATAAGTTTGTCTTAAATTATCCGATTTTACTTCTTGTTTACCTTTTATTTGTTTTCCAATTGTAACATGCTGCACTCTGTGTTGTTTCATATTTATATAAACATATAATCCAAATATATGTTTTTCTATGAAAAAGGCAACAGTAGTAGGTATCCGCAATATCGAATAAACGTTATATAAAGGTGATGTTAATTTATTCTATTTCAATCAAATAATTCCAACCTGCAAAAGTATTATAGTATTTTAGACTGCATCTCATTCCTTAAATCTAAAAGTAAATTCTGTGTGTGTATAGGAGATCTCGCGCTCAAAAGCTAACAACCCACGCTTTATTACGACACGATAAATAAAGCATTGTATGGAATTTCAGTTTAAATTTAGAAGATATTTTTTGGGATTTTAATACCCTTAGAGGAGAGGCAAAATTTACCGCAACTTTTTAATAAGAAAGAAGGTCGAAAATGTTAAAAAGAATCAAATAATAACATGTTGTGCCATTTTAAAAGTAAATAGACAAGAGCAGACGATGAGATTAAATAGAAAGTTGTTGGGAGAAAAGAAAGTAGGAAATCGTCGATTCAAACAAAATATTCGGGAAGAAGCGAGTCGGGTAAACTGGCGAAGCAACAAAGCAGAACAATAACTTTAAAAAAACGGCACAAGAGAGAAATTCTAAACCACAGAAACTTTCAACTCCTCAAAGAAAAATCCTAATTTTAGAAGCCGCCGGCGTGACATCATATGTGCTGCTATAGCAACGGTGACGTCACCCAGGCTGATGCTGCGTCACATCCGTCTACGTCACCGCCGTCGATCCAGACGGGAAGTCCGGGGACCGCCCAAAATTTATATTTCAACCACAATTATAAAACCACATTATACTTAATGTATTATTTACAATACATGCTCTCCGACATTTCTCCCTAGATGTGATGATTCTCGTAGTATTCTATCCGCCACAAAAGGAATTATTATAAGCTATTACAAGAGAGTTTCCGATCAACTATCACTAGGATGTCAAATAAAAACTATAAGTGCATATCAAGAAGTGTTTTAGCGGTATGTTATTTTTACTGTAAAGAACAAAACCTAAACTATAATTTAATTTAACAACGCCAGTAAATGCGCATACGTAGTTTTCATTTCAGGCATATTTTTGTTGTAAGTATTAGATGTCTGGAAGGTTTCATCATTAAGAAGCGAGGTTCGATATTTCTCCTTCTAGTCTAAATATAATAATACAGCATAAATGCAGCAAAATGGAGAGAAATTCCGTTAATGTCAAATTTATAGATAGCGCTATTGTTCATATTTAGACTAAATGGAAAATGTATAGTCTACAATATGAAAACACTAACTACAGCTTTTTATCCTTGCCACCTGGCACCGGTACGGCTTTATAATTGGGTGAATTAATTATTATGGAAGGATTATTCGATCTGGCACCAACAAGCCAAATCTGCAGGCCTGTACCTGTACTGTACATAAAACAGATTGAACTTATTTACCAGTAAGTGAAAGTGGTCGATTTTGCACGCTCTTTCACGACAATGCATAACCACCTGTAGCGCGTGAGGACAGGAATACCATACAGCGACTTGGCTAGGAGACCTCCACCTTAATCATCGGACATATATTAACATCTTTAATTAAAAAGGCATATATTGGATCAAAATATCATTTATTTTACCAATATTTCAGTTGACTGAACGCTAACCTTTATCAAGATTATTAACATATAATCACCTCTCTCTTTCCATGTGCGAGTTCCATCAGCAATTGTCCATAAATAAAGAAGACATATACAACAACAACTTTCGGACTTTCTCGTGTTCAAGATCATGATTTTTCTACCCTGGCATTGTGTAGTTAGAATCAGATCGCCAATAGGTATTGGTACAATCAGAATGATTTGAAGAAAAATAATAATGGATCACGACACACATTCACTGGATATATTTCCTAACTATCTTTAAGGGTAAACGCATTTTGGGTACACGATGCATATCTGGGTCATATACATTTTTATCTTTGTTTCTTGCAATATACTAAAGCAATTATGAGCATTTTTAAACACCGAATGTGTGTGCCGCGCGTATACGTAATCACACAGAAGGTGGTTTCAGAAGCATACTGTCAAATCTCCCATAGGCGATTGACAAAATTGCTTTTAACGGGATACAAAAAAAAATGTCTTTCTAGGAGAGAGGCACGTGTTAAAATAATAAATATTACAAAATTAAAACGTGGCAAAGTTAATAAAAATCATTAATACAAATAAATAAAAGGTAAATAAAACCCTAACTCCTTATTTGATTGCTAAAAAACTGAAGCGGAAGGAATTCAAGGAGGTAAGGCAAGGTGGCAACTCGAGAAAACCAGAAAACTGAAATCACTAGTTCCTGATTCACTCAAACCTTTGAATAATCATGCATTTCTTATTTCTCACGGTGGTGGTATATAAATGGAGTTTGGGTTCTAGTCATTTTTGCTGTCAAAATGATGGTCATCACTTATGAAATTATTCGCGCTTGGGAGACTTGGATTTCTGATTTGTTGAGAGAAATTATGAAGCGAGTAGTGACGAAGAGGAGAAAAGTTATAACATTCTCACTCAATATTGTATTTGTGACATGAGAAAGCATGTATATAGTTACCTTTTTGGATTAATCTGTGAAAAAATAATGTACATAGTAAAATAGTTATTGCTACGCAGGGGCCGTGTGGCCAAAGAGCACACGGGAACTTAAAGGGATCTCTGTTTTATATTCCTTGAACTATCAAAAGAATTATAGAAGACTAGCGGATGTGCCCGGCTTCGCCCGGGTTTTACCCGAGTGAATGTTTGTCTAACGAACATTTGTTAAAACAATTCTCTATAAACTTATAAAACGTACTCGGCTTCGCCCGGGGTTTTACCCGAGTAAAGGTTTGTCTAGCGAACATTTGTTAAAACAATTCTCTAAAAACTTATTTAAAAAAAAAAGATATATTTTGATAATTTGAAACTCGTAAATTTGAATCTCTCGATAAAGTGAACATTTTTTCCCGGTCCCTGTGTGCCGTGTCATCCTGAATTTTGTCTTTCCTAATTTTCTACATTAGAAAATCATAGTTTTATCTAGTGAACATTTTTTCCCGTGTCACATTGCCGTGTCATCCTGAGATAATCTTACTTTTGATAAATAATATTTAAGATAACAAACTTAGTGATAAGAAAACTTGTTAACATCGTCACAATGGGGGCGCTGCTTGCGAGTTAAATCTACAAATCTGCAAATAACTCTAAGGATATTCAAGATATTCAGGAAATTATTTTTCAAAAACCTTCCCGGTGATATACCTAATAATATCCCAAAATTTCACGGCGATTGGATGTATGGTTTTTGAATCTATAGAGTACAGACAAACAGACAGAAATTCAATTTTATATATATAGATATACAACCAATCAGAAAGAACGAATGTAAGGAACAACTCGAGATAAGCCAGCAACCCAATGTCCAATATCCCCGTCAGCCAAGTTGTCTGGCACTCTGCGATTGGTCAGTCTTCCCGGCAGACGGGAACCTTCACTACGATCTCATGGAATATTCGATTTCTTTCCGGTGGTTTCATGTTGTTGTTTTTTTTTTTTTTGACACTAGGCCGCCAAAAATGTAAATAATATTTGGATATATATACGTATATATAATTTAATTCTCCTTATTATAACTAGGTGTTGTAAGATCTTGAGAGTTTCAAATTAAATATATCTTGTAGTGTAATAATCATAGAGTTGAGTTGTATTTAAAATACAGAGGTAAAAAGTCAAGAACAAAAACAGGTAACAGTAATAACAAATTACTTTTAAAAATTTCAAATAAATTTCCACTTATGTAGAAATACATGAACATGCATTAAAAATGAAGATTACCTAGCTTCTGTTTAAAAGGAGAGAACATAAATGATTGAGGTAGGGGCTATTCGACCACAAAAATATGGAGATATGAAGCAGGGGTTTCTCTTGAGCCACTCCTGAGTGATCTTAATCTTGTGAGAAGGTTCTTTCAGAATCCTGTTGGAATCTCTAATTTTGATGTCCTAATAGTAATGTGTATAAAGAAATATAACATATGTCTCTTAAATGGTTGTTTTCCATTTTCTGATGAAGTTGTAAATCTTTTTCACAAAAATGGAACTTTGCGAAGGTATCATATGGCACCACTAAGAGGTTAGATATTGAGATAATTTGAATCTTAGAGCCACTTCACGATATTGTATAGCATTTTTGGCTTTAACTATGTTATTTTGTGGATGAAAAGAATGTTCTAGAGTGAGAAAAATATGTGAAGGGTATCCTTCAGTGACCTTTAATCGTATAAAACTGCATAAGGTGCTTCGATTTCTTGACCTGTTGCATAGGGTATTTCAGGATATATAATGTCCTGTTTTTCATTTATTATGTAAATTATTATAGAGCATCCGTATCATTGTAATCCTTGACACACCTATTTCACGACCAACTATTGCTTGGCGTCTGATAGAATTTATCCCGATATGAATTAGCATTGCTTCGACACGCAAAGAGTTATAAAATATCGAAGTGGTCCCATTCATAAGTAATACTTTGTAAATCTGATATCAATTTACTTTTGTATCGTACAATAAACAAGCATTCTGCTAATTTTCAATAAAAATCTGAGTTTTTCCTATTTTTCAAAGTGCTATAACTGCAATTCGATAGGTATTTGGCCAATTATGGAATAATTAAAAATCAACGAGAATAGTTGATATTTATTCCGATAGATGGCGCAAGCCATCAGAAACCTTCAGTTGCACGATAAGGAGATACCTTTTTCATAACTTATGCACCTTATCCCATTACAATATCACATTTGTACTATTTTTTCACATTGTGTCCTGGTCTCACGCAATTCTGGCCTGAACTACTTGTTTGATTATTTTTCAGGATGCCTGAATGACCTGTTTTTTTTTTTTTTTAGGTTAGGTTCATTATTACTTCTTTTTTTTTCGAGTTCACCCCCAGATTTCAAACAGAGAAGATCTCTTCTCTGAGTGCTTCCCTGAGGAACCCTGGCTCTACTGCTAACTGCTCTCCAGAGCGGCCGCCCGCATCCTCCTCCATCAATATGGGAAGAGGAAAACCGAAACACTGCTGACACTGAAGTTACGCCCGCCGAAGAATGTGAACAGCAAGTAACTTTTCGGAAGGCCACGCTGCCCGTTTACTATGTTGCGATGGGCTATCGCGCCGACACACCTACTACGTATGTCTCCCCTCCCTTTCCATCATCAAACTACTTTGGCTCCCACGCCAACTACAATACCGCCCTCTACCTAGAATCTGAAGGCCTCCAAATTACTCCTGAGACTGTTGAAGCAACTGACAGGAACACCGGGTCCCAATACAACTGCTTCTCCTATCCCGACCTGCACTTCTCCGTTGATAGGCTTCTCCAGAATCGCCGCGCCTGCATCCTTGGGCTTTCAGAGGAACTGAAGGCCATGACTGACGACCGCGACCAACTCCTGGAAAAACTCACTGCCCTTGAAGCCTCCTCCGCCCGCCCTCCTGTTAGATCTACCCCTACCCAAACCTGCCCAGCTCCTTCCTGCAAGGACACCTGCTCCCAGACTGACCCAATCAAGCCTGCCACCCCTGCTCCTGTTGCTCTCCTTACCAAGAAGCCCGCCCCCACGTTGCCTGCTACTGTTCTTACAAAGAGGAAGCAGCCTGAGGCTCCCAACCCTCCTACAAAGAGGACAAATCTTCTAGGTCCTTCAAAGCCTGCGCCTTCCCGCGTCTCCAAGCCTGCGGCCGCCCAAGTGACCCTCCATGGAGAAAAATCGGCGGCCCACACAATTTCCATCTCAGATGACCCACAGGCTGATCCAAGGGAGATGCTCAAAGCTGTCCGCGCTGCCCACTCTCTCCCCCAAGACGTCTGGGCTTCCCTGCGCACTAAGGGGAAGCTGGTCCTCCATTCCAGTAACCCCGAAACCATCCCCGCGATGACAACCTCCCTGGCCAACAAACTGGATGGAATGAAGGTCCGCCTTCAGAAGGAGATCCTGCCGCGCATCTGCCTCTTCCAAGTGGATGAGGAGACATCCAACTCCACCATTGAGGAGACCTTCCTGGAGACCTCTGCAGTCAGACAACTTCCTGGGGACAAAGTGGCGCGTGGCGCACCGTTCTGCACCCAGAAACGGGACCTGCACCGCCTTCATCGAGCTGGACCTCAAGACCTTCAGAGCCCTGGGCATGCGCGGGAGGATCGTGGTGGATGGAGTAATCCTCAATTTCGAGGAGTCCATCCGCGCCCGCGTCTGCTTCCGCTGTTGTGGCTTCGGCCACAACTCAGCACAATGCACCAGAGCTCCAAAGTGCTTCCACTGCGGTGAAGACGGCCATGAAGGCCGCGCCTGCCCATCCATTGCCAACCAGCGCACTTCCAAGTGTGCCAACTGCTGCGCCAAGGGCCTTCCCGACAAGCACGAGGCGAGAGCCTCAAGCTGCCCGATCCTGAAGTCTAGAGCCCTCAAGTTCTAGGCTTCCAGAACCTCCTGCCTCCTCAACTGGACTACATCCCTGCTTCTCACTGCATCAAGGCGCTGTTTCCCTGACTTCTCCAGCTTCCTCCACCCCTGCGATGACACCTGCACTGCCTGATCTCAGGATCCCTTGCTACCAGATCGCGTTCTGCAGCCATGTTGGGGCTAGAAGACCTTATCTGATAGGCCAATTAGCCCGGAATTTCAAGACTTGAGGTCGTTAAGGTACAGCTTGCACCACGCAGATGAGGGCCAACAGCCCGAAACGCGTCCGTGGCTAGCTTTTCTTGATTAATCAAGAATGGGTATTTGGCCAATTCTGGGATAATTAAAAACAACGAGAATAGTTGATATTTATTCCGAGAGATGGCGCAAGTCATCAGCAACTTATAGTTGCACGATAAGGAGATGGTTTTTCATAATTCATTTTATTTTCAATAAGTTATCGAGTAAGCATTTAGAACGCGTAAAAAATATAGGCATATTTCAACTGGTCAGCTAAAATAAACACTTCGAGGTCGAATTTACATGCGCGCCACCTGCTGGAAGTTTGTGACCGAATTTATGGAACATCTGGTGCCCTCGTCGTCTCTCCAGAGTTCTTTGTCTCTCTTGATTAACTCTTTTTACAATCCAGACAATCCCAGCGGTCGCAATGGTAGACCAATGTACAATTGACACTAGACTGATCATTCAGTAGAAGTATAATCGTAGGTAGTGAAAAAAGGATTAGGATGTTTCATTGGCAATCAGGACGGTGAGAGAAGTTGCAGTTAAATTATTTGAGGAAAGAAAAATTAAATTTTCGAGTTTTTTTTCACTTGTATTTTTTATTTCTCACTAATAATCTAGCAATATAACCTTATTCAAAATAATCATTACCTTTCAACTATTTTACGCCATTTTTGATAGTGAGAATTCGCATTTCTAGGATATCTCTCTCGTTAACTATAGTTTACTGTCCATTCACAAACTGCTATCTATTTTCTTTGTACTTGAATAGAGATGGCTGTGTTCTAGCAATCTTCTGGCCACTCTGGCTATCACCCACCACCGCCATATCGCAGCTTCCTCTTCCGGTAATTAATGAGGGAAATAGGGATGAAGGACGAGCCTTCGTGTGATTGCAGCGTTATCTTTCAAGGAGACTTTCTAATAAACGAAATGTGTTCTGGGGCACATGTTCACTCTAACTATACCCGGTGTCTGTACATCAATGGATAGTAGGGGCTAGTCTGTCCAGCAAGTATTACAATTATTCTATAATCTGGTGTTCAACTGAAAATCCTGAAAATAATTTATCCCAATCACCTGGAACACGCGGTGCCGTTACCAGATTGATATTGTAGCAAAGTATTCATTTTCTAATCAGATTTTTTTTCTTTCTTAATTTTCTACGTGGCATTTTGCTAGAGATGCTGGCTAAATTAGGGAAGACAAACTGAAGATCGCCGAGAAGACCTTGATGCCATAGGTTCTGTGATCTAAATTTTCCTAGAATGGCTCCAGAATTTCACCGCCATGTTAAAATCAAGACTTTCCTCCAAGAAAACGATGCCTTTACTGACGATACGAAGCCGAAGCCACTCTTCACGCCGCAAGAGAAAGGATGCGAAACTACTAGGGACAGAGTTCCAAGATTCAGAGGAAATCTTTGGAAGAAGCACGTCAGATCCATATCAGTATCTGCAAGCTGTGGGGTTCACAGCTCCAATAGGGAAGGAGCTATGTAGCTTAGTATATATTTTATAAACAGATTATTAGATTTGATATTTATATTTTTCCTACTCTATTTCATTTCCTCGTTGCCTCTCTAGTATTTTATAAATTTTAATTTATTCTTGACTTAAATAAATTGCCGTGTCGTTCTGAAGCTTGACATTCCTATTTTTCTATGTGACAATATTGTCATAACAGTTTGCTATCTAGTGCGTTCTTCAATCTTACTTTTGCCAAAACGTATGTTTCCGCGGAGCGAGTTTTCATCATTAAACACAATAGTAAATAAATAAAGAACGGAACAATTTTAAATTTAAAAGACTTCGTTGATAAGCGATGTTTATTCAATGAATAAACTCGTCGCTTTTCGACTAATTATTTTTAATTTCAAATTAATTGTAGCAATTAAAGAGGGGTTTATTAACATGGCGCAATAGCGCGCCATCTGTTATAAGAAATTTAAACTATTTTTGACGCGTGTAATTTTTTTTTTCAAAATAAATTCAAGGTTTATCATAATGAAAGAATCACTTATTGAATAGTCAATCTATTTATTTCCTCGAAGGTGATGAGGTCTAAATATATTATCTTAGTTGGCAAGTTATATTGGCGCTAAATAGATTCTTCTTCTTTCTTATCTCTACTCAATAATATTGGGGTATCAAGCTTGTAGAGCTTGACAACCATCATGACTGGGTGAAGTAGAATGATTCTGACTTTGTCATTAAGACTGAGAGAACTACTTAGTGGCAGGCCGACTTAGCTTCAAAAGAAATCGCCGACTCTGACATGAGGAACAAACTCCACGTGCAGCCGCTCCTAACATGGAATACAAACTCTGCTCATCCTGTATCACTTGATCAGGAGTCCTTACAGGGTACTATCAGCCGGGTTAGCTGAGCCCAGGTTTTTTAGCGATCTTGTTACTGCTTCCTCCCCTCCTTTTTCACCCGGCTTGGGACCGGCAAAGGTGGAGCCAAATATGAATTTATACAATAACAATACGAAACATAAACTGTCGGAATATCCCCCACGCACAGAGAAAATATAAATATATATTTAAATATATGTGTGTTTAAAAAAAGGCGTAAGAATAAGCGCATCGAACTTAATTGTAGCAATATATATTGTGTGCAGTAGTTACCCATTTTATTTTTGATTACCTTTTCTTGTATAATAGGTTTATAACTGTTTCTGTTTAAAAATGTAAACCGACGCAATTTTCCCTTGTATGTTGAAATAAATAGTTACCCAGAAATTATTTGAAAAAGTAAAAATAAATATCAGGTAAAAAGTTTCTTTTAATTTTAAATTTGCAAGCTTTCGAGCAAATATACTGTTCTTCAACGGGCTGATACTCTATGTAGAAATCTCTAAATAATATTTATACAAAATAATTGAAAATAGACCTCCCAACCCAATATTTACAATATCCCTGACAAATAATCTAAACATTGATAATTATTTGTATGTATATATCCCAATCCCAATATAATATCTATTACTTTAGCTGTGAGAAATCTGATGCATGCCCACACATGTCAATAACAAAAGTTTCCAATTATTTTGTATAAATATTATACAGAGATTTCTACATAGAGTATCAGCCTTTTGAAGAGTAGTATATTTGTTCGAAAGCTTGCAAATTTAAAATTAAAATAAAATTTCTACCTTATATTTATTTTTACTTTTTCAAGCAATATATATACTGAGGGTAGATATATTCTTAAGATTTGTGTAGGGTTCGACGAAGAACTTTGGAATGTGCCTTGAAATCCATGTGAATGTTGGATGTGTTGCGCTGGGGGGGAAATAAGAGACAAAGTAAATGTAATTAAACACTTCGTTCAGAAGATAAGGAATGTTGTGTCTACAGAAAAATTTGTTATGAAATTTATTAATATGGAACAATCTATAATTATCGAATAAAAATGGCACATTTTGAACCGAATATACACTCATGGACAAAAGGAAGTTGTACCTTTTAACATGTATATCGGGATTCAGACAATAACTCTGAAAGATATTTGACATACAGTGACACCTTTATTAAAGTCACACGAGATAACTAAGTGTGAACAATTGCCTCTGTCTACTTAAAAAGAAAACGGGAGACCTCCAAGACTTTACACTTCCTTAAGTTTTATCCATAAGTGTAAACTAGGTTTAATATTTTCTCTCTCTCTCTCTCAAATATAAAAACCATGATATCCATTTTGAATATGAGTAAGCCGGAATAGTTGAATATAAATTTGAATCTCTATCTTTAGTTTATATTTATTCCGAAATATTCTGCTTCGCCATGTATAGCATATATTATATTCCTTGTATTCTAACATGATATATAATCAGGTATTATTTAAGTTTCAAATATAAAATAAAAACGATATTAGTGGCAGAGAGAAGATGGTCAGAGACAGTCTATTTAGAAATAAGTAATTTCCGAGGCCATTAGCTTTCTATTTAACAGCGATCCTCGTAGAGTTGAGGTGTAGGGCCGCCAGGGTCAAATCAAATATAAATTTGGCAAATCTAACCATCGGAGACAGACTAGACGCAGCCTTTACGTGACCCGCGACCGTCTCCGGGCAGGTCCTGGTTGGCCTAGAGCGGCCTTGACTCTTGCTGTTTCTTTCAGAAGTACACTCCACGATCACTCATACCTAAACGCTTTCCTTTACTCAACATCACAACTTCATCACTTCTATATGTGCTGAATATACCTATCTGCCGTCAGGAGTCCAGTGGTTGAATCGCTTGAGGACGCGAGTATTTTTTATTGTTTTTTAATTTGTGGTTACGTTCACCAAATTTTTGCGTCAACCTTAAGAAACCTGTTCCCTTGTCTCGGAACTGCAATCTCACTCAAATATTGAAATAACCGGTAAACCCTTATTAGAAAGAATCAACAAACACACATGCATGAATCTGCATATAAAGATCCTAGGCCAACATCACTAAGCGTCGAACACGACCTAAGCCATAGTTATACTTCAAACAATCATCTTTGATATATAGCCATAATATATAGAACCGTAATGAGCCACGAATACCTTGCATCCAACACATCAATACCTGGACTGCTCCCGAGTGGTACTTGCAGGTCCCCAGAACAACAGCAGCTGGACCTTGCTCTCCATGAAGGTTTCTTCTATCTTATAGGGAATAAGAAACAAAAACATATTGCGACGAAAAGTGGGACAAAACCCGTACTTAGTACATCTCTTTTAAACATATCCCTGCCAATTACGAAGAATTGGCCCGTTTGAAATTTTGTATTTTGGCTTGCTGAAAAAAGCTCTTAGGAATGGAAACCTGGAACCCTAGATGTTCTCCTGAAAGTTGTTAAGGACTACTGGGATGGTCTTGGTTGAAATATTCTACAATAAAGCCTTATTTTCTGTAAACATCGATTCAGGGTTATTTCCAAATGTCAAGGCTTTGACATAAAAAAAAAACAATACGTTGTGCAAATATTTCTGAATATATTTTGATAATACACCAAAATAGTCCTTTTACAAATAGAAAATCCTCAGTATTTATACAGATATTTTACACCGCCGCGATTCAAAATTGAGAAAATAATAGCATAACTCATCAGTAGTGATCTCAGCCAGCGGTTTGGCCAGTTCAATCTACAGACCGTTCTACCATTGTGTGGCGAAATTTCTTAAAAACCATGTGTGTTTGTATAATAAAATAAAGTAAATTGGTGTTTAAGAGAACTATGGACATATGCTTCTAGGACTGTAGTATACCTAAATTGAAGAATTAATGCAAGGAGCAATGATATTCCGCAAAATGACGAACAAGCCTTCAAGAGCAAGATGACAATACATTGCCATTATCTACATATCAATCGATCTATTATATATATATCTACAGTTGTCGTGGACACCCATTTGATGCATTATTTAACAAATACGGATATATAAGAAAATAGGTCAAATACAACAATAGAGGGGCCTGGAGACTAAATTTCTGTTCAAAAGGTAACAATAAAAATGTATACCAATTTTCATATATGATTTTATTATCATACCAGTCTAAAATAGTTTCGTATTTTGATAACAGATGGCGCGTGCTAATGCATCATATATGATTTTATAAACAATAAATAATAAGGTGGTTTAAATGTGAATATAAAGCCTGGTGAGGCGGGGCAAGCATATACAGTCATAGACAAAACTTAAGAAATTGGAAAGTATTTGATGTCGCCGGTCGTCTTTTTTTTAAGGAGACAGAGACAATTTTGTTCACATTTAGTTATCTCGTGTCTTCAATAAAGGTCACTGTGTATCAAATATTCCAGAGTTATTGTCTGAATCTGGATATACATGTTCAAAGATACAACCTTCTTAAGTTTTGCCCATGAGTATATATGTACCATATTTTATACTTTCAAAAGTAGTATGTAAATAGAAATTATCTACTGGGGGTTTTAAGAAAGATCCGTTCTGTCATAAGGCGAAGATCCTTGCGTGGCGCATAGCGCCTCTTTAATATCATCATTATTATTGTTATATTTATTTATTAATCAACAAGAGGCGCGATATTGAAGTAATTGCGCCTATAACAGAGGAAACAGACAAAACAACCAAAAATTAGAACTTAGGATTAAATATTTACTAATTTCATGTATTAATCGACAGAGTTCATAATAATTTATATAGACAAAGAAGTTTAAAGATGTAAGAGAGTTAAATCATTTAAATCAGGGAACAATCGATGTCTCACTTCTGCAAAGTTCGGACAGCCATAGATAAGGTGAAGAGCTGTTTGTTCAGTTTCTCCTCAGGAACAATTTGGTGTTTCTGATAGACCTTTTTTATGTAAGTATTTCTGTGATTTTCCGTGTGATATGACAAATTGTGTGATTATAACATTTTGATGGAACTGTATAGGAATGGCTTTTGTAAAAATATATTCCGAATTGTATAATTAGAATTATGAATGGACTGATACTAATGATTCATTATAATAAAATTTTCATGTCTCAATTATTGTCAAAAATAATTCTCTTGGGGAGAGTTTCGTTTTTTTTTCAGTTCACATTTTATTGATTTATAGTTGATATAGTCATTTTATGAAAGGTGTATGCAAAAGAAGGTGTGGACATTCGTATGATATGGTTTGATATCCATGTACCACTGAGATAAGAATATTATGTTGTAATGAGAGAGAGAATAAAGTTCCTGTAAAGAAAGTATAGAAATATATTATACCATATTTCGCTAGCATAAGTGGCTTTCAATCGTATAAGTAATGCCACGTGGAAAATTAGGGAAGACCAACTTCGAGATGAGGCAGCAAAATCATTTCAGGCAAGAACAAACAATGAGTGAAAAACAAAAGATGAGCAAAAGAGGGAAATGTATATAAACATGAAAAATAATACTCTGTTATTAAAATAAAATGAAAAATACTTCGTTACCGTATTTATAAATTGTGCTTCTTTTTTATAGTAAAACCCCCAAGAATTTTTGCGAATTGAGAAAATTTATTTTGTTGCATTGAGCTACGAAATCATCTATGCGACTTGAAAAAAAAAGATCTTATTTTTGTTTCTTTTGTTATCGGAGAAAGATTATCCGAGTATATTTATTTGTTTGGTAATTTTCAGGCTTACTCCTTTGTGTCCTATTGTTAAATGAGGGTGATTATGAAAAGAAGTTCAGTTTTTTTCATCGATTAATAAAAATAGTTTCGTTTAATCGAACCAATTGTCCATCACATGAAGAACTATTTGGATTAAATTCCTCAAGTCTATTATATTTGTGGCCCAGAGAACGATGTTCATATTATCGGCATATGCCACAGGACGAATGTTTGATATTTGAGTAAGGCAGACGAGAATTACTAAATAAATATAATTAAATCATAGAAAAAGTGAAGATATTATTGTTCAGTGATGTTTGAAACTTTAATAAAGATTATATATATATGGTAATTTAAACCAACAACCCTATATTGTATAATACTTATAACAAGATTGTCATGTTGCATATAGAAACACATCTATAAATAATTATAGGCATGATTGACAGGTGTCATTGCATCACCATATGTAATGTACTTTGTACAAACTGAGGGTGAATAAATAAAACCATGTAATAGATTAAGAGCTGAGCTAAGCAAGAGATCGAGAGAGAAATAGAAATCAACCATAAAGAGAATTTGGCGAGTCGTTGCCATCAAGGTCAAAGGGTGCAGGATACAGCAGACGTTCAAAGTCCAAATTCTCAGACATCCCCCCCCCCCTCCTCCTCTGGAATGGTATATAAAAAACCTCGGTTTTAGCCCAACATAGTCAGTCACTTCACCGTCGGCGTGAGCCCTTGTCGGTCTTAGCCAGGACCACCTCATCACCATGTAAAACAGTAAGAAATATTCTTTAACTCCATCTTGCTCTTAGCTCAACTCCTATCTGTTCATGGAACTTCCCTACTACAACTGTGTCTCTTCGTTTTGTGTGTGTGGACATTCCCAAGCTTTCCACTCTGCCTCGATCACGACTGCCTGTACTCTGTGAGAACTGTTAAAGGTCCTACAAGGTGCAGAGAGGTACTGGAAAACTCTCCACGCCCTGACTGTCCCTCTCGGCTACTACAGGTTTGACCCTCGGTTACCACAGCTATAGCGAGAGTCGACAGGATACCTCATCACAGATAAGTCAACAGGATCTTATAACAGAAGAGTCGACAGGATCTTATCACATATAGAGCAATCCATGAATAGATCTTTAATTAAAAAAGCATATATTGGATCAAAATATAATATATTTTACCAATGGGCGTTCAGCCAATTGATATATATATTGGTAAAAAAATATATATTTTGATCCAATATATGCCTTTTTAATTAAATATATATAACAATATATGAATAAATATTAATATAATAATTTCAAAATTTCTCCTTAATTTATAATAACATATTTTAAACATGTTTTAACCAGTCTCACATTAATTTCTGTATATATCTTCCTACCTAAATATCAAAGGAAAATCTGGCTTAAAAATTAATATAATGATATTATGAATAAAAAAATATTAGTCACAATTTTAAGAGTCTATTTGAATATTTTTAAATAATATATATATAATTATATAAAAAACTTATATTACCATATATCTCTAATCAAAATTATTTGGTAAATAAAATTTGGCAAGGTACACGAAATTCTAATCAAAATTTATTCATAAATATCATAGAAAAGTAAATTTATGATTTTGTCATATTTAATATTTTTATTTATTTTTTTGTATACATTCACGCCACAATTTACATTTAATAAACAGGGCTAATTAAATTTAATAATAATATTTACATTACATATGAGAATTTTAATTAGTGTCATTAAAATATTTTATTGGGAAAAAATATTTTTTATTTAAAAATTCAAATATTTAAATATCTGCAAACGTTTTCAATATGTAAATAAAATGAATCTCATCTGGGAAAAACCGAAGAGGATTATTTTCAAGTAAATAATTTATTTTTGGAAATGTCAAAGGGGACGGACACGTCAGTCCCATTTATATTTCTACCTCGAGTTAACTGGGCGTGAGATGTTTCCATATAGGACTTCTTTGTCAACATAGCTATTGTGTCATATTTATAATTGTCATCGTGTGTGTGCATCCTTCAGTGGTTCTGCCAGTTTGACCCAAAATTACAGTTAATATTTATTTATCTGCTTCAATCATCGTGTCACACACACGCACACACATCTATATATATATGTTTTGAAAATAGAGCAATCCATAGATAAATCTTTAATTAAAAAGGCATATATTGGATCAAAATATCATTTATTTTACCAATATTTCAGTTGGCTGAACGCCAACCTTTATCAAGGTGTTATAACATTTTAAAGTGTGTCAACAACAAAATCAGCGCCACATAACGTCAACAGCATTAAGTTTTTTAAAATATTCTGTTATATTCAATGGGAAGAAAAAAAATGATTTATATATTTTATATTATGGACAAAATAATTTTTGTAAAATATAGGTGTGAATATTTTGAAAATTATAAATAACACCTATTTTATATTTTAAATTATTTGTACTATGTGTAAAAAAAATTTCGTATAAAAATAAAAAATAAAAATAACAAAATATATATAATAGAAATGTTAAACTAATGTTAAAATATTTCAGTTTAACATTTCTTTTATATATTTTTTGTTATTTTTATTATTTCTTTTTATACGAAAATTTTGTTTACACATAGTACAAATAATTTTAAAATATAAAATAGGCGTTATTGTTAATTTTCAAAATATTCACACCTATATTTTACAAAAATTATTTTGCCCATAATATAAAATATATAAATCAAATTTTTCTTCCCATTGAATATAACTAAATATTTAAAAAAAACTTAATGCTGTTGACGTTATGTGGCGTTGAGTTTGTTGTTGACACACTTTAAAATGTTATAACACCTTGATAAAGGTTGGCGTTCAGCCAACTGAAATATTGGTAAAATAAATGATGTTTTGATCCAATATATGCCTTTTTAATTAAGGATTTATCTATGGATTGCTATATTTTCGAAACATATATATATAGATGGAAATTCTGCCGGGAGGAAATTGATCTAAAGAGACAAGAGTCGCCTCTCCCCTCAAAATAGACGTCTAATAGCCAAAGATATGGCCCAGTCACTTTGCAAGCTAAACATCCCGTGTGGATCTCATGGAATAAAGTCCGCCCTAGACTGACGAGTGCCATTAGCCCGAAACCATGGTCTCTAGGTGGACGCTTTTCAGTTTGCCAAAGCTGGTGTTGTGGCTTTGTCACCGACCCGAGGCCGCTAGTTGCGGCGACGGTCAATAGATGGCGTCTGGTTTTAGACGTCTATTTTGACGAGAGAGGCGACCCTTGTCTCTTTATATATATATATATATATTAAAAAGAAAGTAGGCATATCCTGACCAGGAGCACTATTTTATTTTATTTTCTATTGTTTTTCCACACACAGTATATATATATATATACTAGACGAATAACCCGGCTTCGCCCGAAAATTCCCCCGAGTGCAATTTCCTTCATACTGAAAGTACATCAATAATAAATATTAAAAGTGCCATAGAATAGCAACACAGAAGTAACACATAAACCACAGGCAAAAGGTGTGTGTGAGGGCAGAAAATGTATTAGTGTTTAGGGTTTTGATTTAAATATTTTTTACAATCCATTTAGTTGTTTCAAAATCAATAGTGTTTAAATAGATGGCAGCTTTTCCATCCAACCCCTGAGGTATATATAAGAAGATTCATATATATATATATATATATATGGTAATTTAAGCCAACAAACCCATATTGTATATAACTTATGACAAGATTTTAATGTTGTATAATAGAAACACATCTGTAAATGATTATACGCATTATTGACATGTGTCTTTACATCATCATATGTAATGTAATTTGTACAAACTGAGGATAAATAAATAAACTCTGTAATAGATTAAGAGTTGAGCTAAGCAAGAGATAGAAGTCATAACGTCAAAATAGAGATAGATTTAGAATTCCCACAACAAGGTCTAAAAATGGGCCAGACCACCCACACTCTTGACATCTGGTGGAATGGAAAGCCCCCTCTCACATCTGGTGACATGCAAAACCCCCTTTCTCAGAAACGGCCCCTGTCGCATAAGGCCCCCCGTCTTAACCTATAAATACAGCCACTTTACAGTCACTTGACAGTTAGTTCACCTCAGCGCAAGCCCACGTCGGTTGTCACCAAGGTCCTCCTCATCCACCATGTAGTCAGTAAGAAATCTTCTATCTCTCCATCTTTCGCTCCTAGCTCAACTTTTATCTGTGCACGGAACTTTCTTAGTGCAACTGTGTCTTCGTTTTTTGTGTGGACATTCCCAAGCTTTCCACTCTGCCTCGACCACGACTGCCTGTACTCTGTGAGAACTTTTAAAGGACTTACAAGGTGCAGAGAGGTACTGGAAAACTCCCCATCCTGACTGTTCCTCTTGGTCAACACAGTATAGCGAGAGTCAACACTTTATCATCACAAAGTTAATCGACAGGATTCTACAAGAGTCAACAGTAACTCATCAACTCATTACATATATATTAATATTATTTTTTTTTGGAAAAAAAAGAGGAAAAGTAAAATATTAAGAACTACAGATTTTGAATTAATTTTGAGTCAGAACAGAAAGCTAATTCTGTATCAAATAGTACCGTTATGAGAATTTCAAAATTTATAAAAATTTTTATTTAGTTTAAGCATGTGAGGTTTGTTTTTTTTATTTTTTTTTTTTTTGTAATAAATAAGTAGTTAGCTTATAGTAGTATATAAAAAAGTAACACCAGCAAAACATCGGCGGTTAAACGTCATAGGCTGGGTAAAAAAAAGGAATAAGCGAAGAGAAAGTTTTATAGAAAAGAGCAAAGACAGAACCATGATAATAATTTTCCAAATATAAAATAAGCTATTTTATATTATATTCAAACTAATTATTTATTATTAAAAAAAATAGAAAAACAAACCTCACATGTTTAAACTAAATAACAAATTTTTTAAATCTTGAAATTCTCATAACGCGCGCGCGGTATTATATATATATATTCATATATACTAGACGAATATCTTAAATTATACTTAAAACATAATATCTCGGCCGATAAAATTGCATACTTGTCGAGTAAGAAGAAATATTCATCTATCCTAAATCTCAAAAAAAGGGAATATATGAACAAAATTCAAGTTATCCTCAGTAATGTAAAAGATCCTTCCCAATTTTGGAAGACTATTAATTCACTTAAATATAGGAATAACCTACAAGGTGAAATTTCTATTGCAGACTGGCAGGTCTTCTATCGGGAGTTACTTGGTTCAAATTTAACAAAAGTTGTACAGTTACCACTTGAGATATTGGACATTGACCCCGAATTAGATTGTGAAATATCTCTAACTGAGGTCACCACGGAAATTTCCAATTTGGGTAAAAATAAGGCTACAGGACTTGATGAAATTCCTAACGAAGCGATTAAATATTTATTAGAAGAACATACAATTTATCTCAGAAACTTTTTTAATAAAATCTTAGGGACATCCCAAGTTCCACAACAATGGACAAAAACGATAATCCACCCAATATTTAAAAATGGAGATCCGGACAACCCGTCAAATTACAGAGGAATATCCTTGATTTCTAACCTATCGAAATTATTTACATCTATCTTGAAGACAAGATTGAATTATTGGATGGAGAGAAAGTCAATTATGGCAGAAAATCAGGCTGGTTTTGGAAAAGGCTACTCTTGTCAGGACCACATTTTCACGCTCGTATCATTAATTCAAATGACCCTTAGCCGTAGAAGGGGAAAGTTATATGCCTTCTTCATTGACCTACGGAAGGCCTTTGATACTGTGCCGCACCATCTACTTTGAAAAAATTAGCATTAAATGGTCTGAGCTGTCGATTTATTAAACTAATTAAGAACTATTATACCCAAATGACGGCAACAGTCAGATGGCGGGGTTCCTTCACGGAGGCTATCAAAATACAAGCGGGAGTATTGCAGGGGGAGCCGTTGTCACCTTATTTATTCATTCTCTTCCTAAACGATCTGGTACCCCTGTTCGATGAATCAGAATTGCCAGGCATACATCTTGAGAATTATGGAACTATACACCTTTTACTGTATGCAGACGATATAGTGATCTTGAGAGAATCGAAAATAAATTTGCAATTGAAGATTAACTTACTTAAAAGTACTTAGAAGAGAACTGCCTAACGTTAAACCAAAATAAATCTAAAATAATGGTGTTTAGAAACGGTGGAAGAACAGCTCGTTCCGAGACATGGTTTTGGGGTCAGCAACCCCTGACAATAGTAGCTAAGTATACATATCTGGGTTACCCTCTGAATACAAAAATCTCGACCCAATATGCTTCCCAATACTTTAGAAACAAAGCACTGAATGCAATTAATGCACTTTGGAGAATCCTTACAAAGGCGCGAATTAAGTCCTTTACCTCAGTGATGAAACTTCTTGACACTATTGTTCTTCCTACGTTACTATATGCAGCACCAATGTGGGCAATTAACCAGCTGAAGACAGTCAATAATACCCAAGATGCATTTCTTCGTCGTCTCTTAGACTTACCAAACACACACCAGGATATATCCTCAGAAGAGAATGTGGAAGAATATCAACTGAACTTAAGGCTGTAAAACTCACATTAAAGTTTGGGGTCAGAATTTTAAAAATGGAGACGAGCAGATTACCACATGCTTGCTTAAACTATCTCTGGAAAGTCACCGCGAAAAAGGAAATAGAAAACAGTTTTATTCAAAATTTAATAAAGATTCTAGACTCTAAGGGATATTCATTTCTTAAGGCTGCGAAGACTACTTAGCCATACAGAAAGAATTGCCAGTCATAATTAGAACCACCACAGACCAACTAATTCAAAACGATCAGATGAAAATCATTGATTCAACCCACTTTGCTCACTACAAATTTTTGAGTGAATCATTCATGACAGAAGAGTACCTACGATTAAATATCTCGCTTCCCAACAAAATACTAGTTGCACAACATAGAGTTTTATGGCAATTTTTCAGGGAAGAAAGAAAAGACTTCTGGAAAGAAAATGGCCGGAACTGTTTACTTTGTAAGGATCTCATGGATGATAATTTGGTTCACTATTTCTTCCAATGCCCTCTTTTAACAGAAAAACGTACTGAAATTTTCCCAAGCCCTAACTCTGGTCAATTTAGATACCATCGCATATGTCAACTTCTCTCTTCAGCTCTGAATGATGAATTACTGATTGTTAGATACTTTAGGTTCTGCACAGAAGCTGGGCGCATGAGAAAGAATGCAGGGCAAAGGATACTGGAGGATGAACTATCTGTAAATAGGTAACTGAATGTGAGACAAACCTTATTTTGTTGTAAATATTTCCTCTTCCCTCTCCTCTTGTTGACGTGTAAATACGGCGAATCCTGTATGGGGCGGAATGCCCTAAATAAAGGCTTTTGTTGTTGTTGTATATACTAGACGAATGATCTTTTCCTGAACGGATTTTAACCCGAGTGTATATAAAACAAAAATCTGTTTTAAATGAATTATTTTTGTGTTTGGTTGTGTGTTGTTTTGTGTTTTGGTTGAGTTTTTGTTGTGTTGTGTGTGTTTTTTTGTTATGTGAATTATATTTTATAAAGATAAAAAAATGAATAAAAATCTATATTTTAAAATTCGTTTTGAAAAAGTCACATCCTGAACAAAAGACGATCTCAATTGAATTATTTCTAGAATTTTGTTTATTTTAATTTTTTATATCACACACATAGTTTATATATTCTTATATAGATTTTACTTAGAATTTATTTCGTTTGGATGTTGCACAATTTTTTATTGAGTATTTTGATTTAGCACTAAATATATTTTTTATGTATGCGGCTTCTGCTGAATCAGTGATTAAATTCACATGAAGATAGCGCTGCGGTTCACTTTGGGGGAGGAGGGGAGGGGGGGGGGTATCATTAAAAAAATCAAAAATATTTCATGTGGTAATTTTGATAAGTAGAAAATTAAATTTCTGAAGTTCTGCTTTTTATCACTATGGGCAGCATTTGTAAAGCTACCAAAAATTTAATTGGTTATCCTTTTTCAAACAAAATATTTTAAAAATACAATTAGCTGATTAGGCGCACTAATAAGACTATTTAAGCACGTAATTTTAGTTTTAAAAAATATCATTTTCTATTGACCTTATTGCAATGATATAAAATTTCCTGATTAACCAGGGTCTCCTATTATTTTTATCATTGCAGTAAGGGCAATTGAGAATTGTATTTATTATTTAAAAAGAAACAAGCTCATTAAATAGTGTAAATTTCTAATAATAGATGGAACGCCGATCTCTGTTCAAAGTTCTATCTACAGCTAATGTTTTGCCGTGTGATGGTAGGACAGTTTTATTTATTCCCTAGTATATGTGGTACAGGCCATGATAATCATGGTGGGTAGAAGTTGGCTCCTACTTTTACTGTAAGTGCACCACATATCTACGCATGCGAAAAGCAGATCGACTTTAGGGCTTACAAATGTACCAGTGCCTCGTTCAGTTACTTGCCCTTGCTGTTGAAGTTGGAATATTTCAAGAATCGGGGGCAATTGGAGCATTTTATATTAGAAAAATAGTGTCCAATGCAGGATTCGAACTCGGGTCGTAGCGAGCGAAAACCAGCTGTTCAGACCAGGGGTCGGCAAAATTTTGAGTCGGAAGAGCTAAAATTTACAATTTACAAAATTCCAAAGTTTTAAAGAGCAACAATTTTTTTTCTTACCGAAAATAAATAGCATTCGCATAAATAATATTTGCGTATGGAACTATATAAAGAGCCGCAGCTTCACATCCAAAGAGCCGCATGTGGCTCGCGAGCCGCAGTTTGCCGACCCCTGGTTTAGACCATTCGGCCACCGATCGATCCCCCGGTGGGACAGGAACTGACTCAAAGAGTGGGTTGGTCCCAGGTCGCAGGGATATTCTACAGACCACGTCGAGAGATTGAACACCTTATATAACCAAGGTCGAGTTGGTCCGTGGTCAATAGGCCTGTTAATCTCTCTTTGGCAGAGATAACGATAATCGATTTGAAAATAAATATCTGTACAGATAAATAAATAATTAAAGATTTTTCAATTTCACGCAGCGGTTCACGCTATGTTTTGACGATACTGCACTTCAATACTTAGAAATATTTGTGTTGTGATGTTTAATGTGCGCATGTTTTGTTGTTGTGCTATGTAAGTTGTTGTATGTGTTGCGTGTTGTGATAATGTGTGTTATGATATCATTCGCACTCTCACATTTAATACTATCACTACTGCAGGTTATGTAAAAGATCGTTGCGAAGTCTGCAACTTGTCCATACATTTGTGCCAAATTTGGATTTAATACTTTTTGAAATTGTGTTTCGGACATAGTAATTCTGATGATATCCAACTGATACATGAACACTCCCCTGAACAACTCATATGATAAACGATCACCTCCCTGAGCGACCAATCTTATGAACGATCACCTCCCTAAGCGACCAATCTGATACACGAAAACTCTTCTGAACGACCCATATGATAAACGATCACCTCCCTGAGCGACCAATCTTATGAACGATCACCTCCCTAAGCGACCAATCTGATACACGAAAACTCTCCTGAACGACCCATATGATAAACGATCACCTCCCTGAGCGACCAATCTTATGAACGATCACCTCCCTAAGCGACCAATCTGATACACGAAAACTCTCCTGAACGACCCATATGATAAACGATCACCTCCCTGAGCGACCAATATTATGAACGATCACCTCCCTGAGTAACCTATCTGATAAACGATCACCTCCCTGAGCAACCTATCTGATAAAAAGATTACCTCCCTGAGCGACCAATATTATGAACGATCGCCTCTCTGAAAGACATATCTGATTAACGATCAACTCCCTTAACGACATATTTGAAGAACGATATCCTCTCTGAGCGACCTATCTGATAAACGGTCACCTCACTTAACGACCTATCTGATGAACTCTCACCTCAGTAAATCTTGAATTCACTTCTTCTAGAATATTTAGCTCTTTTTGCGACTAAGACTGTAATTTAGAAAGAGGGAATCATATATCGCCACAACTCTTTTTTTTTATTAACGCGATTAAGGAAGCTTTCGGGCAAGCCCTTCTTCAGCTAACTATAGTGTACAAACAAGGAGAGATTATATATCGTTTTTAAAAATATAATCTCTCCTTGTTTGTACACTATAGTTAGCTGAAGAAGGGCTTGCCCGAAAGCTTCCTTAATCGCGTTAATAAAAAAAAAAGAGTTGCGGCGATATATGATTCCCTCTTTCTAAATTATCGAAATCCGCAAACAGTTTACCATAAGACTGCAATGTTTGTGTTTGATTGGCTTCGCATCCTGACCATCAATTTATTGTTACGTCGTCCCAAGACGCCGGCGCGGTCGACCAGATTAGCGGGCGATATCAACTAAGGGAAACAGAAACTTTATTGAGGGAGTTTATCTATTATAGCGCGGGGCCTTGTTTTCCATCGTACTTTGAAATATTGAAACAGGGATTTAAAAACTTCGGGTCAAATGGCCACAGTTTCAAATGGCCATTCTCAGTCGAATTTGAACAAAGATTATTTATGGGAAAACACGTTTAATCTTTAAATTATATTTTAATAAAAAAAGACTTCGTGTTATGAGTTAATAAAAGTAACAAAAATATATCACACTTATCAATGAAATATTTTCAATAAAAAAGTATTTCTTCTTGTTCAAATATGTGCACAAAATTGAATAATAGTATTTAGATGCGATTTGAAAAGGTTTGTTTAGCCAATTGTGGTAATACACACGGAGAGAGAGATCGGACATAAAAAGATTTAATCGTATCGGCGCTATAGCAAGTTATGAGCGAGCAGAGATTGGTTCAGGCCGGGGGAGGTAATCATTGCGGCCCCCGAGGCTGCTCGCCAATTCCCCCGTCGCGCCCAATGATAGTTAATCAGATCAATTGGGCTTTGTTTTTTCCCGCTGCGGTCAATTGTCAGTGGGCGGGCTGACTTTTACCCACATAACTCTCAAAATGTTTGGATTACTTTTAGAGATATATTTAAGGTAAAAAAAGAATATTTGCCACGTGGAAAATTAGGAAAGACAAACTTTAGGTTGACAGCAATTTATTTATGGCAAAGAACAAACTATAAATGATAAACAAAAGATAAGCAATGAAGTAAGTTTACAGAGTAGCAAAATACAAACATAAAAAAGATACTCTGTTAATAAAATAATAAATACTTTGCTACAATATATTCAAGATATTCAAATATATCGGAAGAATCCTCTGAAATTTAAAGTACAATAAAACGCAATTTCCGAAGATACTCTAAGTTTATCAGAGTTTATTATTTACTTAGTTTCTTTTTATATTCTTAGTCTCTTATTTTATTATATTTTCTCTTTTATTTTCTCTTTTATTATATTTTCTAAATAAGAAGTTTATCTCCTCGTAAATTGAGTTCTATTGTAATACTAGCCGAATGACCCGGGCAACGCCCGAATTTATCCCGATTAAATGTTTTATCTAAATACTATTTGTTAGAGTTTTTTTTATTATTATTTTTAATATAACGTCAATAGAATTAAGTTATGTGGCGCTGAGTTTGTTGTTGACACACATTAATATGTTATAATACCTTGATAAAGGGTGGCGTTCAGCCATTTGAAATATTGGTAAAATAAATTATTTTTGATCCAATATATGCCTTTTTAATTAAATATTTATTTATGGATTGCTCTATTTTAAAAATGATAGAATTATAATTAGTAAAGGTATTTCGTAGTGGTTTGGTTGTTTTGAGTTTAGTGCTCCGTACAACATTTCAATAGCTGCCATACACGTGGACATATTTCTCTAAAAATCCAGCATCACACTTGAATAATATTTGAAATATAAGGAAAGTTCGAAAATATTACAAAATAATTAAGCCCACTCGAGCGATTTTTATATATATATATATAATAAAATAAAAATTATTGGTTATATATTTCACTGTTTCACAGAATCTTCTAAATGGTGCGCACTCCTTTGGGGAAAAATAGTTAATATCCTGCTTTTTTAAATACCTCAGGTTTTTTCACAAATACAGTTCCACAATTAGGCGCATGTACCTACACAATGTTCTGGCACATTGAAGTGCAAAGTCGCATTGGTTCTGGAATTTCAATAGTGTAGAGCGCTTACAGGACAAACAGTCACTACCTTTCATCAATATATTGGCTAGATATGTTATAGTTAAATATACGAAACTATTATAGAGACGCGTATGATTCTTTTTTAAAAATAAAAAAATATATTTTACTGTCCTTACTGCAATGGAAAAATTATTGGGAGGGCCTGGTTCATCAGTGGTGAACCCTCCCAGCGGTTTTGCCAGTTTAATCTACCATACCGCTGTTATATTGCATTTTTCAAACTTCCTTTTATAGTGATACTGATGGCGCGCTAATACATCATAATACAAGTACAATGTGTAAATAAACACTTGTATAATGTTCTAATAATAGACACAAATTGATGTTTGCGGAGGAACGATTGGTCGAAGCATATTATATATTTATAATTATATGTAATTCTGCTGTCCTCAAATCTTATGTCCATAGTTCATCTAAAATACCCATTCCAAGAGTCTAGCATCAGTATCACTATAAAAGGAATATCGAAAAATGCAATATAACAGCCGTATTAAACTGGCGAAACCGCTGGGAGGGTTCACCACTGATGAGCCAGGCCCTCCCATTAATTTTTCCATTACAGTAAGGGCAGTATAAATTGTTTTATTTTTGAAAAAGAATCATAAGCGTCTATAATAGTTTCGAATTTTCATAACAGATGACGCGCTAATACATCACAAGAAATAAATATAAGTAAATATTTGTTAGAGTTACACTCTCTCCTAGAATCGTCTTCTTTCTTTGTGCTATTCACATATAGAAGAAAGGTTCCCCTAGACATGGCCGAAATTAGAGTACAACTAGTGATGATTATATAGTTCAACATTTTAATAACTAGTTCATGGAAGCTGTAGTACGTGAACTATTTAAAAGGGAAAAAATATATCAGTTATTAATAAAATAATTATATTTTTTCCATTAAAATATACGATCTGTAAGGAATTATATTTCGAAAAATATAAGAGCAGTGAAAAAAAATCCTTGGTTTAGTGAATTCAAATTTAATTTACAAGAATATAGATAGGAAAGTATTAGAATGTATTTTCTTTGAATATTGGTCTATATATAAATCTACATATATAGAATATGGGTATGTTAGTTTTCTAAATATCAATCTTTATATTGCAGAGCTCCAAACGGCCACGTAAATATTAAAATCGATACAGTTAAACCTGTCTATAACACCCCCTCTCTATAGCACCCTAATTTGGTGAGTCCAAAGAGGGGGCGCTATAGACATGTTTAACTGTATCATAAGTACGTAGAGGCAATATTTTCTCCAAAACCTGGAGATGAACTTTTGAAAAGTGTCTCTAAGGTGACAACCTACCTGTCCGATTAAATACCATTTCAGTAGAAAGCAAATCACATCTACACATCAATAGATATAAGATAGAGAGATGGCATCAATAGTTGTATTCAAATACCAGAAATGACAAATACACTGAATATTTCAGGCGATATTTAAAATATGGAAAATGGAAGTAAACTAATCCATAGAAATAAAATGTTAAATAGAGAGATGCTTGTTATTCTTCTGCCCATTAATACTACTGAATCAATCACATCAATTAATCACAAAATTTGAAAATTTGTCAATATTCGCATTATTAGTTGTATTGAACAAGTGTGAACATTTTCAGACTTCTATGTGTGGTATGGAAATATATATATATGTATATAACAGTCAGTGTATGTATGTATGTTTGTCGGCTACACACGTCCACAATACGTAACTAATCTTGCTGAAATTTTAACATTATATAGAATTGAATCTGGAAAAACCTATAAGAAAAGTTTCAGGCTTCTATCTATTTTGCCTTTTTGAAAATTGAATTTTGCTTTTCATATAGAGGAAATAGTGAGCAGAACCCAAAGAATAAAAATTTTCTATTCTCTCTTTGCAGCAAATCATGGGGTCTGAGCTCCCATAAAAGAATTACATTGTATAAATCTTTATTCAGATCAACTTTAACAAATGGATCAGAAATATGGTTCAAATATTTAAATAAAAAATCGATACAAAAATTAAACTCAATGCAATATCAGATATTAATATGGAGCATACAAGCATACAAGACAACTTCGTACAACTGTGTTCACAGTTTGGCTAAAACTCCATCGATATTCCCTTTATATTTAAATCCTATATAGACGAAAGAATGTTGCTCTTACTGTATAATACAAACGAGACATTTACAAGTTTTTTCAACCGGGGTATTTCAAATTATATCAGCCCTAGTTTCCACAACACACAATTTGTAACCAACAATGGTAATTTCGGGAGTTTTCTGGAAAGAATCCGCGCATCGGAGGATCCGGGCTGTTTTTGTGGATGCCGCATCCAAGATTCTACTCATCTTTTACTTAAGTCCCCAGCATTTCAAGACTACAGACTCAGTAACGGTATTTTCTGTACCGATCCAAGAGAACTGATATCCAGCAGGGATTCATACATTGAATTCAATAGATTTTAATATCCTGCTTTTTTAATTACCTCAGGTTTTTTCACAAATCCAGTTCCACCATTGGGCATGTAGCTACACAATATTCTGGCACATTGAAGTGCAAAGTCGCATTGGTTCTGTTAATTCAGCAGTGTAGATCGCTTACAGTACAGTCACCAACTTTCCTCAATATATTGGCTATATATGTTATAGATAAATATACGAAACTATTATAGAGAGACGCGTATGATTCCTTTTTGAAAATAAAAAGAAATTACTGCCCTTACTGCAATGGAAAAATTATTGGGAGGGCCTGGTTCATCAGTGGTGAACCCTCCCAGCGGTTTTGCCAGTTTAATCTACCATACCGCTGTTATATTGCATTTTTCAACCTTCCTTTTATAGTGATACTGATGGCGCGCTAATGCATCATAATACAAGTAAAATGTGTAAATAAAAACT